>CM060860.1:31172691-31772691 GCA_030737845.1 Acorus calamus
TAATATATATATATAAATACTATAAAAGGCAGGCTTAATATCTGATTAAACTATAGTCCGCCGCCTTCCACCCATCTCTAATACTATTACCTGACAAGCAGGTCCTTGAACTCTGGAACACAAAATTAGAGGTGAAATGTGGGGCTACATAAATAAATCTATCCCACGTGTGCAAGTTCAATAAGTTGTTGTTACATACATCTGACTTTTAATTTTTATATTATATATATATATATATATATATATATATATATATATATATATATACACGCGATCGATGAGGTGCGGTCGTGTGGTCGTGCGGTCACGATCGCGGGCCGTCCGATCGCGGGTCCATCGCATCCAACGGTCGACGTGATTCGTATCCGACCGTCCGATGCGATGGACCCGTGATCGACGGTCCGTGATCGCGATCGCACCGACCGCACGACCACATGTAATCGGCTCCCTATATATATATATAAGGGAACCCCACCAGTACGTTCACCCTCTGATGTATAGTTGATGAGGACAACACAGAAAAAAACACACACATAATGATCTTCCCTGGCCATCTTCAGTTTAGGATAAGGAACAAGGCCTTAGATGAGCAGTGTTTAGTTTTGGGGTATTGTCATCCACCCAAATTAAAGATCTCTTTCTTGATCGTCTCTTGTATATAAAAGACCAGATGGAGCACTTGAAATCTGAATGAATATATAATGCTTTATTTAAAAACCCACTTGAATCAATTATGTGAATAACATAAAGAACAAATATTGAAATTTTATGCCCATCTTAATACAATAATATAGGATGTCGCTTTAGGAGGACCACATTAGGTTTGGACAATCCTTTTGACTAATCAAACTAATATAAGTTACATCCACCCAACTACTTGGATTAAGATATACCGGTGGCATGATAGTTACCGAAGGTCTCATTCGATAGTGGCTTAATTAAGATTTTTCGACCAAGTATACCATAATTTAACGCACTATAATATTGATAAACTAATTAATCCACTTTTATCTTTGAAAGACTAAATAGTTTGATTATCTAAATCAATCTTTGTTTTATGTTAAAAATAAGTTTAAAATTATCACAGTTATAAGTGGAATGCATTTTAATATAAAAGAGATTAGAGGGTGATTAATTCACCCCCTTTTATTAATACTTTATTTAGTTGAATTTATTTTATTTATACAAATAGATGAAAAAATGATACAATTCTTAATCCACTACTCAGGTGAACAGATTAAACCACTATTTGTGGATGAAAATAACATTATAATAATAAAAAAAACAACACCTTTATTTTTAAAAAGGTGCTAGATTATTTTAATTTTATACAATATTATGCCAGTCGATACCTTGTGTGAGTAATTTTTATACACAATTTTGTGTTTGGCTTTGACCATTTCAACAATGTCCTTTGTGTTGTTTTTAAATGGGTAGTTGCACCGGCGTGAGTTTGGAACTTGGTTGTTAATCAAGATCTTAAAAGAAAAAACAAAAAGAAGAATGTGGTGGACTTTTTCCCAATTGGATTGATTGTCTGAGATTCTTTTTGTTTTCCATTGTTGTTTTTTTTTTTTTGTTGGACTGTACTATTGTTGTTGACACTTAAAAAAAAACATGGTGTGTGTGTGTTTTCTCAATGGACGTGAGAGGCTTGGAAATCTTGGATAGATACTTCAAGATATTGTGATAACAAAATATATATTCCATGGACAAGATATGTCTGCTTGTACTGAACCATGTGTTGGAGAAGAAGGTGAGGTGCCACATATCATTATCTCATATTATCCAACGAACACTTCTTATTTAATAAATACATCTATGGTTTTTTAATTCAAGGATGGTGATGTTGAACAAATCCATCTCTTCTTCTATATTACTACACTCAACAAAGCAATTTTTTTTTTGAAAAAGATGATGCTCAACAAAGCAAGTTGGCTTTTCTTTTTATGCACACGCTTTCCATATACAGTGGGTATTATTATAAAGTGGCGCATCTCTTGGTACTCAAATGTAAGGTTGTACCACTCGTGCATTCGTGCATTCATATTGCAGTTATGAGTATTGTTACACTCAGTTTTTTTCTTATTCCAAAATAAAGTCCTATATACCACGTTAGAAATCTAGTTAAACATATACCTCGTTGAATGTTGTATATACCACATTAAATATTTTCTGACACTTACTAAAAATGAGTTCATTCAACTTGAAATGGAGCGAAATGCACTTCATTTCGAGTTGAATGAACTCATTTTTAGTAAGTGTACAAAAATATTAATGGTATATACAATATCTAACGGGGTATATGTTTCATTAGATTTCTAACGTGGTATATAGGACTGTGTTTTATATTGAAAACAAAAATTGAGTGTATAACAACACTCTTGCAATTATATATTACTTTATGGGAACAAGTTTATTAGGGGAAAATGCCAAAAAGTAGCGAAAGTTTGGATGCACCATAGGGATTAGACAAAATAATAATAATAATAATAATAATAATAATAATAATAATAATAATAATAATTTTAATAATAATAAAAACAATGGAAAAATCCAAACAATAAACTGCTTGAAATCCATATAACCCCTTAACTTTTTCTAAAATCCATATAACCCCATAAATTAAACTTTCGTTAGTAGATAAGGAATTTTCATCGAATATTTGTTTTTGTTAACCCTAACTAAAAACACTAAATACCAAAAATATCATACAATTTGTTAAAAATGTGAAAAACCTTATGTGCATGATAATTTTGTCTCTCCAGATAGATTATAAAATACTATCCGGAGGAATAAAATTATCATTTATAAAGAATTTTTATATTTTTTTACACATTATAGTGTTTTTTATATATTATGTTTTCAATAAGAGTTAATCAGATATAACATTCACAGAATAATTCAAAATTTTAATTTAGATGACTATTTGATTTACATAATTATTTTCATTTGGGTTATAACCCTTGACTTTAGAAAGTCAAGAGTTATATAGATTTCAAATAGTTGAAGTAGGCTTATTTGAATTTTTCCCTGAAAACAATTGACACTTGCAAACGGTGCCAAAAAGGGGCTGATTTTGGTTTAGTGGTAGGAGAGAGTAATCTGTCATTGTATATGGACACAGTTCTTACAAATAAAGACAAAAATTAGGAGTTCAATGAGGGACAATATCTTGGCTTGGATCCGGAACCACCAGGAGGATGTGTGACCATTGGACGAAAAAAATAAAGGGTGGAATAGGGGGATAAAAGGGGAATAAAAGGAAGAAAAAAAACTGTTTGGGATGAATGGTATAAAAGGATATAGCTATGCAGAATTATGTGAGAATAAACTGATATTTGTATTCCAAGTCTCCCCCAGAATAGATTTATTTTTCCATTTATATAAGTGGACCCACCTATCAAATTATATGTTATCACATCAAATCACATGTCATGACTTCTTATACATCAATTGGGTTCATATATCAAATCAATTTTTTACACCTTATTCTTCATCAACCAAACACTCCAACCTTTATTAATATATTTTCGAACGAGAATAACTAAAATACAACAAAAAAGAAAAATCATTTTTTCCATTGATAAAATCAACAATTCCGGGAATAAGTATAAATCCATAATAACACATGTATCTATTCAAACAGGTCCTAACGGTTCAGAAAATGAGTAGTGAAGTTAGGTGAACCAGGACCATGATTTATTCCCACATCATATATACGATTGGAGATAATAACTTGTGAATATGGTTATTTTATACAACTAAAGTTTTGTAAGTCGGGGAAGGTCAGATTATCCATTATTCTAGCATACACGTGGTAATCTAGCTTGAGCGCAATGATGTGGTTTTTAGGGGGTCGACCTTCTATTTTGATATCTTATGGGAGGGAGCGTGGTGTTTCATTCATGAATGTGGGGCGGTACTGGCTGAAGCTCCAGTTATTAGAGTGGAGAATGATCATTTACAAATGATTGAATGACGTGTTTTGGCTCAGACTTGGTCAAAGTCTCTTCTACCCGGCTCTAATCTATATTTGTTTTGATTTTACTTTTTCTTTTTCTCTCATCCCCCATTCAGACATTTTATATTTTATACTCTTCTTTATAAAATAAAAATGTCTACATTATCTCAAAAAATAAAAAGTTTTGTAAGTCTGATGCGAGACCAACCGAATAATATTTTGGATTGTGTCAATTTGAGTGGTAGGAGACATAAGGGAAGGAAAGGAAAGGAAAGGAATGAAGAAAGAGAAAGGAAAAAGAAAGGGAAAAAAGAAGAAAAAGAGACACGTCGTGGAGTGTTATTGTGCGTTGTGGATTGGAGTAATTAATGATTTACATTGTAAATTTGATAGTTTTTTAATCTAATTAAGAGGTGGGTTTTGAAAATTTTAAATAGAGTTTTGATATAATTGAATATATCTATTTATTATATTAATTAGAATAAGTGGAAATGTTTAAGTTTTGAAGTCCATTACTTCATTTGTAATATTTTTATTTTCAATTTTACCTATAATTATTTATGATATCTGATTTTAGATTAAAAGATGAATGGTATTGATTATTTCACATCATCACTTTTATTGTTCTTTACTGATTTTATATTGGGAATTGGGATAAGGATAAAACCAAAAAATATATGTAGCTATATATATATATATATATAGAGCGAGAGAGAGAGAGAGAGAAACTGATACTAGTTACTACACATGCTAAAGCACAAGATACATCATCCATATTGTATAAGGGGTTTAGTGGAAAAATATTTCTCACATACTTCAATAAAGAGAATTGATTCTCTATTTATGGTACCTTGGTGGGTGCCCTAGAATCAATGGTGGATCTCTCTTTCATCGGACGGATGGGGAGAGATCCTTGATTTAGGTGATTAAATCTATGTATATTTAGGGATATTTAGAATTAGTCATTGATTATCCCTAATTAAATATATATATTTTACTTGGGATTTTATGGAATCAATTAATGATGTTTTCAAATTTAACATATACTAGTTGGGATTTGAGAATTAATTATTGATGGTTCAAATCTAAAATATATATTGTTAGAATTTGGAAAATCAACCATTGATGGTCCATAAATAAATATATATTGTTGGGATTTAGAAAATTAGTTAAGGATAGTTTCAAATCCAACATATAATATAAGATTTGCATGAAATTCTATGATTTCTGCATTGATCATCCCAAAATCATATTTTTTATTGGGATTTGATCCAAATCTGTCTTGATATTTTTTCGTGGTCGGATATGGAGGGCTCGACAGGCCGGATCCACTCATGGTGGGCGATCCGGGTCATGGGCCCTCGTCAATTGGGTCATGGGATGCCAATACGTGGAGCATCGTCGGTGGGCCTCTCTTTTGAGCCCTATGATGCCCCTTTTTTCTACCCGATTGGGATCAAAGATCCTCCTATAAGTGAGAAAAACATACCTGAGATGACACGTGTCGGTCAGTGCAGGTCTACTCTCGATCAATGCTCGTCGATCCTCATGCGCTGCAGAGATAAATTGCGTTAGCTCGTTGAGTTTCGAGAGACTCGGCGTTCGTTAGTTGTGACAAGATGGCGCTTCAATAGGTTTTAGCCGTCAGGATGGCATTAACTCATAGAGGTCCGTTTCCCGGCAGGCTTGAGTCATTCGTGAGACATGGCCTTGTTAATCGTGGGGAAACGGGTCAATTGCGAGTGGCATATCCTTAGATGGTGCATCATCCTTTTGGTTTTAACCATTGTATGGCGTCACCCATCAGATAAAGCGTTGTCCCCAGACTTGAACCGTCGAGACAGCGTCGCCCTATGGGGGTCAATCTATTCCACTGACTTGGACCGTCAAATGTGTGGTCATCCTTGTCATCCTAGTCCAAACCCCTTCATAAAAATCACAAACAAAAAGACCCAAGATTATTTTATCCTCAAGTAAGGGAATCCCTCAACGTCTGTTTGAATTGCTCTCTGAAAATCATTCCAAATGACTCTAGCATAAGTGATTTCCCCTCCATCTTGTGTGCGCAAGGCAGTCAGTAAGCTTGCAGGCTAGTTTGCCTCTTGATCAATATATAAATTCAAGATGAAGGTGTGTCTCTATGTGGGGAGAAGTAAAATCAATTTAATTTTGTTTCCGATCGATTATTATTCCATTACATATATGTGAATTTGTTTATTTATGATCAGTTTTTCATGTTGTTTGTTTGAGGCTAAAGTTTGGGAACAATCTTATTTCTGAAACATCTAATGTAAGAAGAAATTTTTGTTATACCTTTATATGTTTTATGTGTTTTCATATCTTTTGTTCTTGTCTATCTATTTCTATATATAGAGAGAGTCGGCTAGTATTCTTGTAATGTAGATGGTGTGTTCATGTGGGGAGAAGCACTTGATAAAAAAAAATTGACTCAAATCAAAATGTGATAGCACAAACCAAAAAGTCTGTATGACTGAAAAAATGAAACAAGAAAGTACTTCTGGACTGGTTAACCTCTTTTTCTATTCTTTAAATCCTCACCTAATGCTAGCTAATGATGGCATTGTATATTCATGGCTTCCAAAATTAGATTACCACATAAATTCACTTTTACTAAGGCTGTTAAATTCTAAATCCACTGTGATATGCTATGTTTTTCTCATTCATTTTATTTGCATCTATATATACAAATAAATTTTCAATTCTGAGAAAATTATATTGAAACTCTAGCTGTAATGGTTGAGTTCATGCATAGGTTTCATAACTAGCTCCATTTTTTCTTTGTTTGAGAAAATAATCATATCTGAGATGATGTTAAAAGAATATTAAACAATTTCCTATATAATACCATCCAAAAAGAATTTCCCATGTAATAGATATGTTTGTCAGATGAAATGAAAATCTTGGATTTTGAGGGATTGTGTTGGGTGGAAAATATGGAGTCCAGGTGGTTTTGGGATCTCGGTTTTAGTTTTTTTTTTTTGGGGGGGGGGGTTATGCTTTTGTAATGTGCTCCACAAGATTGGTCTCTTTCGCTGTAAAATATAAAATCGTGACTAATGTTTTAATCTGTCTTGGTCACAATGCAAGCATCTTAGCTTTTTATATGTCCAACTGGAAATACAAATTGTTGCTAGGCTGTATCTGGGTTCTTTCCCCCTTTTAGTTGCAGTTGACTTGAGGTTGGTTTTCAGTTCTTGATTGCTATTCTTGCCCCATTTCACTACAACAAATTTGATCATTAGCTACGAAGTTTTAGCTGCGAAAGATAATTTCGTAGCTAAAAGTGACTTTTCCCTGCGAAATATTTATTCGTAGCAAATAATTTTAATTTTCTCTACGAAGCCGTATTTTGTAGCAAATGGTATAACGTTTAGCTGCGAAATTCCATTTTCGTAGCAAAAAGTTTGATTTAGTAGCTACGATTACCAATTTTGTAGCCATATTTGTAGTTTTTGGCTACGAAATATAAGTTCGTAGCAAAATATTTACCCTTTGGCTACGAAATTAGATTTCGTAGCAAAATATATACCTTTTGGCTACAATATACATATTTTTGTAGCAAAAGAGAGACTTTTAGCTGCGAAATTGCATTTCGCTGCAAAATATTTAAGAATTTTCAAAAGATTTATTTTGTTATGAAATCAAAATGCACTGCATCACTATTGGACTGAGATCCTTTGAGGTATAAATTTTTCTATAATTTTGTTCCAAACATAAGTAATTAAATTAAAACATTATTTATTATATTAGATAAAGAATGTGGTCATTTTTTCATACATATTTTTCTTTATTTTGGTATGTATAAGCAGAAAGAATAGATAAAAATTAGTATATTATAGATATATACTTTATTTTACACAGTAATCCATCATCAAATTAGATGATTTGATATATTAATTATATTTGTAGTTAAATATTCGAAAAAACATTTTAATTTGGATCATGCATGTGTTTGATCAACTCTTTTCTATAGGATATTATGTAATTGATAAATGTTTGTTGATATCAAAGTTAAGTATATTCATTTTGACATTACATACAATTCGTTTATTCCTGTCTTTAATAAGCCCAATGTCACATTAGATATATTAGTTATCATTATATATATAATGTTATATTAGGAGCAAGCACAAATAATATATAACAAAAAATTCATATAAAGTCAAACCCAAAGCCCAAACCAAATTTTTATCTATTTATTGGTAATTGTGAGTTGTATTTTTTTAATTGGGGAAATGAGATGCAGCGTACAAATACGCTCTTCTGCTAATTCAACTAAATGTACGAATTCGCAGGTTCCAGCGATGTTGTTGATTCTTCAAGCAGAATACCAGGGATGTTAGACTTCAAAGATCTGTTGATTTCTCCTAAAATACCAGATAATTGAAAATTATATATATTTGATAATCCTCTTAGGATAACCAAACACAATAGAGAAGATAAACAAATTTTATTAATCAATAATCTAAATAATCAAAATGATTTTACATGCTTATTTATAGAAGAGAATTATGATTTCAACTGATTATTTCAATCTAAACTAAAAATAACAATTACATCCTTATATAATCCTAACTGATATTCAAATTCGAATTCAAATCATTATTTAAAATTCAAATCTAAATATAGTAAAATACTAACAAATGCATAAAATCGTAAGAAACTCAAAACTACCAAAAATAGTAAAAATAACTTTCAACAGTCGATTTGACCCCAAGATGATCTCAAAACGCTCCGAAAATTGGCGTAGTGGTGTACGAACGCATGACATATTATAATAACGATTATGATCTATGGTATAAAAGTTAAATATGATAAAACTATATATAAGATTTAAGTTTGAATATTATCTTTATCTATAACAGATTTTATAGGATATAATAAAGCATATCAAAGGATTATGAAAATTTAAAAATAATACATAAAAGATTTAAAATTTGAATACTATCTTATTAGATTTTTTAGAATATAGTGAAAGAAAGATTATGTAGATAATGAATATATAAAACAACACATAAAAGATTTAAAATTTTAATATTGTCTTATTTATCGGAGAATTTTTAGAATATAATAAAAGTGATACAAATATTAAGCAGATATGAACATATAAAACAATGATAGTAGATTTTAAAATATTGAAAGTTTATTTATATGATTTACATAAATTTGATTATTATGTGCATAAATTTTAATACCTCTTATTTATGAAACAACATATATATAATTTTTTTAATAACTTTTTTATATTATACACGTAGACTTTATGAAAAAACATTGTAAGTTTTTTTAATAATTTATTTAGATTAAAAAAATATATAATGTAAATATTTTCCTGATAAACAAACAGTGGAAATCATTTTCGGTAAATTAAATTCACTGTCACCAAACATGCAATTTAGTTTTTGTTTTTTGGAAAAACTTATCCATATAAAATAAATTCTTAAGTATTTGAAATTACTTCGAACCAAACGAATCCTATGTGGGGGTCCATTGATCGTAGAGCGATGGAAATGTCGTATTATAGCATATGGTCATGTTTATAAAGTATATGTTGCGATATAATTTTGTTACATTTTCTATAAATGCATTTACAATTCATTTTTTATAAAAATATCTCATTACATTATATATATTATTTAAAAAAATTTAAAACACTTATAAATTAGAATTGAAACTGAAAATGAAATTATACAATAAATAAATAAATGACATACCCAATTAGTGACCTAACCCTACTCATACTGAAATAAAAAAACCCAAACAACTGATGTCATATTGGTCTTGAAATCCCTAAAATCCCTAAAACTCAAATAACCCGCCACACACCCTCTCTGCGACGCTGCCTCTCCAAACAACCTTTAACCAAAATACGGAGAGCTCTCAAAAACTGCATCAAGTGGAGTCACGCCGATCACCATCGCCTCAGCCTCGCCGCCTCCTCGGGCTCTCCACCTCGCCGCCTCCATTCCTCTGCCTCGCCACCTTCACCGAACAACCTCGCCGCGGGGACTATCAGAAAGAACGGTTACATTGAAAGGTCTCTCTCTCTCTCGATCTATATCTACTTCTTCTCTTCCTTGATTGTCTTATTTATCTGAGTTTTTTTAGATCTGTTGTGGTGTTTTAGTGTTTTTTTATCTGAGTTTTTTTTTTAGGGTTTGGTTATTGATCTGAATTTTTTTTTGTGTTTATTGATCTGAGTATTTTTTTAGGGTTTGATCTCGAATTTTAGGGGTTTTATAGCAAGAATTTGGAACAAAATATTAAAAAAAAACATCAGGATTGATGATTGAATGTATGTTTTAGGCTTTAGTTGGGGAGAGGGGAATCTGTACTGATTGAATGGGTTTGATTGAAATTTAGCCCCTTTTTTTCAATATAAAGGGGGTGGGGTTGAAACACAGGGGTATTAGATGTTAGTATCTAACATACTTACAAAATAATTTGAGTAATCAGATATGTGATTTCTGCCTTCTTTCTCTAGTTTTAATTGACTGGATTGTATAATGGACATGGTGATTTATTGGGATGGACCAACTATTCTTGATAATGGAAGGGTTCAGGTGATTTTTATGAATCATTTACTATACCGCGGATGCAACTAGGTTTGGGGCTTCTTCCATTTTTTTTGAGGTAGTGATTTATGCCTTTTCTTTTGGAGTTGCATTGCATTGATATCTCGAACAAGAAGGTTTTTTTATATTATTGTTTGTCAATGGATTGAAGATGGTTTAGGTTCTTCTCATCTAATGTACTTGTATTTGGTTTAATGATTGTTTTTATTAGATTGGATCAAGATGAGTGACTTCCCTTCAAATCTTGGATTCTAATATTTAAATTATGAATTACAAGATTCTGACAAAGCTAATGAAAACCTGGATGGCTCTATGCTTTGGAAAAATTACAATGTTATCCATATATCTCAAACTTTCTTCTTCATCTTCATTGTCACTATAGCACCCCACAATTGTTCAATTCCTTTAGTTCCAAACAATTTGTGAACTACATACTCCTCTTACATTAATTCTTTTTCCTGTTCAATTAAATTTAATTAGCTTAGTTCTCATATGCAACAAAAGTATTTATGGCACATAACTTCCATTGGTTGTGACTGTTTTGATGACATTTTGAATCTCTCTTTTCATTTTCTCAATTAGTTACATGGCACATGGTAGACACATTATTTTCACTCGTTTGGTAGTCCTTAAAACTGTACTTTTTTATGTAGAGGATGCATGGCACGCGATTTGCTCACTGATCCAATTCATTTTATATACAGGTGATTGTGGTTGGTTATAACCACAAGATGAGATTATTACTAGATACAATTATTGGAAAGATCATGCACTTTGAAGTTAAGGCTGATCGATTTGATGTGATCAAGGTAATTTATTGTCTTCAACAAGCTATGTATTACTGTTCATTAATATTGGAAGATCACTCGTGGCCTTGGATAGAAGAACTTGAAGTGCTTCCTCATCTCAGGGCTGGTGATCTTGCAATTTTTTTCCCTGTTATGCTTGCAAATGCTTTCTTGGAGTGCTATGTTGCTGGTTAGTAAACTTGGTCAATATACATCTGTTGAAGCATCTTATAATTCGACTTATTTCCTTCATGATTGTCTGATTACTCTGGTTAGTAAACTTGGTCAATATACATCTGTTGAAACATCTAGTCAAAGGAAGCGGAGTCTATTGTCAATCACATTGAAGATGTTCTATTTCATGGTTTGCAGCCCATGTGCAAGCCTCTCTTTCCATCCCAACATTTGACAAATCGAATTGTTAAGCTTGAAAGGGGCATGGGTTACTTCTACCCAGTTGCGTGCCTGAACGTAAGTGATGAAAATTCTTCATTGGTCCACTACATTCAGGTAATCATTTTATCTGATGCTGTCTTTCACCATTTACCTTTCTAAAGACGTGATTTAAAAAAAATAATTTAGATGTAGCCTCAACTTATAACTGTTGGAGGTGCTTACTCATAGGCTTCTTTGCCCTTCATCTTTCTAGATATATTTTTTCAGCTTCTTATCATCTGTCATATGTAATATAGCTGACTTTTTGTAAAGTTCAATACTCTGGTTCCCTCACTTACATGGCAGACTCTGAGGTGGCTCTTGTGTGTCCTTAAAATGTGGGTCTTCTCTCTATTATTATGGAGTGTTTTTTGAAGAGATTCATTGATCGAGCTGATGTTGATCTTCAACTCTCAATTGCTGAATTACGGTGGAATGCTTAAAGGATTTTATACTATTCCTAATATTACTGTGTGCAGTTTTTTTTAATAAATTGGGGGAGTGCATGAGCTTCTAGGGAAGATACAGTTGGCAATTTTCTAATATTGGTTTCATGGGATTATCACTTTTATTTATTTAATCGAGCGATTGCTTGAGGGACTATTATTCCAGGCAGAAAATTACATGGAATTGTTGTGTGCATGCACAAATCTTGTGTTGGTTGAAGGGCAACTGCCAGTGTTGGAAGAAACCTCGTAATTATCTGGTTGATGTCTTATTATTTCTACAAATTGTTTATGCATTCTGGACATTTTAGGAGTGCGGGGATTACCAATGATGTGTTATAAGAAAAATCATGGAACAACTACCTGAGAAGAGATACCCATCCAATCCAAAAGATTACAAGCTATATGAAGAAATCGGTGAAGGTGTCAATGCAACTGTATACAGGGCTCTCTGCATTCCATTCAACGAGATAGTTGCTATCAAGGTTCTGGACCTTGAAAAGTGCAATAATGATTTGGTATGTTGGTTTCTCTCTATTATTACTTGATAAAAATTCTATGTCTAAAAGTTTTACTTTAGCTCTGTTGCTTATGTGATTTTTCATCAAATTCTGCACTTCTTAGCATTTGGATTGCTATTATTTTGGGAATAGACACTCTTTCAACCATTCTATGGTTCAAAGGTGATTTCTCGGTGGCAAGATCTCTTTGGGATTCCCATTATCTTTCTTTCCTTCTCTCTCCTCCTCATCCTTCTAATTTGTAAGGAGATCCCTTGTCTACTGTGTGTCTTTATCTGGGGGTTTCTTTTCTATAGGATGCACCTAATTTTCTTCAAAAACAAAGAGGATATCTCCTATTTTATAAATTAACCTTAGAGACTTTGTGCACGGAAAATTCCGTCAATATGGACTTTAATATGAGATGCTCATGTCATACTGTCAACAAAAAAGGCTTTGTGCCAGAATATTCCGTCAATGTAAACTTTAATTTTAGATGCTCATGTCATACTGTCAACAAAAAAGCAAATCATTGATTGCAGCAAATGACATGGGTATTCCTCTTCTCTTATATATCATCATACTCCAGAGGCAAGCCCAAACCAACTTCTTCTCATAACAAGAGGTGGAACCTCTATGTTTACATTGATTTACTTGGTTGCTACTAATGAACACATATGGTGTGGTCTTTTTCAATAATATGCATGTTGGTGGAGAAGGAAAAAGGAAATTTCTTGCTGATCCCAAATTCTAATGGTTATCCTAATATTAAATTATGAGCTACACACATTTGTTTGAGAGTGTTGTGGTTATCGTGGTTTCTTTGCAAAGTCAGCAGCATTAACTCTAAATTCTACATATTCATGTTTTTATTGGCATGCAAGAAAACTGAAACCCTAAATCTATTAAAATGCATTCAAAATTGAATATCTATATGATTGAATATCTATATGATTCTATGATATCGTGAATTTTTGTTCTAGGACTTTATTTTTTTGTAGCATAGATGTAAAGACAAATGTATGAGTTTATCATGGTGACATCCATTAACAGTTAGGATGAGCATCTCATAACATGTCTTGTAAGAATCACTGAAGTATTATTGTAAATCTGTTAACTGTTATCTAGAGCAATGGTTTTGAAAATGAGTGCATCCGGTTTTCCCTAATCCATCCTTTGCATCATTAACATGAATTTTTATTGAGGCTTGTGAGGACAGAGCCTTTCAATGCTGTCAGTAACAACGTTTTTCTACCTCTTCTTTGTCTTCCTTTGGGCAGGATGGGATTCGTCGTGAAGTGCAAACTATGAGCTTGATCAATCATCAAAATTTGTTAAGGGCACATTGTTCTTTTACGGCTGATCAGAGCCTATGGGTTGTGATGCCATATATGGCTGAGGGATCTTGCCTTCATATAATGAAAACTGCCTGCCCAGATGGTTTTGAAGAATCAGTTATTGCAACACTGTTGCGTGAGGTTCTTAAAGCTCTTGTATATCTCCATGGCCATGGACACATCCATCGGGATGTCAAGGTATCATAATTCCGTTTTTCTTTGGTTTATGTGGTATCCTCATTTGAGTTCTACATGGACACAACCTTCAGATAAGGCATTAATTTTCAGTTAAGCATCAACATTGTATTCTTTTATGGGGAAATTAGAAAATCTGTTGCTACAAGTATAATTTTGGCTGGTACTGCATGTGGAAACATATGTAACTCATAGGCATCAATTGGCTTATACTGTCCATGGGCACATTCTTTATCTATGCTTATGTTCGAATAGCCAAATGATTAGGTACATCTCTTTTAAAAAAATAGAACTACCAATCCAAGTCAAATTTCAAAGAACTTCCATCCTGAGTCAAACCCAAAGGCTTAATCAATGTGTGGGAGTGTGTGATAAGTCAAATTTAAGTATATCTTGCGATGGGTGGGATTATGATGATGATAAAATCAATTTTGGTTGTGATGGTGGAAGAGTTTGATTGTTTTTGTGCAAAAGGAAATTTTTTCGAATGCTGAGGTATGCTAGCCCTTTTGTGTGTTAACCTGGTTGACATGAATAACAATCTACTTGTGTTTTCCTCTGATATCTGATCACTAGATTTGTTATTCTGTGCCTTCCTGATTCTAATTTTTCATCAAAATATTTTTATTCTGATTTTCCATTGGATCATTCTACTGTTTTAGAGTGTAGAATATGAATTTTATATTTCAGAGCTTGAGGCATGTTTGTAATTGTTAGTGTTTTTAGCCGGGTTTCTGTAAAATCATTGAAGGCTCAATTTTCATGAGTTTCATCTGGTTACAATTAAGCTTATATATTGTTTGTGGAGCACCTTGAAATTCTACTTGCTTGTGGCTTCTGTACATCTGTTTTCTTGACTTACACAATTAGTTTTAATTAAAACTTGGATGGTTTCATTATTATTATTATTATCATAATTAGATGTTTATATAATTCATCTTATATACTTTTAGCTAAAAAATAGAAAAATGATTTTGGAAAATGACCTTTTCCTGCGAAATATTTCGCAGGGAAAGGTCTTTCTGTTTTTTTATTCATTTGATATACTTTTAGCTGCGAATTATTTTCGTAGCAAAAACCCTCTCTTTTGCTACGATAGCACGCTTTCGTAGCGAAAAGAGTCCTTTCGCTACGGAATATATTCGTAGCAAAAGGTAATATATTGTTACGAAATAAATGCCGTAGCAAAAATCGAGTTTCAGCTGCGAAATCGATTTCATAGCAAAAGGTGCCTTTGGCTACGAAGTTAATTTGTAGCAAATACCACCTTTTGCTACGAAACATATTTGTAGCAAATACATTTTGCTACGATAACCTATTCGTAGCGACAGAGTGCCTTTTGCTACGAAATAAAAATTTCGTAGCAAAATATATTCTGATACGAGGCTTTTGCAACGAATAGATTTCGTCGAGAAAGGTTATTAGCTACGAAATAGTATGTTTTTGCTACGAAATAGTTCGCAGCTAATGCTCAAATTTCTTGTAGTGTTTATTTGGGAGGATCTTGTAAATTATTCGAGTTGCGTATCAAATTTTGGTTTTGTTGGTCATTATCTGGCTCTATTGGTGATGGATTTTTAGGTGTCCTTGTGCTTGTAATCAAGTCACATGTATTATTATATATGATGTAGTTATGTCTTTGCTTCTGTGCTTCAATTGGTCTTACCAAGCATCTCTAGCTATTTGGTTGTTCATAAAATGTTTGAGCTATGATTCTTTATGATTTTTCTTTTTAAATTTTCAGTGTGACATGCATGACTCTGATTTGTTCATTCAGTTATATTGATTTTGAATTTGCTTCTAACTTAAATTTGTTATCATATAACTGTTTTACACTTTGGGTTCATTTTTCTTTAGAGTTTTGTTTTATGCTAACCATAAAGAGTCCATTGTTGTTGAAGTTTGATGCCAGTCATTGCTTAAACCATACCCTTAAAGAACCTTCCTGGAAATGAAATGAAAAGTTAAACAATAATCAATTACAATAATCCTTATGGGTCTCTCTGCATGACTCACAATTACTAGTTGTAAGCCTTTTCTGGGTATTGATGTGAGGTTTGGATCTAGTATTTGTTGCCTGTAGGGAGCACAATACGTAATCATTCAATGAACTGGTTTTAAAACTATGTCAGTCTGTTTTCTTGTGGCTCAAAATTGAACTATAATGCAAGTGAGATGTTATGTATGTTCCATTTCATGGCTACAAACATTATCCCATCAGTATACACAACATTGGTCCTCTCTTCTTTTATATCTTAACCCAGCAGGTTTTATATCCTCTCTATGTTTCCACACTTATTTCCCTAAATGCATCAATGTTGAATAACTCTATTATGTTTTAACTTCTATGGATCCAGGATTTATTACTTATCTTGAATATTTAATTAATTTATATGGGCACCTTGGTAGGCATATGCCTTGTATATATTCAAATAAAAGCATACGAAAAGAACTTCATCGGAACACAATCCGACAAAATGAAAATGAGATATGGTAGAGGAAGCTTACTCCTCAATGATCCAAACCTCACATCCTTGTGGGTCTATATTTTTTTCACAGATACGTATTTCTCCTAACTAGAGGTTGGATAAGCTTGAAATCCAAGAAAATATTGAGCAACAATACCCCATAGTCCAACATGACAACGAACAGACTGAGATGAATGAACACGAGAGGAGATCGCTAATCTCTTTTATAGTACGCGATGTTACAATATGGTTTTTGGCCCAGTAGACAAATACTAGAAATAATGATGATTTGCTATACTTCATTATTTTTCAATTGAGGTCCAATTCATGCAATAAATTTTGTTGACCAGCCCTTCATCTATATAAACTAGATTTTTCTTTGTTTAAATATCTGTTTGAACCAATATAATAGCTATGGTTTTCTGTTCTGAAACTATCATTTCCTATTGCGGGTATTATTAACACCAAGTGAAATGTGTTTTTTGATTTGAATTCTAAAATGGGGATGAGAGAGAACATATTTAAAATAAATTAAAAATAAAACATTATTCGTGTTTCCAAACGGAAGACTCCGCCGGTCAGCAACAAAAAATATTCGCCCGTGTGGCAAAGCAACTGGTGGTTCGCAGAGCCCTCCGGTCTCTCTCTCTATAGAAAGTCCCTCTCCGCGGCCCGCCCAATGCGCGCCGTTCAGGTATGCTCAGGCGATAAATTTGGACTGTTGCCCAAACCTAGCGCTGTCACTACCTCTCTCTGTTAAATTATTAGTCCTTCTTGGATTTTATTGTGTTATCTATATAAACAAAAGAAATTATTGTTAATCCTAAAAGGGTGGGTCATTTTCTTATTGTTTTGTTTACTAGTATTCTTCCTTATTGATGCAAGCACTTGAATGTTTCAAATTATTTATGATTTCTCCACATATTCTTTCATTTATGTTCACATTGGGTGCAAGACATAGATTTGGGTGTTCTTTGATGTGTATATTGAATAGTATTTAATTATAGGACTTTATGGTGTAAATCTGTATATATGTTACGCTTGAATTTGAAGTGTTACGCCCCGAGGCGGCCATCCTCGGAGCGTTACCAATCCTACAATAACCAATAAGGATCAAATAGAATAACAAGGCTACGGGGAAGTGGTAGCCAATTAAAAATGCGGAAGTATACAATATAAATAAGTCTGTAAATCAAAAACATTATTACAGACCTGTATACATAAACACTATCCTGTGAGAGTCCAAGTCTAGTCCAAATACAGGTATATGTGCAACACGCACGATTACTAATACATATAAAAGAAAAATAGGTTTGTTGACAACCTCATACTCGCCAACCGAAAGGGGGAATGCTCCACGCACGAGCCACGACAGAGAGAAGCTCTAGCTCCACGCCAACCCAATCCCTGGTGCAAAAACAACACACGAGGGGAGAGCTATAAGCTCAGTGAGTGGCAAGAATCCAAGCTCTACAATGATAATATATTGTAAATTCCTTTTTCCCCCGAAGTAAAAGAAATATGGGAGAAACCAAATAGATAAATGTCACGTGGAGATGTGACCTTACCTCACCCACACCCCGAAGGGGGGGGGGTGGAACATTTGGGAAACGGTACTCCATGCTCGCGATATCATCCGGTAGCCCTCTCCCAGGTAGCCCTCTCCCTGGCAGCCTCCCGATGCGGCAGCACCACCTAGGGAAGCTTCGACGCTAGGTAGCTTCGACGCACGATGATACGGAGAGGAAACACTCCTAACCTTATCCTCACCTTCACCCTTAGGGGTGACATGGAACTATTGATACTTTGAACATTCCCAGTATAAATGTCACGTGACAACGTGACACCAACCTACCCTCACCCACACCCCTAGGGGTGACATGGGTTGGAATAGAAATCAACTCGCTAACTCCCTTAACCTTCCGGTAGCTCTCTTCCTGACAGCCTTTCAAGATAGATACGAAACCACAAAGGTATTGAAATACATATTGGACCTCCTATGATGTAGCGGCAGAAACCAGGATAGCTCCAACGCTGGGTAGCTTCAACGCGGATACGAGGTAAGGGAGAAGCATTCCACGCTCACAATACGATCCTAAGGATCAACTATAGTCATCTAGCAATTAACAATGCTAATGAATTCTCCTGAATTCTAATGCGAGTGTATCACATGGATGTCGAACAATCAACTACTACGCTTGCACATTGAAAATAACATATAATCCTAACAATAGATCATACCAACACCTATCATATATAGGTCCTATTAATGAAACAAGCGCAATTATTATAGGAGAATTTTCAGTCTCAAATGAGATGCATGAACCACATGTCCAAATAACCTAGTATGTAGCAGTTGAACAAAACCAATACTCATGGAATTATATGCACCAACCAATGATTAAACCCCGCTAAGCATCTACTAACATGGAAGACTACACACATATAAGAGTGCAATACAAAATATAATACACTCTAGACTTCCAAGCCTCTCACATAGAACAAGTGAGTAGAATGAAGGTTAAGCAATACAAGTCCTAGACTAGCAATTATTCCACAAGACAGTAATAAATGATACAACTATGTCATTTTATAAGTACTACAAAACACGCATAACCATAATATGAGCTCCTCTAGTGCGTTGATCAAACCACTAACCAAAGACCCGTTCATCACGAGTTCTACCATTGATAGTTTGGCTTGTACACACTATAAATAAGGCCTGTATGCTCATTCACATTGTATAAATACCACATAATGTGCTTAAACATTAACAAGCATACACGATTTGCATCAATGATGGACCGCAAGTCTTTGACTGAACACATCACTCGGATAAGGAATTAGGGATCAACCAATGTTGAACTCATTCCTTCTAATGAAAGTCTTGGGCAAATTATATTATCCTTTAATCACAACATAAAGTCCATGCATCCAAACCAATTCATGGTATTTAAACACATACCAATAATAACTTCCCATAATTATAATCCTATTAGCAGGGATGACATTCCAATAGATTATTTTGGTTCTAATTAAGTTGCAACCATACATGCAAACCTTACATACAAACCAAACATCATATTATGCTAGTAGCTTATACATGAGGGCTTAACTATAATTAAGATTCTTTGACTATCCAAGGCCACCACTAAGCATGCTTAAGCATCAATTAAACATCTAAGGTGGCTCAACTATCACCACCTAAAAATTAGGACAGCCAAGTCACCTATACAAATAACGGTGTATAAAAATAATCTCCATTCATGCTTACTAGGAACATCACCACCACTATTATCTTACTTTTATCAATTATGACCTTAAAAACTTATTATACAAACATCTATCCTCAACAAACAGGATATTAAGTAATTATTACGAACATGAGATAATTAAACGCCCACCAATCTTGTAAACATGAAAGAGATACATTCATATAAACACCCATCACACATGCCCACACAAGAAGGGCTCACGCAAGCATAATAATTCATAGATGAATATTATACATATGCAATTATATGGTAGAAAAGGGGGTTCTACACAATATACTTAGCCATACAGCCCTAGCATGCAATATCTTACACAATAGGGGTGCAAAGAAGCCTCATGGATGCACGATGCATGACTACGTGCATCGAGCGCATCCCAAGGGCTTGGATCGAACCACTCACTAATACTTGGATCACCGCGCATCCGGTCTACGAGATCTGCAAGAACAACCAATGATGCTCCATTAAATATAAAGCATCTTGACATATATATAAGCCTTCTTCATGAAGACAGCTACTCCTGATATTGACCACACCATGCATAATAACTCTTTGACACATATTTATACAAGATTAGTCCATCTACTGCAACCAGCCCCAAACATTGGTCTCCAAAGCACACAATACACATCCAAAAATTCTCAAATAAATCACACACATTCTATGACATGTTGGGATCATATTCTGTGAAGACATAATAACTTGATAAAATCTCTAAATTCCTGAAATAAATTATTTTCAGAAACTGGTCAGTTTCTGCGCGAATCTGGACAGTCTATACCAAATATGTTCTAACTTATTACACAGATATCATAATGATACCAAATTTCATATATAACATCTAGACATATAGATGATCATATAACATGAAGACATAAGCCTGAGAATATGCCTCTAGGTACCAGATTCACAAGGAGCTTAAGGAGACAGAAATCTTCCTTACAAGCACCACCATTCATGCTTAAACACAATACCTCATGCAATAGCAATTACACATAATAATACTCCCCTAACAGCACCCACACATCACAAAGAGGGTGGAAGAAGAGCTCACCTAAAAAGAGAGAGACCAAGGGAGGGGGCACGACTACGCCCGCGTGCGCATACCCTCACCATACGCCTCATCCATCTCCTCCGCTACTCCTTCTCCTTCCCTAGATGCATAAACACAACCACATTGGGGGGGGGGGGCAGAATTTGAGAGGGAGAGAAAAAGAACAAGAGATGGGAAAAGAGAGCATGAACAACCACAACAATACACAATACTCACCCTCTTTCATGCCAAGCCTTCCCTTCCACACCTTCCTCCGCTTCTCCACCAAAAATCACAAAGGGAGGGAGAGTTTGAGAGGAAAAGAGAGTGTGAGAGAGATGAGCCAAAAGAGAGGTCCACGAGAGAGAGAAATGAAAAAGAGGGGTTTGAGAGCATTAAATGCCAATAAAGGTGTTAGGTGACTTTTCTCACCTACCAATCCAATAACGACCAACCCAGACGTGATTTCTCACCTACCAATCCAATGCGATGAAAATTTACAGGTAAGCCAATACTAGTATCAGGAGAATAAATATGCAGTCAGATTTTCAATCTGAGCGCCCCAACTTTTTAAAATAAATAAAAGACGATATTTGACTTTTAAAAAGTGACACAGTCTTAACATCATTTTCTCCTTAGAAAATTTTCGTTCTCGAAATTTAAGAATCTTAGTGGGGAAAGATATGGTTATGCATCACGCATGGTATCCTTTTAATCCTAAGTGGCATAGGCACCAGACTAGTGCTACCAACGCACTTGAATCAAAGGAACGGTCTTGGTGTGGAGTCTATTCTGATGTTGGTCCATGATCTTGATCTACTGCTTCACGAATGACAGATCCAGTTTGAGTATGAGTCGTTTGAACGGAGTGACATGAGCACTATCGTGGACATAACGTCTCAAATATGAGACAAGGACGACGTTATGGGCATGAGCCAGCTGTGGGGGCAAGGCTACACGACAAGCCTCCTCCAAATGGATGATGCATCTCCAACTGCCCCACAGTCGAATACGTAGACACTTAGCATGTCCTCCAAGGTCTAAATCGTCCTCAATGCCTGGCCATCCAGAGTGCCGTGAAGACGAACAATTGCGGAGGCGAATACCCGCGCCAAATCGTCCAGAGACTCAGTCGGTCGGATAGGGAGGGAAGTGCGGACTTAGTCAGTTGATCAACGATCACCGAGACGGCATCGCAACCCGAACATAACTTTAGCAAGCCCGCAACGAAATCCATGATAACCCACTCCCACTTCCACTGAGGAATCTCGATGGACTGACGCTTCCCAACGCGATGATGATTCTCAAACTCTGCTTGAGGCATGCCACATGGAGAAACAAAATGACCCATGTCGCCTTTACATCACGCCACTAGCATCCTCGATGAAGACTACCTCTAAATAGTCCGCAGAGATCCAATAAAACTTATGAGATCCCTAAAGGCATTCGGCGCATTCGTTAACCTTGACATCAGTACTTAAGACTCGTAATGGTCGAAACGATCACGAAATGCCATCTATAGGATGTCCAACTCCTAGATCTCCAATTAGTGGTACCCTACTAGGATCAATCTAAGAGAAGACACTCGCTCCCAGAGCTGGTCAAACAGATCATCAATTCGCAATAAGGGGTACTTGATCTTCAACCCCCACGGGGAGATTAGAACAACTCCTCAAACTATTAAGTTCAATTTCTTCTCCTCGAGCATCTCGATGCTCCTCGGCCTGGCGCTCATGATGACCCTGACACGCTGGGTAAGTCACACAATCGCACTTAATCTGTAAGACACAAAACAGGAGGTCGTTGAACCCCAACAATGCCTATGCAACGTCATCTACCTGATATGGCGGTTGAGTCCCATCACGAACGCTAGCATTGCGTCTCCTTATTTACGACCAATGTGGGTGGGGCAAAACGCAACATTATCAAGAACTGTGCTTCATATGCCGCCACCGACGGGTCGCCCAACTACAACCATTGGAACTCCAGCATCCTGCACTCAATGGGCAGATTCATCATGGGGAGTCAACGCTCTCCACATCATCCGGTAGCCCTCTCCTGGTGTGGCCTCTACCTGGTAGCCTCCCCTGTCCACTATCTCTGCCATATGGGCACACCAACAAGCGTCATAGATAGTACCTAGGAGCACCTCACAGGCTCTGACCTCTACCGGGTATCTTCAACGCACGATGATATATCGAAGCGACTCCTGATGTGGCTATGGAATCCAGTCCATAAGCAATCGCAGACCAAGCTACAAAAGGACACGCCCAATCCAGATCGTACGCATCACCACTCACTACAACATCTTCCAAGTGAGAGGAAAAGGCAATCATCAAATAGATGCTTCAAAGATATTCCCTGACTGGGGAAAAAACCCCTTGGGAGGGCACCATGAGGTCCCCATATAGGATATCCCGATAACCAAACAAAGAACACGGAGCACCCTTGCTCGGGTCTCAACGATGACCCCGCAAGGCCCCTTAACCCCGAGAGGGGAAAAATGAAAGAAGGCATCACATTAGGTGATGGCACACACCTTACAACCAAACACTAGAAGTCGGCGGTGTACGCGGACTCCGTAGTTACAAGCAATACCAATGCATGGGAATAAACTTCCTGATCGAAGCGCGATCCACACGCAGACGATCAATATAAATCTATCAATATGGAATTCCAAGGCTAGACTCCTGTCTAGGCCCTGGTCCCACAACAGGGGACCCAACAACTGACCCTGCTCCACCGACTAAGTCGGCAATCTCACATAGCACAAGGGCAACCACGACCACGTCAACGGAAGCGAGGAGGCATGTTAGCAACCTAAGGCGAAGAACTAAGATCAGAGTAATTGGATAGAAATCCTACGACTCATCTACACCACTAGACTTAGGCTTTGACAGGACAGGGCTCTGATACCATCTTTGTTACGCCCCAAGGCGACCATCCCCGGAGCGTTACCAATCCTACAATAACCAATAAGGATCAAATAGAATAACAAGGCTACGGGGAAGCGGTAGCCAATTAAAAATGCAGAAGTATACAATATAAATAAGTCTGTAAATCAAAAACATTATTACAGACCTGAATACACAAACACTGTCCTGTTAGAGTCCAAGTCTAGTCCAAATACAGGTATATGTGCAACACGCACGATTACTAATACATATAAAAGAAAAATAGGTTTGCTAACAACCTCGTACTCGCCAACCGAAAGGGGAATGCTCCACGCACGAGCCACGCTAGAGAGATGCTCTAGCTCCACGCCAACCCAATCTCTGGTGGAAAAACAACACACGAGGGGTGAGCTATAAGCTCAGTGAGTGGCAAGAATCCAAGCTCTACAATGATAATATATTGTAAATTCCTTTTTCCCCCGAAGTAAAAGAAATATGGGAGAAACCAAACAGATAAATGTCACGTGGAGATGTGACCTTACCTCACCCACACCCCGAAGGGGGGGGTGGAACATTTGAGAAACGGTACTCCATGCTCGCGATATCATCCGGTAGCCCTCTCCCAAGTAGCCCTCTCCCTGGCAGCCTCCCGATGTGGCAGCACCACCTAGGGAAGCTTCGATGCTAGGTAGCTTCGACGCACGATGATACGGAGAGGAAACACTCCAACCTTATCCTCACCTTCACCCTTAGGGGTGACATGGAACTATTGATACTTTGGACATTCCCAGTATAAATGTCACGTGACAACGTGACACCAACCTACCCTCACCCTTACCCCTAGGGGTGATGGGACTATTGGAAATAGAAATCAACTCGCTAACTCCCTTAACCTTCCGGTAGCCCTCTCCCGGGTAGCCCTCTTCCTGACAGCCTTTCAAGATAGGTACGAAACCACAAAGGTATAGAAATACACATTGGACCTCCTATGATGTAGCGGCAGAAACCAGGATAGCTCCAACGCCGGGTAGCTTCAACGTGGATACGAGGTAAGGGAGAAGCATTCCACGCTCACAATACGATCCTCAAGGATCAACTATAGTCATCTAGCAATAAACAATGCTAATGAATTCTCCTAAATTCTAATGCGAGTGTATCACATGGATGTCGAACAATCAACTACTACGCTTGCACATTGAAAATAACATATAATCCTAACAATAGATCATACCAACACCTATCATATATAGGTCCTATTAATGAAACAAGCGCAATTATTATAGGAGAATTTTCAGTCTCAAATGAGATGCATGGACCACATGTCCAAATAACCTAGCATGTAACAATTGAACAAAACCAATACTCATGGAATTATATGCACCAACCAATGATTAAACCCCACTAAGCATCTACTAACATGGAAGACTACACACATATAGGAGTGCAATTAATTGAATATACAAGCAAAATATGGTACACTCTAGGCTTCCAAGCCTCTCACATAGAACAAGTGAGTAGAATGAAGGTTAAGCAATACAAGTCCTAGACTAGCAATTATTCCACAAGACAGTAATAAATGATACAACTATGTCATTTTATAAGTACTACAAAACACGCATAACCATTATATGAGCTCCTCTAGTGCGTTGATCAAACAACTAACCGAAGACCCGTACATCACGAGTTCTACCATTGATAGTTTGGCTTGTACACACTATAAATAAGGCTTGTATGCTCATTCACATTTGTATAAATACCACATAATGTGCTTAAACATTAACAAGCATACACGATTTGCATCAATGATGGACCGCAAGTCTTTGACTGAACACATCACTCGGATAAGGAATTAGGGATCAACCAATGTTGAACTCATCCCTTCTAATGCAAGTCTTGAGCAGATTATATCATTTTAATCACAACATAAAGTCCATGCATCCAAACCAATTCATGGTATTTAAACACATACCAATAATAACTTCCCATAATTATAATCCTATTAGCAGGGATGACATTCCAATAGATTATTTTGGTTCTAATTAAGTTGCAACCATACATGCAAACCTTACATACAAACCAAACATCATATTATGCTAGTAGCTTATACATGAGGGCTTAACTATATTTAAGATTCTTTGACTATCCAAGGCCACCACTAAGCATGCTTAAGCATCAATTAAACATCTAAGGTGGCTCAACTATCACCACCAAAAAATTAGGACAGCCAAGTCACCTATACAAATAACGGTGTATAAAAATAATCTCCATGCAAGCTTACTAGGAACATCACCACCACTATTATCTTACTTTTATCAATTATGACCTTAAAAACTTATTATACAAACATCTATCCTCAACAAACAGGATATTAAGTAACTATTACGAACATGAGATAATTAAACGCCCACCAATCTTGTAAACATGAAAGAGATACATTCATATAAACACCCATCACACATGCCCACACAAGAAGGGCTCACGCAAGCATAATAATTCATAGATGAATATTATACATATGCAATTATATGGTAGAAAATGGGGTTCTACACAATATACTTAGCCATACAGCCCTAGCATGCAATATCTTACACAATAGGGGTGCAAAGAAGCCCCATGCATGCGTGATGCATGACTACGTGCATCGAGCGCATCCCGAGGGCTTGGATCGAACCACTCACTAGTACTTGGATCGCCGCACGTCCGGTCTACGAGATCTGCAAGAACAACCAATGATGCTCCATTAAATATAAAGCATCTTGACACATATAAAAGCATTCTTCATGAAGGCAGAAACTCCTGATATTGCCCACACCATGCATAATAACTCTTTGACACATATTTATACAAGATTAGTCCATGTACTGCAACCAGCCTCAAACATTGGTCTCCACAGCACACAATACACATCCAAAAATTCTCCAATAAATCACATATTCTATGACATGTTGGGATCATATTCTGTGCAAACATAATAACTTGATAAAATCTCTAAATGTCCAAAATAAATTATTTTCAGAAACTGGTCAGTTTCTGTGCGAATCTGGACAGTCTATACAAAATATGTTCTAACTTACTAAACAGATATCATAATGACACCAAATTTCATATATAACATCTAGACATATAGATGATCATATAACATGAAGATATAAGCCTGAGAATATGCCTCTAGGTACCAGATTCACAAGGAGCTTAAGGAGACAGAAATCTGCCTTACAACCACCACCATTCATGCTTAAACACAATACCTCATGCAATAGCAATTACACATAATAATACTCCCCTAACAGCACCCACACATCACAAAGAGGGAGGAAGAAGAGCTCACCTAAAAAGAGAGAGACCAAGGGAGGGGGCACGACTACGCCCGCGTGCGCATACCCTCACCATACGCCTCATCCATCTCCTCCGCTACTCCTTCTCCATCCCTAGATGCATAAACACAACCACATTGGGGGGGGAGCAGAATTTGAGAGGGAGAGAAAAAGAACAAGAGATGGGGAAAGAGAGCATGAACAACCACAATAATACACAATACTCACCCTCTTTCATGCCAAGCCTTCCCTTCCACACCTTCCTCCGCTTCTCCACCAAAAATCACAAAGGGAGGGAGAGATTGAGAGGAAAAGAGTGTGAGAAAGATGAGCCGAAAGAGAGGTCCACGAGAGAGAGAAATGAAAAAGAGGGGTTTGAGAGCATTAAATGCCAATAAAGGTGTTAGGTGACTTTTCTCACCTACCAATCCAGTAACAACCAACCCAGACGTGATTTAGAACTGCATATTTTTTAAAAACGATACTGGAATGCGATGAAAATTTACAGGTAAGCCAATGCTAGTATCAGGAGAATAAATATGCAGTCAGATTTTCAATCTGAGCGCCCCAACTTTTTAAAATAATTAAAATACGATATTTGACCTTTAAAAAGTGACACAGTCTTAACATGAAGGCACAAATAATGAGGGTTCATAAATGTCTGACTTATGAAATAGATCTTCTTTTGTTTGTAACAGAGCGTTGCCTGCAGAATTTTCATTCAAATAACCCAATGAGAATAACCTGTGTCATTCAATTGGGTTTGGACAAAGCCAGTGAGAGTTTGTTGTAAAAGTATATTTTCATTTAATGAACAACATATAAATGTGAGTATTTATATGGGTGCCTCTTTTATGTGAATGACAATGTCGAAGAGTGAACATTCACAACATTTTGAAGGAATCGTCTTTTCTTTTATTGGCATCTATTGCAAGAGTTGTCTGTTATGCATATTAACCATGGCACACCAATCATTTACAATTCAAGTAGTGACGGATCCCTTGTTTTCCTCCTCCAGGTTCAGTTTTTCTCACATTAACCGCTACAGATTCTTGACATTGGTTCTGAAGAGACAAGAATCCTTCCCTTCTCATAGCATTTACCTTGGCCTCCATCTCTTAAACCATCAAGTGTCACAAGAAGAAACAGAAAGACACACAAATTGTATGTCTTTGTGAAATCCCCTATCCCTTCCTCGTCTTTTACTTCCATCCTTACCCATAAAAGTATTAAGTTTGCTTACTTTACATTGTTATCCAGATATGGAGAATATTCCATCTCTTCTTGTTTTATGTGGCAAAACTGATGTCGAGGAAGATTGTGCACGGTCCTTGAATGAAAATAAGAATCTAAAGCTCGCTGATGGTGAGGAGTTTGTTGTTTTGTTGCATATGGAGCTAGCCGAGAAGGATCCTCATGCATTTAATTTTAAATCATATCTAGATAGCTTATCAACATGCCACTTAGGAAGATTCCTTATCTGGTCCCCAAGATTGCCCTCAACACATGATCTCCTTTCTCAGTCAGTATATTGAGCCTTACAAAAGCTTATTTTGATTATTGTGCATGTTATTGATTTTTTTTCCCTAGTATTTGAATGGACATAAACTTTTCTGTGCTTCCCCTCGGTGCAATTTGTGTTTCAGAAATTCAGTCAAAAGGAAGAAGTTTCTTGGAATATTCACATTCTGGTAATATTAATTTGTTCATCATTATTTAAACCTTTTTCCTGATTTGTTGATCTGAATTTGTACGTCGGGCAAAAAATGTATGGGATTCTCCATCTGGATGCCTTCTGTTTTCACATACCTTGCAAATGGAAAATGGGCACATCTTGCCACTTCTACAGTATGTTGTATCTCTGGCAATAATTGAGGCAATAAAGATTGTGTATGGATCAAAGGTAATTAATGATATCAGTTTTTGTTACAGGACAGAGGGAAATGTAAAGAATTATACCAAAAAGTTTCTTTATTGGTGTCATTCTTGATCCATGCTTCAATACATATATCCACTTGGAATATCGGATAACGTATTTTTATATTATATTATATTATATATATATATATATATATATATATATATATATATATATATATATATATACACCCGAGTGATAGCGTGCGGTGGGCCGCACGGTGCGGATCCGACGTGCGTCGTCCGATCGCGGGTCTATCGCATCCAACGGTCGATGTGAATCGCACCCGACCGCCTGATGTGATGGACCCGTGGTCAACGCCGCACGCCGTACTTAATCACTCCTCTATATATATATATATATATATATATATATATATATATATATATATATATATATATATATATATATATATATATATATATATATATACGCCGCACTTAATCACTCATATATATATATATATATATATATATATATATATATATATATATATATATATATATGACGGTCGGGTGCAATTCACATCGACCGTTGGATGCGATAGACCCGCGATCGGACGATGCACGTCGGATCTGCACCGTGCGGCCCACCGCACGCTATCACTCGGGTATATATATATATAGTCGCGATTACGTGCGGTTTACGGTCGGTGCGGTGCGCGATCACGGGCCGTCGATCACGGGTCCATCGCATCGGACGGTCGGGTGCGATTCACGTCGACCGTTGGATGCGATGGACCCGCAATCAGACGGCCCACGTCGCGCACCGCACCGACCGCAAACCGCACCTAATCGGTTCAATATATATATACTCGTGATATCCTGCGGTCGTGCGGTCGTCGATCACGGGTCCATCGCATCGGACGGTCAGGTGCGATTCACGTCGACCGTTGGATGCGATATATATATATATTTCCGATAATATGCGGTCGTAAGGTCGTGCGGTCGCGATCGTGGGCCGTCCGATCGCGGGTCCATCGCATCCAACGGTCGACGTGAATCGCACCCGACCGTCCGATGCGATGGACCCGTGATCGACGGCCCGTAATCGACGACCGCACGACCGCAGGATATCACGAGTCTATATATATATATACACATTTAGTTGAATACTTGTTTATGATCATTCATTAGTGTAGCATTTGGATGGACTTTGATATGGGTTGTTATTGTGGATATGGGGGACCCAGTTACAAATATTAAGAGTATGAGGCTAACCAGAGAGGGACCATTTTGAAAATAAAGTATCTGTCTGGAGCTATATGTGATTGTGCAGTACACGATTTAATTCTATAACTGGCAGAATTTGAAGGGGATGTAACTCAATTCAGCCCCTCGTAACCATAATACAACCCCTATTATCCCCAAATCCGAATTTAGGGATTTTGAGGCTATTGTCAATCTCAATCTTGATGATTCTCAATTGGATTAGACCGATATTGTGTCACAAGTGTGCTTATTAGAGGTGAGTAAATCCTTACATATCTTCTCTATTTTTTTATTATGTATATGTAGTTATTTTGGAGATGCATATTTTAGCCATTGGATGCATTATTTATATTCACAAAAATTTAACATGTTAATTTGAATATAATGATGCATGGTTATGTCATTGTTTCACGTAACGTCATATCCTATTATTTTACATGTTTGCATAGAGATTGATTTCGCATATGATTGCACAAAGTACTTTATTTTAAAACAAGCATGACATATATTGTTTTGATGTAAACATGACATATTAGAGGACATGTGTGAGTTGCATGATGACGAAAACCACTGAATGAATCATCCCCATAAACGCCCCGGGATGTGTGTCTGTGTTGTAGGATTGATAGCGCACAATTTCGATTGTGTGGTCGGACAGTCTGTAACATGGACGTCAAGGAGTTGGCAGGCTCATGGGCGCGGTGAGCTAGGCCATTAGGTGTTATGGGCGTGACATCGGCGTCTTTCTAGAGGACGTTATTTAATTGTTCAACTGTAATATGGGACCGTCTTGTTACACGCCATGGGTCGCATCTGAGTGGATGTGGATCGTCTTGGCGTCTATCATGGGTCAGTATTACGCGCCTTGGTGCGGGCAATCTTTCCCTTGGATTAGATCGTAGGTAGAGGAATGTGTTTGCTTTTAAACATAAGTCATGATTTCATATTAGACATCTAGTTCAGTTGTCTTATTTTGTACGGGTTTTGATAGACTTGCACGTACTTTAGAAGATAGTGACACCATGATTTCTATTATATTATTTATGTAATTATTTTTATTATACTTATGTGAAAGAGAGGTATCGTAGTGTTGGTTTATTCACTGAGATTTTTAGCTCATCCCGTGATTTATTAATTTTATAGGATAGTGCTTTGGAGGTGGATCCTCATCGGTTGTGTTCAGGGTGGTGTAACAGCTTTCGTTTGTTGATAGTACTGAGTAGGTTTCATTTATCACGAATGTTAGTCTATGGACCTATGTAGTTGCTCTGACAGGATAGTTGTGTTAGATATTCAATTACTAATGTGTTGTATTGAATTACTGTATCTCTTAGATGGATTCAAAGTGACGTAAAAAAAAATACCCTTTTTATTGATTGGATTTTCGGGGCGTTACATATCATCTTATTCATTTTAGCTGGATCTACATCTTTGTCAAGTTTTACACATTTACCTGTTTCAAAATGTGGAGGATATGTGGCAGTGATTTAAGTGTGTAGGGAAAAGGGAAGACTGTAGTAAGCACTCCAGATTCATTATGCTATTCTCTCATGTGGTGTGTTGAAGTATTTGACTTAATCCAATGAAAGTGATAATCATATTTTAGGGAAAATACTTGGGCATTATGTATATGCTTAGGGAGTTTGGAACACATATTTTAGGGTCTGAAGATTTTATAACTATTGAAGGTGGATGGGAGATTAAATAACGTTGGATGGCATTAGATTGCAATGTATCAAGGTTTTCTTTTATTTTATTTTGTTTTTTTTTTCTTCTCAAAGATTCCTCATCTCCATTGTTCGAAGGCATTATGTTCATTTGAGTAATATCTATTTTATTTTTAAAAAAAATTATAGTGCCTTCACAGTTATATTACCTTCATGCATATCTTTTATTGATTTCTTGATCATTAGAGGAAGAATTGAAGAAATGATCCATCTAGTTTTCTTTTTCCATCTTCTCTATAAGTAGTACTGTTGGACAGTACTACCCTGGAACTTCAAAATTCTAAATCTTCAATGATGGACACTCCCAAATACTCTGGGAATTTTTATTTAAAACATATTTAATGAACATGTCGTTTGTAGATGTCTATGTGAATTTTTTTCTAGATTTTTTTCTTAGGGTGTGTTTGGTTGCGCGATTGCAAAACTGATTCTGCAGGAATTTGCGATTGCAAACCTGATTCTGCAGGAAGCTCACTTTCTCAATTTTTTGAAATCACAGCTTTTGGGCACTATTTGCTTGCAATCGCTGGGTTTAAAACTGCGATTACAAAACTGTTTGATTGCACGATTACAAACGCAACTTTCTGTAATCGCAATCGCAGCGTAATCGCGCAACCAAACGCACCCTTAATGTCATAACCATCTGATACTCTGATGTTTGAGACTTTGATTCCCATGTCCCATGTCAAAATGACACAGACCTGTGCTTGATTCTAAAATAACTCAATCATGTTTATTAAATTGATTCTGAAGTATATTTGTTATTTACCATAATGATATGGTTAATGAAATTTGACAAAAAAATAAAAAATACTTCACTCTAGGGTACCATTTATAGAATGTGAGCACCATGCAGGTGCTTTTAAAATGCATTTGGTTTGTTTCTGTTGGATGCAATTTTTGTGCCAAAATTTTATCTGAGTCAGATCAAAGTATAGGGAAACATCTAAAAACAAATGATTTTATAAATATAAAATATTTAAATATCTATGGATGCACCTTTGAAAATTAAATTGTAATATTATTATCCATGGTTTGGGATGACTAAGGCAAATCTGACATGAATGCTATCACATGAAATTAATTGATAAACGATGCAAAAAATTGAGTGTAATACATTGATGGAATTCATCATAATTTTTTTCTTTATCTCAGGTGCTCATTGAATCTTGGTGTTTTTGAGATGCTTTTGATATTGCATGTCACATTTGTGGAAGCTCTAATATAAATAATAGATATCTAGCATTCTCATAGAGATCTTCTTTATACATATTGCTATCATCTTGCACTGCTTCCCTTCAATCATAAAAGCACTATATAGATGCTCCACATCATTTGCATATGCAATCTGTGCTTCTCTAATCAAACTGCAGAAAGACAAAAAGTTGCATGAATGGGTATAAGGAATAAAGGAGATTACACCACTCATTTGGAGTTTAACCGTTTGGACTTGGAAATGTCTTTTCATGTTCTTTCTTGCACCAGTGGCCATGCAAGAGTATGCAGTTCATAATTTGGCTGTTAATGTTGTTGAAATTATATAAATGACAGAAAAATCTTAGGATGTCAGTGTAACATTAGGGATGAAAATTATATAGATTCTTCGAATACATAATTTATGTTGCTGCACATATGACTTTATAAATACAAAATCCAATTTAGTTTAAAATTGTCAATATAATTTATCTTTTGTATGATTGTAAAACCAAAAGTGCATCTTTCCATCCACTTCATAAAATTTGTCGATAGTTCTTTTAATCTGGTATGGGGCTTATCCCTTGTGTATCTGATCTAATTTTTCTTTTAGTTTTAAGTAAATCAATTTCTTGGGGCTTAGAAAATTTTTGTTTATGAGGACTATTTTACACTGAGTAGAACCATAAAATTATATAGATAAAGTTATGAATGATTTGTTTTGTCGAACATTAAATGAATCAGTGGTTTGAGTTTGGTGGATTTGTGTGATTGTCAATGAGAAAATTAATAGGTTTTTTCGAGAGGATAAATTACTCACTAGTTGTCTATGTGTGCATAGCATAACTATGTTTTTTCATTGATAATGTTTATCTTCTCTATGCCATTAAATCCAGGGCTTTCCATATCTTGATGTAAGAATAAAGTGGCCAAATGATCTCTATTTAAATGGCCTCAAAGTTGAAGGTATCTTATGCACCTCAACTTATAGATCAAAGAAGTTCAATGTTAGTGCTGGTAAATCAAGCTTCCTTCATGTGTTTATCTATTGTTTTTTTTTTCTGTATGGCCATATAACACGTATATTCTGATGTTCACTATGATTGCATTTTTCTTACCTTTTCCACTCACCAAGTACCTGCAGAATTGCTCCCGTTTTTCTTTGAAAAATTGGTAGACCCCTGCAGCACAGGGCATTTCCAAAGTAAACCATTTTGCTATTTACTTTGTAGGTGTTGGCTTGAATTTAGACAATGAGAAATCTATCACATGCTTAAATGCAGTATTAAGGGAGCTGACATGTTCTACCAATCAAATTACGAGGGAAGATATTCTTGCAGCATTTTTCCCCAAAAACTTGAGGTCTTTTTTGTGATTTTTCTGAACCAAGGTGTACAAATTTATGTGATCATTTATATCCTTCATTACTCCTTTGCATCACAAAATTTATTCATCTTTTGACTTAATTTCCTTTGTGCAGTAGACATACACTTTGCCATAACCATCAAAAGAAACAAAACAATAGAGAATCATTTTGATAGTATATTGGGTGAATAATTGTCATATGATCATTAATTCCTTTACATCCAATTACATCATGTTATACTTATTCAATGCACATGATTTGCATGTGATTTATAACAAGCAGCTGGCTTGGAAATCAGGATTTTTATTTTCTTGGTCCTTATAATCTGATAATATTTTTTATGTGATGTGGGTTAAAAAGTCCATATTGGCTAGAACCCTATGGTGATACCTAGGTGTTGGACACAAACATGCTCAGGAAGCACATTCTTTTGTTGATTGCCTAAAGATCTCAATGGATTTTGCATGCTTTCTGTGTAGGGATTCTCCGAGAAAAAATAAATGGAATGATTTTATATCCAACAATGGAGGATGAAAGGTCTCTTATATAGAATGTACAAAACCCTATAAATAAAAAAAGACCAGAAAAAACCCATGAGACAAATTCGAGGGAGGCTTGCTGCCTTTCTAGGGTGTTGCCCCCTAACCCCTAGGCCTCTGGGAATAGGCCCAACAGGCCTATATAATGACACTAATACTTTGAACATAAAATATCAATTTTTGTTGTAAATATGGATGATTACCATTGACATTGACTTTGTCATCACTTATCCTAAAAGATTAGACTCAACCTTTTTGACTTTGTAAAAGTTAGATAAAATCAAATCCCTCCAAAATCTTGTTTGTTGCTATCTTTTAATGCCTATAAGTATAGGCCTGCATTGTATTCATTTGATCAATCAAGAAGATAGTAAATACAGAAAGAGCTCTCCCTTCTTCTCTCTCACATATTTCTTTTGGTTGATATATTTAATCTTATTCTTTTACTTAGATTTATAACACGTTATCAACATGAAGCTCTGTATTTTTCATATGAATCATCTAGATTTATTATCTTCTATCACTGTGCATGGACGGATGATTATTTTTTGGGGATTTTTAGTTTTAAGTCCCCGTAAACTATCGAATTTAGTGATTGATCCTTCACTTCTTCATATTTTGATTTTAGTCCCTACATTTAAATGATAATTTAGGAATAAGTTCCTAAATTATTAAGTTTATTTTTTAGTCCCTAGGAGGGACCTATTCCTGAATTATCATTTAAATGTAAGGACTAAAATCAAAATATGAAGAAGTGAGGGATCGATCGCTAAATTCAATAGTTATGGGGACTTAAAACTAAAAATTCCTTATTTATTTACAATAACTACAACCCGTATAATATATCAGGGACGATGTTCTGTTAATCCATATACATGTGTGTTATGATTATATATTCATGCAACGAACAATAGTATGCAATTTTTTTTCTCCATGCAACCGGTATGGCCATGTGAAAAAAAAAATTCATGCAACCCATGTATATTAACAACCATGCAGTACCATTCTGTGCAATATTATTTTTAATGATCATGCAAGCATGAAATCCGTATGTAATTTAGTTTTCATACAGTATTCTTTTAATTGTACATATTTTTTCGTGCAATAGTACTCTCATTGTTATTTATAATTGGATCTCCCTACTTGTTATCTATTACTAGAATAAGTTTCTTGAATATTAATATTCACATATTATAAATAATAGAACCAGAGGTTCTAATTTTAGGTGTAGAACCAGAAGTTCTCACAAATAAATTATAGTTCTAATTTTCTGTGTAAAATCAGAAGTTCTTACAAAATAATAATAGAACCAGAAGTTCTAATCTTATATGTAGAACTAAAAATTCTTACAAAATAACAGATGAACCAGAAGTTCTTACAAAATAACAATAGAACCAGAAGTTCTTACAAAATAATTATAGAAACATAAGTTCTTACAAAATAATAATAGAACCAGAAGTTCTTACAAAATAATTATAGAACCAGAAGTGCTAACTTTATACATTGAACCAGAAGTTCTAACTTTATAAATAGAACCAGAAGTTCTTATTTTATACATAGAACTAGAAGTTCTTATTATATATATAGAATCAGAAGTTCTAATTAATTTTATATATATAACCAGAAGTTCTTATTTTTTATACAGAACCATAAGTTCAATAACTTTATGTGTAGAACCAGAAGTTCATACAAATAAATGATAACATTAGAAGTTCTTATTTATGTGTAGAACCTGAAGTTCTCACAAACAAATGACAGAACATATATTTTGATGATGTATATTAATGATGATTTATGTTTAGATCACGGTTGCAAATAATTGTTTAGATCATGTATGTTTGATGATCATTATGATAGCTCAATATTATTGAAAATATTTTTGAGTTTTTTTCTTTTATTTTAGTATTTAATTTATTTGGATTTTTTAATATATATCAATACATAATGTATGTGATTGATAATGTGATTGATATTAATCCGAAAAATACATAGATTAATGATACAACTCATTCTGAATAAATTTGTTTTAACTGAATAATTGATGATGATATTCTGCTTAGTTTGTTCCATGCATTATTTTCGGAGAGTTTGTTTCAAACAATGATGATGAAGGATTAATCCAATGTGATATTTAATATGATGTTTTGTATGTTTATTTAAACAAATCATATTTTGAGGAGCATGTGCATGTGTACCCATGTATGGCACCTCTCATGCATGGTGTGGTAAGATAACATGTATTGCATATATTTTGTTTCTTTTGTATGACCTTATCACGTGGGCATTTGTATATATAATCGGGTTGTATAAAAAAAAATTATTAATGTATTGTATGTTTTGTCAACCCATAAAGTTTGATGCTCATCAATGTCTAGGTCTAGTAATCTTACTATTGTGTTTGGATTACATAAAACTTAAGTTGAATTTAATTAAGTTATTTTCTGTTTTATTATGAGGATCTGTTTATAAATGATTTTTATTATAGGGGTCTAAAGTAAATAGAAATTTATGAATTTTATTCTCCATTTTAATGCTATGGATCGGGAAGTTAGAGAAAATAATGATATTTGTTTGGTAAATAGTGCAACAATACAATTCTGAAAAACCAGAAGTTTTTCTCTTATTTGATATACAATACAACTGTGGTATCAACCATAACATGACCAATTAGTATTATTGAAGACTCCGAAGAGCTCATTACCTCTAGTGTTAGAAGCGTGAAGCTTACACTAGAAAAACCCTCTACACTTTCTATTTATTTTTACATTTATATTTAATTATCCATTTTTAAGCTATGGATTTGTTACATGGGAATTACGGTGAAGATCACTAATGAATATTGGATAAGGTTCAAGCGGTACATATCTGATTTTCATTATATATATTAGTAAATATATATCAATAGATCTCCGTGATTTTTAGGTAATTAAATTACTTGTACTCTTATTCCTATTGTTTCTCTAGCTTGAGGCTATTGTGTTCCTAAAATATTTATTAAATTGATATAACTTGATTACATTTGTATCATCTATACATGCATGGTACAAATTATATATTAACATGGCAAATAGCATGTCTATGATAAATGATATAAGCAAGTAATATACTATTCCATGCATTTTCTAGTAGAAAATGATTTGTGGTTCCCATATTCCGCAGGCTATATAACTCTGTTATATATTTTTACTTTAAATCTATTGCTTTAATTGTATTACATTCATTCAAGGCCTATACTACATGGGGTTATTATTTTTTTAAATTTGATGAAATTCATATTTACCACATAATATATATATGTATGATTCACTTTGGTGTTATATTGTCATGTGTCCCTGTAGGACTATACAAAAATTATGATTACATGAATCCCTGAAGGATCATGTAAAAGTGTCTTTGAAGGACCTTGTAATTTTTTATCCATGAAGAATTGTATAAAAATAATGTTTACTCCTGTTTGTAGGAACATAAAAAAAAGTTATAATATTTTTTTGGTCCCTGAAGGATCTAAAAATATATATAAAAGATTCATGTATCCCAGCAGAAACATGTAAAAATTATAATTAACTAAATTTACAATTACCATTATAATGAAGAGGATTTAAAGATAAATACCTCGTTGACAATGGTCCATTGATCATTATGTCTCAAACATGCTAAAGTAGTAGCAATATCGAAAGCAATATTTTTATTATTATCAATTTTCATGTCTTCTCATTGTTGAACAATGAGCTTTGATAATAATAATAAAAAATCATAAAACCTGATATACTGATTCTAGCATCTTTGTCTGAAGCAAATGAATTTTATTTTATTTTAAGCTATAAACATGATCATATTCAAGGGATAAATCATGGTTAAAATAACCACAACAATTGTAGAGTTGACAAGTTATTGAAAACCACCAGAAGTGGAATGCTATTGAATGAAAGCAAGGGAAAAGTTTGCATAACAAATCCCTAAAATCTAAAGGAAAATTATTGGCATCTATGTGGTATTCAAGAACATAATTTTGGTTACGTACCTCAAGTACGTCCAAATCTTTAAATCGGTTACGTACTTGAAGTATGCTTAAACTCTTGATCAGTCATGTACCTAATGTACGATTAGACCATTGCTGATTTTATATATACATCTTTATTTTTCTTTGTTATATAAAATGCACATTTACATTTCTAGATTTATCTTATTACTTCTCACATCTTTCGTAGAAATGAAGTACGAAAATTTTAATATTATATCTTGAATATTACGAAATTGTTTGAAAGCTCCAGAAGAGCAAACATCATATGATCATGGATTACATAATGATGTTTCAAACAATTGAAAATTCTATTGCATGCCCATTAAAGAATCAGAAGATTCTTTCATCCAATTATGAGTATTATTTTTGGGTTATCATTTTAATGAGATAATATTCTCGCCGTTAGGGGGAGGGAAGAATGTACCTGAAGTATGATCTGTTCCTGAAAACGACGAGAATTATCGTGGAATACTTCCACTTTGTCTCATCTAGACCCCCGTACCGCTCAATGTAAAAATGAAATATGAAGATATAGAAAATGAAATTCCTAATGCACGCCAGAAGCATGGCAAACCTGTAGATTCTAAAGATTCAGCTCCCTAGAAGAGGAGATCAAATGAAATATCATGCCTGATAATGCTCTAGAAGAAGTCATACATAATGCTCCAAAAGAGATTATGAACAACAAATCCACTTTCTCTAAAACTCCATAAGAGTATAATATCCCTTAAGAGAAACGAGAACCTGAAGCGGCAACACAAACTCTTGAAGAGGAAAAGGTACCTAATAATAATATCTCTATCAATGTTCTAAAAAGCGGGGCTAGCTACCGCATCGATTAAGGGGTAATCGACCCACTAAGCGGTCAGCCCTTAATCGGCCGCCTAGGCGGGTTGAATCGGCCCATTTCACAGGCTCACAGCATATTCGGCCCATTACATACCCGATTAAACATTCAAACCCACCATTTCACAGGATTGGATCCAGTCAGGCTAGCATTTCGTCTGTCTCATCAGTGTCCAATGGTGTGATGACACCTGTCTCCAACCAAACCTCACTCATTTACACATAGTTAATGTTAACGGAGACAGAAAACACTGCAAAATCAAAATCTCTTTTTGTCATTTTTTTCCCTCTTTTGTTTCCCTCTCTCTTCTCTCACCAAACAAACACAATCGAAATCTCTCTGTCTTTCTTTCTTTCCTTTCCCCTCTCTCTCCTTTTATTCTTCCCCTCCATCTCATTTTATCACCTCCCCAAACCACACTGCCTTTCTTTTTTATACTCTCTATAAAAGCTAATCAGGGATTTTAAAAAATGTAAATCTTCTCTCCCTCTCCCCTCTCTCTCTCTCTCACACAGTGTACATGATTTAATCTGCAAACCTTTTTTGAACATCTATATTAGGGTTATTTATATTTCTTATATATGCTTTTGGTTTTCCTTGTAGGGCTTAAAATTTGTTGATGAGGTTGATGATGGCTTTTGTATCCCCTGTATGGATTTCTTTTTTAGGGTTTTGTATTTATTATATACATATATTGTATAGTTCGATTATAATGATGTGCAGTTTGATTTATATATTTTTCAGTTTGATTCTAAATTTTATAGTTCAGTTCATATGTTGCCCCAGTTCAATTCATATAATGTGCATTTTGAGTACAGGTTATATAGTTGGGTTCATATGTTAGTTCGATTCATATGTGTGTAGCATCATTCATAAGTTATGAAATTCTATTCACAGGTTATGCAATTTCATTATTAAATTATATAGTTGGATTCATAGGTTTGCAGTTCAATTTACAAGCTATGCATTTCAATTATTATGTTATGTAGTTTGATTTGTATCCCTTGTATAGTTTTTATTTTTAGGATCTTTTTAATTTATTGTATACATAGATTGTATAGTTCAATTATAATATTTTGCAATTTGATTCATATAACGTGCAGTTTGATTTTAATTTTTACAGTTCGGTTCATATATTGCCCAATTCAATTCATATAATGTGCATTTTGATTACAAATTGTATAGTTTGATTCATATGTTGGTTAGTTCGGTTCATTGTGTAATATCATTGATAAGTTCTGTAATTCGTATGTGTGTAGTATCATTGATAAGTTATGTAATTCGATTAATAGATTGTATAATTTTATTATTAGGTTATATAGTTTGATTCACAGGTTGTGCAGTTCAATTATTATGTTATGTAGTTTGATTTATAAGTTGTGCAGTGAAATTCTAATCTTGTGTAGTTTCATTCATACATTATGCAGTTCCCCTTCCGTAGGTATTTAAGTCTAGTTCATTGGAATATCACAGAGACTTTCAACTTGGAAATTGGACCTCATTTCATTAGCACTAAAGAAACCATTTCAAGTTTTTCTCAAATGATTCAAGTAAGAGTAACTATAAATGCTACTGTATCAAATCACAAAATTGTAAGATAATCTATTAATTCATTACTTTGTTAAACCTAACATGTCAATGTTTGGACATGTTGAATCTCTCAACAACAATGAGTCAGGTACAATCCCAATTCAAACAACTCAAATATTCACGAATTCTTCTTTTTTCAACAATTCATTTATGCTCTTTATATTATTTGCAGGACTCAGGAGTAGTCATATCAATGCTACATGACCAATCACATAAAACAACATCAAATGTTAGATGAAGACGCAATCTAGTTGGACTTACCATGTTAATTGCACAACCTATTAATCGAATTACATAACATATGAATGATGCTACACACGTATGAACCAAACTAACTAACATATGAATCAGACTTATACAACTTGTAATCAAAATGCACATTATATGAATTGAACTGTGCAACATATGAACCGAACTATAAAAATTAAAATCAAACTGTACAATATATGAATCAAACTGCACAATCTTATAATAAAACTATACAATCTATGTATACAATAAATAAATAAAACCCTGAAAAGAAAATCATACAAAGAATACAAAAGTCATCATCAATCTCATCAACAACATTAGAATCTCACCACCCAACTTATAAATCAATCTACCTAACATAATAATTGAATTGCACAACCTATGAATCGAACTGCAAAACTCCAACTATATAACTTAATAATGAAATTGTATAACCTATTAATCAAATTACATAACCTATGAATGATACTACACACATATGAATTGAATTAACTAATATGTGAATCAGACTATAAAATTTGTAATTAAAATGCACATTATATGGATTAAACTGGACAACATATGAACCGAACTATAAAAATTAGAATCAAATTGCCTAACATTATAATCGAACTATACAATTTATGTATACAATAAATACAAGAACCTTAAAAAAGAAAACCATACAAGAGTACAAAAGCCATCATCAACCTCATTAATAACATTAGAATCCCACTGCACAACTTATAAATCAAATTACATAACATAATAATTGAACTGCACAACTTATGAATCGAACTACAAACCTATGAATCCAACTGTATAACTTAATAATGAAATTACACAACCTATGAATCAAATTATATAACCTATAAATGATACTACACACATATGAATGAACTAACTAATATATGAATCCGATTATATAACATGTACTCAAAATGCACATTATATGAATTGAATTGGGGCAACCTATGAACCGAACTATAAAATTTAGAATCAAACTGCATAATATATAAATCAAACTGCACAACATTATAATCGAACTATATAATAAATGTATACAATAAAGACAAAAACCTAAAAAGTAAACCATACAGGGGATACAAAAGCCATCATCAACCTCATCAACAAATTTTAAGCCCTACAAGGAAAACAGAAAGCACGTATAAGAAATATAAATAAACCTAATGTAGATGTTCAAAAAAGGTGTAAAGATCAAATCATGTACACTCTGTGAGAGAGAGCGAGGGGAGAGGGAGAGAAGACTTACATTTTCTTAAAATCCCTCGATTAGCTTTTATAGAGAGTACAAAAAAGAAAGGAACTGTGGTTTGGGGAGATGATAAAATGAGATGGAGGGGAAGAATAAAAGGAGAGAGATCGGAAATGAAAGAAAGAAAGGAAGAAAGACAGAGATTTCAATTGTGTTTGTTTGGTGAGAGAAGAGAGGGAAAAAAAGAGGGAAAAAATGACAAAAAGAGATTTTGATTTTGCAGTGTTTTCCGTCTCCGTTAACATTAACTGTGGGTGAGTGAGTGAGGTTTGGTTGGGGACAGGTGTCATCACACCGTTGGACACTGATGAGACTAATGAAATGCTAGCCTGACTGGATCCGATCCCCCATTTCACAGGCTGAATCGGCCCACCACTATTTCATTTCATTCACCCCATCAAAATATCAAAAACCAAAAAAATCAAAAACCCTAAATCAACCACTTGCACCTCCATCTCCCTCTGACGGCGACCACTTGCACCTTCCTTTGACGGCGATCGGCTAGACAGCGACAACTTCTCTCTCCGGTGAAAGCTCTCCGTGGCATCAGTCAAGCACACTTGCACGGTGGAAGTGAACAGTCACACATTTGCACCTCCCTCTGGCGGCGACAGGCGACAACTCTTCTCGACGGTGAAATCTCTCCTGCAAAATCTCCTCTTGACGGTGAAATCTCTCCTGCAAAAACTCTTCTCGACGGCGAAGGCTCCCGGTGGCGACAATCAAGCACACTTGCACGGTGAGTTTTTTTTTTTTTTGTTTTTTTTTTATTTATTCTCATAAGTCATATATCATGTTGTGATTATGAATATGCTAATATCATGTTGTGAACTTGTGATTATGAATAATGAATCTGATCTAGATGATCTTTTCTTTTTTCCTTTGCTTGTTCATTAAAAAAAAGTGCTGAAACGGAACATGAAGTCATGAACAATTGGACACTCATGGAAGTGGAACTGGAAGTGTTTATTAATTAATACTTAATACTATAATAGTTAATAGTTAATACTTAATAACCATGGCCATATTTCTTAAAACTAGATCTCAGATTCTACATTTTGGTTGAATATTTTATATTTCTGAACCTCCTCTTTTACTCTATTTTTTGAATTTTTTATTGTATCTCTTTTTTCCTTTTTGTCTTTTAAGTGCTGATTCAATTATTTTTTCTACAAATTATAGAGCTCTTATGGCATCCTCTGCTGCCTCTAATGATGCGGTGTTAACTGAAGCTTTCATGACAAAATGTCTTTTTGTTTGATGAATAGTTAAATATTGTAACTGAATTGAGTGAATTCTATGAACTGTTATCCATTATTCAGTTGCACTTTGTATTAGATTTTTAGTATTATGTACTTATGTCATTACAAAATATTTATTTATGTATAAAATAATTTTTATTTCATTGTCATCTTTATTTTAAGTATTTATTTTATTTTTTCAAATTATTAAATATGTGGACATATATTGTTTTTATCATTTATAAAGCAGCCGATTAATCCCTGCTTAATCCCCCACTAGCTGATTAATCCCTAGTCCTTCTCCAACCGCCCGACTAGCGCCTAGCACTTTTTAGAACATTGATCTCTATATTTTATATGCATATAAGAGAAATGTGGAATCGCAAATAAATGATCATCGATGACATATTTATCATACAAAGTAGCTACTGAAATTTCAAAGGGTGATGATGACAATGAATCACATAACATAAATGAATGTCGACAAAAGAAATGATTGGCCAAAGTAGAAAGATGCTATTCAAGCAGAATTGGGTTCTCTTGAAAAATGTTATGTATTCGGGCCTATAATAGAGACCCAAAAGGTGTTAACCCTGTAAATTACAAATGGGTGTTTGTAAGAAAATGAACTGAGAAAAATGAAATGAGAAAAATGAAATCACTAGATATAAGACACGTCTTGTGGTACAAGGTTTTCTGTAGAAATCTGAGATTTGACTATCAAGAAACATACTCATCAGTTATGGATACAATAATGTTCCATTACCTAGAAAGTCTCAAGTTTTTAAAAAACTTGATATGAGACTAATGGATGAAGTAACAACTTATATATGGGAATTAGATGTTGATATTTATATGAATCCCTGAAGGATAAAAATTGCTTGAAGCAAAATAAAAAATTATCTACTCAATAAAGTTAAGACGTTTATTGCACAGCTTAACACAGTAGGTACAACCGTCTTAGTGAATACTTGATATGAAAATAATCCCATTTGTCCATATGTCTCTATAAATAAATTCAATAAGGGATTTGCTATTTTGACAGTTTATGTTGATAACATAAATTCAATTGGGACTTCTAAAGAGCTCAATAAAATTGTAGAATACCTGAAGAAGGAATTCGAAATGAAAGACCTTAGGAAAACTAAATTTATCTCAGCCTATAGATCAGTGAAACTATAGTGGAATATTGATCCACCAATCAATGTATATAGAAATGGTCCTACAGTGCTTCAACATGGATAAAACACATTCTCTAAGTACACCCATGGTCGTTCTTGGTCCAGAAGTACCATATTTAAGTGCTATTGGTGCATTGCTATACTTGGCTCAATATACGAGACCAGATATAGCCTTCTCAGTCAATCTCTTAGTGAGATATAGTTCTGCACCAACTCGCAGGCATTGGAATGGTATCAAACATATTATGAGATACCTTAGTAGAACCACTGATTTGAGTTTGTTTTATTCAAATGATAAATCTAATTATTCGCATCTAGTTGGCTATGCAGATGCAGGTTATCTTTCTAAGCCTCACGAAGGTTGATCACAGACAGGTTATGTGTATCTTAGTAGCAATGCTGCTCTCATGGAGATCTACAAAGAAAATATTTATATATTTGTGGCTACCTCATCTAACCATGCAAAAATATTGGCATTACATGAAGCTAGTAGAGAATGTGTTTTGCTGAGATCCTTGATTCAACATATCCAAAGCACATGTGGATTGTCTTCTACAATAAAAATTCCTACAACTATATATGAAGACAATAGTGCATGCATAGCTCAAATCCAAGAAGGTTATATCAAGGGAGATAGGACGAAGCACATCTCAACAAATTTCTTCTACACCCATGAACTCCTGAAGAATCAGAAATTGAAGTCAAACAGATCCACTCTAATGATAATCTTGCATATCTCTTTACTAAAGCTCTACCAAAATCAACACTGCAGAAGATGATACGTGAAGTTGGCATACATCGAGTTAATCATCCAAAAGGTCTGAGACTTACCTAAATCAGGGGGAGTAATTAATAAAAGGGACTATAGTCAACTATGGACATCTTTTACATACTATACTCTTTTTCTTTCGTCTAGGTTTTGTCCCACTGGGTTTTCCTAGAAAGGTTTTAATGAGGCAGTATTAAACCGTCCAACATTACTAAGATCAAGTAATTGTACTCATTTTCCTTCACTTTGGTTTTTTTCTCAATGGGTTTTTCCAAGTAAGGTTTTAACGAGACAATTACCTTAGTGTAATGGTTGATGGTCATTCAAGGGGGAGTGTTGTAAATATGGATGACTACCATTGACTTTGACTTTGTCATCACTTATCCTAAAGGATTAGACTCAACCTTTTTTACTTTGTAAAGGTTAGATAAAACCAAATCCCCCCAAAATCTTGTTTGTTGCTATCTTTTAATGCCTATAAATATAGGCCTGCATTGTATTCATTTGATCAATCAAGAAGATAGTAAATACAGAAAGAGTTCTCCCTTCTTCTCTCTCACATATTTCTTTTTGTTGGTATATTTAATCTTATTATTTTACTTAGATTTATAATTTTTTTTTTTGATACAAAACCTCTATATATATATATATATAGGGAACCGATTACATGCGGTCGTGCGGTCGGTGCGGCCGCGATCACGGGCCGTCGATCACGGGTCCATCGCATCGGACGGTCGAGTGCGAATCACGTCGACCGTTGGATGCGATGGACCCGCGATCGGACGGTCTACGATCGCAACCGCATGACCGCACCTCATCAGTCGCGTATATATATATAGAGAGAGAGAGAGAGAGTCGCGATTACGTGCGGTGTGCGGTCGGTGCGGTGCGCGATCACGGGCCGTCGATCACTGGTCCATCGCATCGGACGGTCGGGTGCGATTCACGTCGACCGTTGGATGCGATGGACCCGCGATCAGACAGCCCACGTCGCACACCGCACCGACCACACACCGCACCTAATCGTCGCATATATATATACCCGAGTGATAGCGTGCGGTCGGTGCGGTCGTGTGGATCCGTCGTGCGTCGTCCGATCGCGGGTCCATCGCATCCAACGGTCGATGTGAATCGCACCCGCCCGTCTGATGTGATGGACCCGCGATGGACCCATGATCAACGGCCCATGGTCGACGCCGCACGACTGCACCGACCGCACCTAATCACTCCTATATAGCCATGGGTCGCTCCCAATGAGGCAATGCCACTTACCATAAGGCTATGGGCCTCTAGGACAATGTTTGAAGTTGATTTGAAGGCAAATTTTCCAATTTTCTCATGTTTTGCTAATTAGCTGAATGGTATTACTGAAATAATCTTTTTTTTTTATGCCAACAAAAAATCGAGTGCCTTACTTGTTCTGAAATAAATTGTAGAGATGTGGACAAAATGTATTCTTTGAAATATGAATTCTTAGTAGTTCTCATTCTAAACTGAATATTTTGATAGACCTTTTGATAGACCTTATACTAAACTGAATATTTTGTAGTTCCTCTGTACAGGTTCATTATTATCTGTTTCCCTTTCGATTAAAATTGTATAGGTTCTTGGAGGAAATCCAACATTTTTCACATTTTTTTTATAAGTAATACCATTCAATTCATTGTAGCATATAATTCATCTTTTATAAAAGTACATTTATCGTTAGATAATATATATGATTTAAAAAAAAAGAAAAAAGATATGTATGGTCTGTATTTGGACTGTAAAATGAATATGATGTAACATTTTCTTATCATTTTCCTTGCTTATATTTCCTCTGAACTCTGAAGTGGGAACATTTGTTTCTTTACGCTGAACATGGTCTTTGGTGTAGTCCATTCCTTAACAGTTCCATTAAAAAACCAAGGAAAATGTCAAAACTCAACTCCATGTCTCCATTTTCAGCTCTAAATAAAGTTATCATCCTTTTTTTATTTAAATAGTATACATCTGTATATGTTTTTTAAAAAAATTGAAGTACACAATCCAATGAATTTTATGGAGTCATCAATGAAATTTGTAAAAAAATTTGTAACAAGGTATATGTCTTTATGGTTAGTGTAGGTTGCTAACGAGGTATATGATACTATAAATGAGATTATAAAATAGGTTATGCGGTGCTCAAAAAACAAGTATTGTAATACCTGTTGGAAAAATGTTATACATGGTCAATCCTGGAGTCACATTTGTAGATTGCACACGGTTTGAATTTTTGTGAAGTGTATACTTGTCTAATGAAGTTCATATTTGACATCTAATTTATTAAAATATATACTTTACTTTTAAAATTGCATGTTTTGTGTATATCTTCATCAAGATTACAAACTATTAATGCATAACACTACTAATCATAAATGTTTATTCCAATTCTGATGTAGATTATATCAAATATCAGATTATGACCCCCACATGCTTTGGGGGTGGTGGTAGGGATACCCTCCCCGGGGAGATTGTGAGTTCAAGTCCTGCCAAGTGCAGGAAGCAAAACAAAATAGTATTAAGTCCCTATAAGCTCTCATGCCCAAGTTCCTACAGCCTTTTGGGCCGGTTGATAAGAGTCTCATGGCCCTTTATCTTGATGCTCAGGATACAGAGCTTTGAACCAAAAAAAAAAAAAAAAAAAAAGCTCTCACCTCAAAATATACCGTCTTTTTGTCCCAATACAATTACAAGCTAATGCATTATTTTTTTATTTTGTTGTTGCACAAAGATTTTTTTAGTCTCAATTCTCGTTTTACATATCTCTTTCAACGAATGAGTTCATGCAATTCAGGATAAATATTTCATTTTCTTTTATAAAAACATACAACCCATTAGAAGAGGTAAAATATTTTTAAAAAATCATTACATTTTTTTTGGTAAAAAGACCCCAAAACGCTACAGTACCTAATACACATACTAAACTTGGGTCTACTGACCCACGACACAAGCCAACCCAGCCCTCCCTTGTGGGGGAGGGTATCCCGACCATTGCAAGGCAGTTCGGACAAAAAAAAATCATTACATTTGTAAGACGTAATTGGGGGTAAAAGCATAACTGTATGGAACATTTAATTTTTTTTAATTCCTATATATTCCGGGCATGAAAAACTTCAATTATCTTCTGAGCTCAACCACATAATAAGACACGGGCCAGGTTAGAGCCTGGAAAATGATACGTTTAGTCTCATAACCTGAAATTTAGAGGGAATCATAGACATTTAAAACAGAAACATAGACGAGAAAAGACCAACAATGGCCAGGCTCCCGGTTAAAAAGGTCTCCCAATTGAAAAGACATCTAACTAGTTGGATGCACAAACCACATCTAGCGCTCACTCCACTTGAGCTACAAGTTTTTATTCAAAGAAAAAAAATACACTAATATATCTCAGTACGTACTTTAATTCTTATAACAATATGTACTTATATAAGTGAGTATATTTCAAAAAAAAAAAAAAAAACTGGTATAAACTATTGATGGGGCTGCATAAAGGGTCATACATATCATTTTCCTTAACTATAGTTATAATCTTAAATGGATATGTAATAATAAACTATATATTACTCAAGTATAATAATTAATTATCAAGGTTTATTAAAACTTATCTAGACATAACTATTATATTTTATCCATACTAACAAACGTTTTTTTTAGGATTAAGCACATTCTTCCCTCATCCACACACTTGTTCACCAAAAAAATTCAGGTTCATATCATATGAACATGAGTTTCTCCTCTTTAGCCTCTATTCCAAATTTCGTGGTTGGAAGGAAGGCTATCACATAAGAGTTGGACTGACCTCACGATAGATAATATCAGTGAAGATTGATGAAACACCAAATCCTCCATCTTGAAGATCTTCAGAAGCTTGTAACAGCTAAAACATAACTTAGTTTTTGCAGGCCATGCACGGAACATTTCATATCTTCCGATTCGTTCAGCCTCCTCTATCCTATTTTCTTCCGGACCAGTCCTTTGAAGAAATCGAAGCTGCGAAACATGGAAATAAATTTTCAGGGCATCCTAAAGAGCATCCATCAAATGCAAAAAAATCTTTTATCAGAGATGCACAACATAGCTTGATATGTGATGAACAGAGGCATCACAACAGAAACGCCGCCGGGCCATTGACATTGAGAATATAAGTTACTGAAATATAACATTGAAATGGCCACCATGACACCACTAAAGCTTACAGAAGTCCGATATAAATTCAATTAAACCATTGTCACCACTATTGTAATTAAGAGCTTTTGTAGTACAATTTTAGATCTAGAACATGTTCTGACAAAATGTTACCATGTCAAATTGAGACAAATCACATCTAGGTGCAGGTGAGACCATGAATGAAAACAAATCATACATATAACTTGGTCTTTCCTAATTGCCATCACAGCACTCATAGGCAAATTGAGAATACCTGTTACCATCAGGATGAAGTTCATAATTTTTGTTGTTACCATCAGGATGAAGATATTCAAAATTAACCATAATTTTATTCTAATGATAATTCTTGCTTTACCTTTTGTAACCACAACATTTTTTGCAGATGATTCTTCATCCTTCTCCTCTATAACAACTTTCTTTCCACTGCATAAATAAATGATAAACTTACTGAACTATAAGGTCAACATAGAATCAGATGTATTAAGAGAGATTATTCCATTTAGTTCCACATATTTAAAAACTAATAAGCAAATTTTCAAGGTTGCTACTACAAAAATTGTCCTCTCTAGTCAGAACAAAATGTTCAACATTTTTTTCATCATTGCCTTCGGTCGGCATCGGATCGTCTGTGGTGTTGCCAAGGGTTCTCCCTGTAGCACCCACTAAGACTTCGACCGTGTAAATAACACAAATCGTCCATCATCCCAAAGTTCAAACTTCCTTGTCTTTCCAAAAAACCTAAAAAAACTAATATTTCTAAAATACTCCCCCACTCACCCACAAGCCTGACAACCACACCAAAACAGCCCAGCCTAAATTTTATTTTAATTATTTTTTAGTCCCTATAAACTTTATTATTCTAGTGTTCAATCTCTCATTTCTTTATATTTACATTAAAGTCCCCAACTTCAAATATTTTTTTTGTTATTAATCCCACGTCAAACGTCCGTCTAAATATAAATCAAATATAAATCTATATAATTTTTTTATATTTGATTTATATTTTTTTACTATTTAGTTGAATTTACATCTTTTTTGTTTTATCAAAATCTCTCTTTTCTATCTTATTTGATGCAAATTAGACCAACACATTTCTTATTTTGTATGGTTTTAAACTTTGTTGTCCAATTTTGGTGTTGTATTTGAACTTCTTTTCTATCTTATTTGTACATCTTTTCCATCTTTTTTACTGTATCATTGTAAGATGACGATCTGAAGCCATCAAACACAGCCCTGTGTTGTATTACAGGGTCGCTCCCTGTAACATCCAATAGAAATTGGCCATGTGTAATGGAAATGGTGAATGTTTTTTCTCACTCACACGTCACCCCAAACGATGAGATCTTTTTCAAAATACCCCTTACAAAAAATTTATTTTTAAAATACACTCCACCACATCCCACAACATTTGATCCTATAAATCTATGTCAACAAATCTAGATCGATTCCTCCTTTTGTATTTCTTTTTAAATCCCCAATATCAATCGCCTATTTCGTTTTTAGTCCATTCATCAAATATTCATTCATATATCGTTAGTTTATAAAATATCATTTTTATTTTTAAGTCCCTGTAAAATATGTTATTTAATTTAGTAATTAGCTTTTCCCTTTTTTATATTTTATTTTAAGTACTCAACTTTAAATCATTTTTATTTTTAGTATCTAAAAAATAAAAATTTAAAACATACAAAATAAGTTATGTATTGGTCTAATTTGCAGTTCAAATAATAGAAAAGAGAGATTTTGATAAAACTAACACAGAAGATGTAAATTCAACTAAACAGATAAAAAAATATAAACAAATTATATAGATTTATATTTGATTTATATTTAGACGGACATTTAACGTGGGATTAATACCAAAAAAAATATTTAATGTTGGGGACTTTAATGTAAATATAAAGAAATGAGAGATTGAACACTAGAATAATAAAGTTTACAGGGACTAAAAAATAATTAAAATAAAATTTAGGCTGGGCTGTTTTGGTGTGGTTGTCAGGCTGTGTGGGTGAGTGGGGGAGTATTTTAGAAATATTAGTTTTTTGAGGTTTTTTTGGAAGACAAGGAAGTTTGAGACTTTGGGATGATGGACGATTTGTGTTACTTTACACGTGTCGAAGTCTTAGTGGGTGCTACAGGGAGAACCCTGTGGCAACACCACAGACGATCCGATGCCCCTTCGGTCCACTGCATCTATGGTTTATAGAGTAGACTAGAATAAAGTATTTGACATATATTCACCAGTGCTTTTCTGTCCATTGCATATTTAGATTTTTTTTTTCCTGATAAAGTGGTGCTGCCACCAATATTATTAGAAACTGGTTAACTAGAAAGATCTGTTACAAGATACAAAAAAACAAGAAAAAAATAAAGGAGCAGACACCAAGGATGTCCCCACACCCATCAGCCCATCATCAGAGAATAAATATTCCTCACCAGGAACAGAACCTTTATGAATATGTGTTCTTCAATCCTTTATGAAGCACACAACACCACCCCAGGTATTTTCCATATAGCCTCTTTGCTACTGAGTAATAGCCATAGAGCACAACAACCAGATCGATGCAGCATAGAGATGAAATTATTCTTCTTGTTGCTCCTGTATATTTTCTTTATCTGCTGCAGCCTCACTCTAATTAAATTAATATTTAACTCTCAAGGGATAACTGTTATTTTTGCCTCATGCAAACCTCAATTTTTCTCAGATTTACCTTGATTAAAGTACTCTACAAATAAGTGTTCAATAGATTCATTTGTCCATGGAGTAGGAGTCCCCAGACCATACAGCTATGTTAACTTTACTAAGGCTTTTATTAAGGCACAACATTCACATGAAAGCTTGGAACATCTACAAGGTGAACACGCATTCAACTGTCTTGCAGGAACCTTACATCCAACTCAATAGGAATGTAAGCAACCCCTTGCCCAGAGAAAGTCATACTAAGTAGGATAATTTTGCAGAGGAACTCGGCTCTTCTTTTGCCTCTGCTTCACATTATCCTCCAAGTCCAGATTCAATTTGAAAGGCTGAAGGCACTAAGCAAGCTTTCAGCCTCAGGCAACTCAGATTCCAACATGTTCCTTCTTTATTACCACTCCACTGTAGCCTTTTCAGAATCACATAAATCTTATGTAGCACTATCATGTTTGAGATGAGTCAAAATAAGTTGCTTGAATAAATTTGAAAACCCACTTCCATTGCATATATAATCTATAGAACTATCATGTTTGAAATAGAGTCAAAATAGGTAAAGTACTAAGAGACCTTGTTGCATAGAATTGAGGGATCTTTCTCACTCATGCACACAAACACTTGTTTACTGAGGGATGGCATCACAATCTATTTTCACAAAAACATTCATACGGTGACGACATGTTAACATAACAAAAATTTGAGCAAATTATACTATGAATGAAAATCATTCAGAATAAAATGAAATGATGCTACGTCATAGTAAATGCTTCTTCTGTAACCATCAAAATAATGCATTGCTGTAGTTGATAATTTGAAAAATGCTGTATTTTAGATACAAATGCTAAAGATTGCAGACAACAAATTAACTGCTATCTGAATCCAGACAATTTCATAAGCTCAGAAACTAACAAAATGCATCAAAGAATTCTTACGCATTTTTGAATTTTGAAATAATTAATTGTAATGCAAGAATAATTATGACCAGAAGACTAGTAAATTATCTTAGTATAAAAAAAGAAACAGAATTTCACCAAAGGAAAAGCTCTGAACCTGTGGAGCCAAGCCTTGTAATATAGATCCTCAAGCGCCTGAAAACCTGAATTCACACCAGAAGAATTGTTGTATTGGACCTATTGGTTTCACACTATGGAATCAAACCAGTATCCCAAAATACAAAGAATTTAATACTATGGAATTTAACACTTGTTAGGCATTACATTCTATGCACATTTGTAAATTATTCCCCTCAATTCAGACCTATCTAATCATATTGGACTTGCATTGTCTCTCCTTTCCTTTCATCAAGTTAACATGAAACTGAGAAGTATTGGAATTCAATGAGCAATAAATTTTTTTTTAGCAAGAAGATGGTGTCAACCAAATTCGATCGAGGCACTATTTGGCTGCATGGAAGAAGTTTTCCTAGAAAATATCTTTGTTCCTTGGAAAGAGCTTCGAAGGAATCTAGCGGAAAGAGAATGAATTCCTCTGGCTCAAACACAAACCTCCAAGTAAATTTAAACTGAAACTTCTTTTGTCATGTTTGGCTACCATTGTCAATAAAAATAAATAAATAGATTTCATATGCAACCCAATTGCTAGAATGGATTGAATGATTGATTGGGGCAGAACAAATTTTGAGATTGAACTGGGCATCTAGTATAAACTTTCCCATGTAAAATCACTGCTGTTTCTATTATTGATACCCACTAAAAAAACCCTTTAATACAACACCACCCACTCCTCTCCCACAAAAAGCTATCTAAAATCCTTTTCTCCATCCAATTTAGAAAACACAGCAAGACCATCATCAAATAGATTGTGAATGAGGGGACCACCACATAATCCACACACCTTGTGAGCGAGGATCAGTTGCAGAGAAGGCTTCTGGATTGGGGAATTGGAGGAAAGTAGAAGCAAGTAGAGGGTGAAGGGTGAGAAAGAGGTGAGCAGCAGAGCATTCAAGGTAAAAAACGTGGACCTGCTTGAGATGGCGGAAACCAGTGGTGGTGGTGATGGGGGTTGGTGCGAAGAAGAGGTGTTTTGGCGAGAGAGAGAGAGAGAGAGAGAGAGAGAGAGAGAGGTTCTGTTTTCCAGGAAAATAAAATAACACAAATTGGATCCACTGAAAAGCTGTCATCAAAACATTGAAAATTTGTTTTCAAGGAAAATACTTTCCTTTTCACAAGGAATCCATCCAATCCATCATAACAAACAGAACATAAAAGAACTGATAAACTACACAAGGGCAGGGATGGAAGAAAAAAGAGGGAAAAGGAAGATAAAGGAACGACTGTTTTGGGTACATGATGTTCAGATGAACAAAAGATAAAATGAAAATGAACACATGGCCAGATTGCAAATGTCTATGAGATGGTTGTTTCCATCCAAAAAGAAAACAAAATCTAGCAAACCAGCTACAAATTGATTGACAATATTTTATCTTTTAAACAAAGATTCATTATCTTCCTATCAGAAACATAGAAAATGCTAATCGATGGTGATGGATTTCCTCCAAGAACCTATACAATTTTAATCCAAAGGGAAACATATAATAATCAACCTGTGCAGAGGAACTACAAAATATTCAGTTTAGTATAAGGTCTATCAAAAGTACTGCAAGGGAATGAGAACCACTTTCAGGATTCATATTTCAAAGAATACATTTTGCCCACATCTCTACAATTTATTTCAGAACAAGGCACTCGATTTTCTGTTAGATTTTGGCATAAAAAAAAGAAAGATTATTTCAGTAATGCATTCACCAAATTAGCAAAAACATGAGAAAATTGGAAACTTTGCCTTCAAATCAACTTCAAACATTGTCCTAGAGGCCCATAGCCTCATGGTAAGGGGCATTGCCCCATTAGGAGCGACCCTTGGCTCAAAGTCTGTTGTATGTAGGTGAAAGCACATCCCCCATGTGTTGGGCCTAGTGGCATTTGATACATAGTCTATTATGTATCCATGTTGACCCAAACCTCTCTAGTGCTGGTAGCATTCTACTACCATTATATATATATATTAGAGGTTTTGTACCCAAAAAAAAAAATGATATTTTATGTTCAAAGTATTAGTGTCATTATATAGGCCTGTTGAGCCTATTCCGAGAGGCCTAGGGGTTCGGGGGCAACAACCCGAAAAGGCAACAGGCCTCCCTCGAATTTTTCTAATAGGTTTTTTTTTGTCTTTTTCTATTTCTAGGGTTTTGCACATTCTATATAAGAGACCTTTCATCCTCCATTGTTGGATATAACATCATTCCATTTATTCTTTCTCAGAGAATCCCTACATAGAAAGCATGCAAAAGCCAATGAGATCTTTAGGCAATCAACAAAAGAATGTGCTTTTTGAGCTTGTTTGTGTCCAACACCTAGGTATCACCATAGAGTCCTAGCCTATATGGACTTTTTAACCCACATCACAGAAAAAATATTATCAGATTATAAGGACCAAGAAAATAGAAATCCTGATTTCCAAGTCAACTGCTTGATATAAATCACATGCAAATCATGTGCATAAAATAAGTATAACATGATGTAATTGGATGTAAAGGAATTAATGATCATATGACCATTGTTCACCCAATATAATATCAAAATGATTCTCTATTGTTTTGTTTCTTTTGATGGTTATGGCAAAGTGTATGTCTGCTGCACAAAGGAAATTAAGTCAAAAGATGAATAAATTTTGTGATGCAAAGGAGTAATGAAGGATATAAATGATCACATAAATTTGTTCACCTTGGTTCAGAAAAATCACAAAAAGGTCCTCAAATTTTTGAAAAAATGCTGCAAGAATATCTTCCCTCGTAAGCTGATTGGTAGAACATGTCAGCTCCCTTAATACTGCATTTAAGCATGTGGTGGGTTTCTCATTGTCTAAATTCAAGCCAACACCTACAAAGTAAATAGCAAAATGGTTAACTTTGGAAATGCTCTGTGTTGCAGGAGTGTACCAATTTTTTAAAGAAAAACGGGAGCAATTCTGCAAGTACTTGGTGAGTGGAAAAGGTAAGAAAAATGCAATCATAGTGAATATCAGAATATACGTGTTATATGGCCATACAAAAGAAAAAAAAATAGATAAGCACATGAAGGAAGCTTGATTTACCAGCACTAACATTGAACTTCTTTGATCTATAAGTTGAGGTGCATAAGATACCTCCAACTTTGAGGCCATTTAAATAGAGATCATTTGGCCACTTTATTCTTACATCAAGATATGGAAAGCCCTGGATTTAATGGCATAGAGAAGATAAACATATTAACTATTAACAATGAAAAAACATAGTTATGCTATGCACACATAGGCAACTAGTGAGTAATTTATCCTCTGGAAAAAACCTAATAATTTTCTCATTGACAATCACACAAATCCACCAAACTCAAACCACTGATTCACTTAGTCCCCGTTTGGATAACGGAATTGAGTTATTCTGGATAGATAATTATGTCAGTATAAATAACAAATCTACAAGAATAAGATATTTTATGTTTGGTTGTGTTTTTTTTTATTCTCATTGGAAAACGTAAGAATAAAAGTTGAGTTGTTTGGTTGATAAAAAATAAAATATAAATAAAGTGTAAAAAAATTTATTTGACATGTGGGTCCTTTGATGTATAAGAGGTGTTGATAAGTAATTTGATATGATAAGTTGTAAAAAGTTGATTTGACATGTGGGCTCATGAGAATAGATAAAGTGAGTATAGCTTATCATAGGGGTTACTTAGAATTGTTATACTCTCTTATACTCGTTTAAACTGGCTTAGTAATACCAAGTTATACTCCGCAAACAAACAACCATTTTCTCTATCCATTCTTATACCACCCTTATACTGCCCTTATACTCTTCTATTCTGTTTATCAAACGGGGGGTTAGTGTTCGACAAAACAAATCATTAATAACTTTATCTACAAGTATAAACTTCTGCCAGAGAAGAAATAGATAGCATAAAGAACATAAAGAAATATATCTAACATTGATAAGATTATACATCAATTAGAATACGTTTTTAAAACCTGTAAACATTACCCCTAATCATAGTTCAAAGTGCGGTCACATGTACCGGTATGTGCGGCCGCACGTGCTAAAGTGCCCCCCTCGACGCACATCAAAGTGCTGTCCAAGTGCGGCCATGTGCGGGACATGTGCGGCCATGTGCGGCCAGCCGTTCGAACGGGAATCAAACGGCTCTTCAGGCGTTCGAACCCAGTTCGAACGGGAATCAAACGGCTCTTCAAGCGTTCGAACCCAGTTCAAACGGGATTCAAACGACCTTTAGGCGTTCGAACGCCCGTTCGAACGGCATGTGTAATTTTTGTTTAAAAAAATATAGGAAGGCGTTCAAACGCCCGTTCGAACGCCTTCCTAAACCAAAGTGCCCATGTGTAATTTTTGTTTAAAAAAATATAGGAAGGCGTTCAAACGCCCGTTCGAACGCCTTCCTAAACCAAAGTGCAGCCGCATGTACAGTACATGCGGCCGCATATGCTGTGTGCGGACCCCACCGCACATGCGGTCCGCACACATTTTTGAACTATGCCCCTAATTATAGTAAAAAATTTCACATAAGACATCAACAGACGACATGTCAATAAATATGTTTTAAATAAAAATTCCCAGAGTATTTGGGAGTGTCCAGCATTGAAGATTTAGAATGTTGAAGTTACTGGGTAGTACTGTCCAGCACTACTTATAGAGAAGATGGAAAAGTAAAACTAGATGGATCATTTCTTCAATTCTTCCTCTAATGATTAAGAAATCAATAAAAGATATGCATGAAGGTAATATAACTGTGAAGGCACTATAAATTTTTATAAAAAAATAAAATAGATAAGACATTATCTCATTACTCAAATGAACATAATGCCTTCGAACAATGGAGATGAGGAATCTTTGAGAAGAAAAAAACAAAATAAAATAAAAGAAAACCTTGTTACATTACAATCTAATGTTATCCAACGTTATTTAATCTCCCATCCACCTCCAATAACTGCTATAAAATCTTCAGACCCTAAAATATGTGTTCCAAACTCCCTAAGCATATACATAATGCATGCCCAAGTATTTTCCCTAAAATATGATTATCACTTTCATTGGGTTAAGCCAAATACTTCAACACACCACATGAGAGAATAGCATAATGAATCTGGAGTGCTTACTATGGTCTTCCCTTTTCCCAACACACTTAAATCACTGCCACATATCCTCAAACATTTTGAAACAGGTAAATGTGTAAAACTTGACAAAGATGTAGATGCAGCTAAAATGAATAAGATGATATTCCAAGTGGATAGACGTATTGAAGCATGAATCAAGAATGACACCAATAAAGAAACTTTTTGGTACAATTCTTTACATTTCCCTCTGTCCTGTAACAAAAGCTGATATCATTAATTACCTTTGATCCACACACCATCTTTATTGCCTCAATTATTGCCAGAGATACAACATACTGTAGAAGTGGCAAGATGTGCCCATTTTCCATCTGCAAGGTATATGAAAACAGAAGGCATCCAGATGGAGATTCCCATACATTTTTTGCCCGACCTACAAATTCAGATCAACAAATCAGGAAAGAGGTTTAAATAATGATGACCAAATTAATATTACCAGAATGTGAATATTCCAAGAAACCTCTTCCTTTTGATTGAATTTCTGCAACACAAATTGCACCGAGGGGAAGCTGAGAAAAATTTCTGTCCATTCAAATACTAGGAAAAAAATCAATAACAAGCACAATAATCAAAATAAGCTTTTGCAAGGCTCAATATACTGACTGAGAAACGAGATCATGTGTTGAGGGCAATCTTGGGGACCAGATAAGGAATCTTCCGAAGCGGCGTGTTGATATGCTATCCAAATATGATTTAAAATTAAATGCATGGGGATCTTTCTGGGCCAGCTCCGTATGCAACAAAACAACAAACTCCTCACCATCAGCGAGCTTTAGATTCTTATTTTCTTTCAAGGACCGTGCACAATCTTCCTCGGCATCAGTTTTGCCACATAAAACAAGAAGAGATGGAATATTCTCCATATCTGGATAGAGATAACAATGTAAAGTAAGCAAACTTAATACTTTTATGGGTAAGGATGGAAGTAAAAGACGAGGAAGGGATAGGGGATTTCACAAAGACATACAATTTGTGTGTCTTTCTGTTTCTTCTTGTGAAACTTGATGGTTTGGAGAGATGGAGGCTAAGGTAAATGTTGTGAGAAGGGAGGGATTCTTGTCTCTTAAGAACCAATGTCAAGAATCTGTAGCTGTTAATGTGAGGGAAACTGAACCTGGAGGAGGAAAGCAAGTGATTGAAAATGATTAGTGTGCCATGGTTAATATGCATAAGAGACAGCTCTTGCACTAGATGCCAATAAAAGAAAAGACGACTACTTCAAAATGTTGTGAATGTTCACTCTTCGACATTGTCATTCACATCAAAGTAGCACCCATATAAATACTCACATTTATATGTTGCTCATTAAATGAAAATCTATTTTTACAACAAACTCTCGCTGGCTTTCTCAAAACCCAATTGAATGTCACAGGCTATTCTCATTGGGTTATTTGAATGAAAATTCTGCGGGCAACACTCCGTTACAATACTCACATTTATATGTTGCTCATTAAATGAAAATCTATTTTTACAACAAACTCTCGCTGGCTTTCTCAAAACCCAATTGAATGTCACAGGCTATTCTCATTGGGTTATTTGAATGAAAATTCTGCGGGCAACACTCCGTTACAAACAAAAGAAGATCCATTTCATAAGTCTGGCATTTATGGACCCTCATTATTTGTGCCTTCAAATTCAAGCCATACATATATATGGATTTACACCATAAAATCATATAATTAGATACTATCCAATATACACATCAAAGAACACCCAAATCTATGTCATGTACCCAATGTGAACATAAATGAAAGAATATTTGGAGAAACCATAAATAATTTGAAACCCATTCAAGTACTTGCAATATAATCAACTTCCCATGGAAGAATACAAACTAGGTTAACAAAATAAAACAATAAGATCATATCACGACCCACCCTTCATTAGGATTAACTAATTGATCAGTATTTCTTCTGAATCACATGCATATAAATCGAACAACACACAATAAAATCCAATAAAACCGAAAGACTAATAATTTAACAAAGACAGGTAGTTTGGGAGCGTTGTACCTGAGATTTGGGCAGTGAAGTGGTCCAGGAGAAATCCTTATGAGTCATCTGCAAAATATCAAGACCTGCATTTACGGCACGCATATCGAGGCGGGCCGCAGAGAGGGACAATTTCTATAGAGAGAGAGAGAGACTGACGGAGGGCTCGCTGCGAGGACCACCAGTGTTTTTTTGGCTCTGCCACGCAGGCAATGTTTCTGTTTTTGTTGCTGACTTACGGAGTCTTCCATTTGGAAACACGAATGAAAAATTTATTTTAGTTTTAATTTATTTTAAATCTGTTCTCTCTCATCCCCATTTTAGATTTCTAAAATTCACATTATTTCACATGGTGTTAAAAATGGAAATACCCGCAATAAGAAATGATAGTTTCATAATAGAAAACCATTGGTTCTGTTACATTGGTTCAAACAGATCAATACCAGTAAACAAAGAGAAATTTCAATAACGTTTACATAGATAAAGGGCATAGGTCAACAAAATTTGTTGAGCATGAATTGGACTGTCTCAATTGCATATTAAATAATCAAGTATAGCAAATCATTTCAAATAATATTTCTAGCCATATTTATTTAGTTGGGCACCTGAAAAACCATCATTGTAACCCAAAATATCATCACCTATTGTAAAAGGGATTAGCAATCTCCTCTCGTGTTGCATTCATCTCAGCCTGTTTGTTGTCATGTTGGACTATGGGGTATTGTTGCTCAGTATTTTCTTGGATTTCAAGCTTATCCAACCTCTAGTTAGGAGAAATACCTATCTGTGAAAAAAACATAAAGACCCACAAGGATTGACTTTGGATCATTGAGGAGTAGGCTTCCTCTACCATGTCTCATTTTCATTTTGTCAGATTGTGTTCCGATGAGGTTCTTTTCGTATGCTTTTATTTGAATATATACAAGGCATATGCCTACCAAGGTGCCCATATAAATTAATTAAATATTCAAGATAAGTAATAAATCCTGGATCCATAGAAGTTAAAACATAATAGATTATTCAGCATTGATGCATTTAGGGAAACAAGTGTGGAAACATAGAGAGGATATAAAACCTGTTGGGTTAAGATATAAAAGAAGAGGGGACCAATGTTGTGTATACTGATGGGATAATGTGTGTAGCCATGAAATGGAACATACATAACATCTCACTTGCATTATAGTTCAGTTTTGAGCCACAAGAAAACAGACTGACATAGTTTTAAAACCAGTTCATTGAATGATTATGTATTGTGCTCCCTATAGGCAACAAGTACTAGATCCAAACCTCACATCAATACCCAGAAAAGGCTTACAACTAGCAATTGTGAGTCATGCAGAGAGACCCACAAGGATTATTGTAATTATTATTGTTTAATTTTCATTTCATTTCCAGGAAGGTTCTTTAAGGGTAAGGTTTAAGCAATGACCGGCATCAAACCTCAACAACAATGGACTCTTTATGGTTAACATAAAAAAGAACTCTAAAGAAAAAAGAACCCAGAGTGTAAAACAGTTATATGATAACAAATCTAAGTTAGAAGCAAATTCAAAATCAATATAACTGAATGAATAAATCAAGTCATGCAGGTTACAGTGTATGATCTTGGTGAAAATTTAAAAAGAAAAATCATAAAGAATCATAGCTCAAACATTTTATGAACAACCAAACAGCTAGAGATGCTTGGTAAGACCAATTGAAGCACAGAAGCAAAGACATAACTACATCATACATAATAATACATGTGACTTGATTAAAATTCCATCACCAATAGAGCCAGATAAAGACCAACAAAACCAAAATTTGATACGCAACTCGAATAATTTACAAGATCCTCCCAAATAAATGGGGCAAGAATAGCAATCAAGAACTGAAAACCAACCTCAAGTCAACTGCAACTAAAAGGGGGAAAGAACCTAGATCCAGCCCAGCAACAATTTGTATTTCCAGTTGGACATATAAAAGCTATGATTCTTGCATTGTGACCAAGATACATTAAAAAATTAGTCACCATTTTATATTTTACACAAAAGAGACCAATCTTGTGGAGCACATTACAAAAGAATAAAAAAAACCCCAAAAAAAAAACCCAGATCCCAAAACCACCTGGACTCTACATTTTCCACCCAACACAATCCCTCAAAATCCAAGATTTTCATTTCATTTGACAAACATATCTATTACATGGGAAATTCTTTTTGGATGGTATTATATAGGAAATTGTTTAATATTCTTTTAACATCATCTCAGATATGATTATTTTCTCAAACAAAGAAATGGAGCCAGTTATGAAACTTATGCATGAACTCAACCATTACAGCTAGAGTTTCAATTAATTTTCAAAGAATTGAAAATTTATTTGTATATGTGGATGCAAATAAAATGAATGAGAAAAACATAGCATATAACAGTGGATTTAGAACTTAACAGCCTTAGTAAATGTGAATTTATGTGGTTATCTAATTTTGCAAGCCATCATTAGCTAGCATTAGGTGAGGATTTAAAGAATAGAAAAAGAGGTTAACCAGTCCAGAAGTACTTTCTTATTTCATTTTTTCAGTCATACAGACTTTTTGGTTTGTGCTATCACATTTTGATTTGAGTCAAAAAAAAATTTATCAAGTGCTTCTCCCCACATGAACACACCTTCAACATTTACAAGAATACTTGCTAACTCTATGTATATATAGAAATAGCTAGACAAGAACAAAAGATATGAAAACACATAAAACATATAAAGGTATAACAAAAATTTCTTCTTACAGTAGATGTTTCATAAATAAGTTTGTTCCCAAACTTTAGCCTCAAACAAAAAACATGAAAAACTGATCATAAATAAACAAATTCACATATATGTAATGGAATAATAATCGATCGGAAACAAAATTAAATTGATTTTACTTCTCCCCACATAGAGACACACCTTCATTTGAATTTACTTCTCCCCACATATGTAATGGAATAAGAACATAAGCATATGAACTGGTATTACCTTCAGGTCAGCTCGGAGCTCGGAGATTGAAACAGAGGAGGTCGGAGGTCGGTTCGCGAGGAGGCGAGGGGAGATGGTCAATGGGGCTGGATTCTCGCTCTTCGGGGGTTTCGTAATGTTAACGAGCTCGGTGGACGGGAGGAGGCGCCTTCACCAGGTTGTTCCGCGATGGTGGAGGGGCTGGTTCGTAACAGTGGAGGGGGTCCGTCGATTAGGGTTTCATGGTATTTGTTTGCCGTCGGGAGGAGGTGACAAAGGTTGGGTGTTCCGTGACGGTGGAGAGGCCGGGAGGCAACAAAGGAGGAGCCGAGAGGCGATTAGGGTTTCTCTCGGTGAGTTTCGAGTCGACCGGATGGGATGAAAAATGTGTGAGGAGAGAGAGAGAAGAGGTTGAAATGGGGCATATACACCCGTCGTAAATAAATCAAAGTAGCAGGGTATCCAGGTCTTTTCAAGTGGGGGACTAATAGGCATAATGCGAAGGCGGAAACACACTCATCAATAACAAGAAATTTTGGGGATCAATTTTTTTTGTAGTTTGAACAAAAGGGTGCACACACTCATCAATAACATTATGTATTCAAAATTGGGTTTAGTTCAAGCAGAATTTTTACTCTTATTTAAAAAAGAAACAAGAAATGTTCCATCTATTACAGATCTGATGGCATTATAATGAGTCCTATTTGGGTTAGAGAATTCCATGGTTATGCTTATCAAATCCACAAATATTGAGAATTTCATGTTTCATTAAAGATATTTTGGCATATTTTCAAAATCCACAGATTTTTGGATGCTAATAGCATCAGGAGAATTTCACATTCAATCTTGACCAGTCAATCAAACATATAAATTTCTTCTAATCGAAGTTGTTTCAAAAATTCCATTTGTTCCAAAACTTTCCTCAAACAAACATACATAAAAATTGATCATAAATACAACAAAATCACAAATATGGTAGCTTAATAATAATCAATCAGAAACCACATTCCATATCATTTACTTCTCCCCACATAGACTCACACCTTCATATTCAATCCCCTTCTTCCCACATATGTAATGGAAAATATAAGAACATAAGAAAGCAGTTGAACTTGTATTACCTCCAGGTCGGATCGAGGAGGTCGAAACAGAGGAGGGAGGAGGTCGGTTGGGGAGGAGGCAACGGTAGATGGTCAATAGGGCTGGAATCTTGCTCTTCGGGGGGTTTGGAGATGTTAACGATGTCTGTGGATGGGAGGAGGTGCCGATTCGGCTTTTACGGACGGTGGAGGGGGTGGTCCGCAACGGTGGAGGGGGGTCTGTCGATTAGGGTTTTCGGACGGCGGAGGGGGTGGTCCGCAACGGCGTTGGGAGGAGGTCGATTAGAATTTCATCACAGTGGAGGGGTCGGGAGTCGGCGGAGTAGGGGCCGGGAGGTGACGGAGGCGGGAGATCGGCGGACTAGTATTTCGTCGGGGTGTTTCGAGGATATGTTTGAGGAGACTAGTTGTTGTGTATGTGCAAATGCACATAGACAAAATGTAATATATGTTTTGATTAATATTAATGTCAAAAAAATTAATTACAATAACATATTGACTCCAAATGTAAGGATTATAATATCTATAGTTTACCCAATTAAATGATGAAAATAATGGTGTCAAACATGAAAAAACAATTAACTTTTCATATATAATCGTTCATGAATGCTCCACAAACAAAATGATTTATTGATTTTGATTTATTATGTGGAGATGTGATATTTTTCTTAATTAGTCATTCCGGCATACTTATCCATATAGTTCCAGTAATCTTGTCCCTAGTAATTGTCTTCAAAGCAATTTATGTCATGTATCTATTTAAGGATAATAAAATTATTCTTATAATTATTGGTACACATATATATATTTTCTTATAATAATCTCATATATGTAACAAACAAAAATGATATAAAAAACAATATTCATATTCTCATGCAAGAAATTAAACGTCCTACAACCAAACTAAATATTATAATGCTCAAATAAATTAAAAGGATTTTTAGTTTTAAGTCCCCGTAAATTATAGGATTTAGCTATCAATCCCTCACTTCTTCATATTTAGGTTTTAGTCCCTGCATTTAAATGATAATTTAGGAATAGGTCCCTCCTAGGGACTAAAAAGTAAACTAAATAATTTAGGAATAGGTCCCTCCCAGGGACTAAAAGGGAACATATCATTTAAATGTAGGACTAAAACCTAAATATGAAAAAGTGAGGATCAATAGCTAAATTTTATAGTTTACGGGACTTAAAACTAAAAATCCCAAGTTAAAAATCATCATGCAACATTTAAAATATTACAATGTTCCACCATTCAAAAAATAAAAATAAGAAAAACATGAGACACGAAGAGAAAAAAATAATATAAAAAATTAGATTAATATTTTTTTAACATTTTAACTAATGTATGAAGAATTAGCAAATCAAATCATGTTTGTTTATGGAGCATTAATATACGAAGAATTAGAAAAAAAATAAAAGCATTTTAACTAATGTACGAAGAATTAGAAATCAAATCAAATGCATATGTAATTAAAGCATTACTCAATATAAAAAGTTTGATAATGCATTACTTTAAATAACTAACATCATTAATTTTTTAAGAGACAATTAAATACCTCAATGTTGACTTGACAATTTCGACCTTGCATATGTGTTCTTCTTTTACAAATATTTGATTGATTATAAACGACACAATATTGAGTTATTGAAATAATCCAAGCGATAATTAATATTTGTGTCATAAAAAAATAAATAAATTGTAAAAAAAAAAAGATCTTATCTGACCTATAAATGAAATGTAATTTTGTGAACAACCTAACAATATTTTATTTTATTTTTTTCATTCATCCAAATCACAAAATAAACTTTGATAGATTGAATATCATATCATTTCATCGCGTATACATAAAAATATTTCATGCATACCTTATATTTAGAATGTTGTATGGCTACATTATATTTTGTTATAATGCCTTAAATATCCTTAAGAAATGAAAAATAATTACATATGGATGCATTATCTTATATATGGCATATATTTTGTTTCTCTCCTGGATTATTGTCAGGCATCTATATGCACGACAGTACGTCATATATAACTCATTTGTTTTTCACAAAGTTTTACATATCTTTTTTTTCCTGTGACAGCCCATGAACTTTGACTTTGTAGTACTAATTTCTTTCACCCATAACTAATCTACTCCATATCTTATTTAATGGGTGTCATTTAACCAGTTGTGAGTGAGGTAATACAAGGGCAATTAAACCTTTATCTAATTAAATAGTGTGTATGTATATATAGTCTATTAAAAGTAGTATACACATTGATTTATGATAGATTTCATCTTCTTGAAGGCTCAAACAAACCAGTCATTCTTCTTCAAAACCGTGCATCCGTGCTCATTATATGATTATTATGACCTTAAGGATCAGATAATATGACCCATATGTTTTTATTTATTTTTTTAGCCTTTTGAGTATTGTTATCCTCATGTTAGTAAAATAGAGTATAAAATTATTATAACGATGAGCATCCCTTTATATCCTCATAATATTATGATATTAAAATTTAATTATCAGTTTATAAATATATTAATATTTAGTTGATATATATATAAATATTGAAAACGCTTTCATTTTTTAAGCATCCATTTATCCACATGATTATGAAGACTATAGGTTATTAATTAAATATATTAATGTAATTTAATATAATTGATGTAATTTATTAATATTATTTTATGATATATTTATATTAGTCATCATATAAAGATATGATGAAATGTATATATTGAAATAAATTATGAATGACATTACAATGATGTAAATGGATTTTCATGGGTTTGATTAGAATTGCACGGTAAAATTATTATAAAACCAACTACCTATATCATTATCAGTAAATTAACACAATTTTATTTCTCTACATTGTAGTAGGTATATATATGTTGTATGACACCTACATGTACAATAAACAAATAAATCATTTAAGTACAACAATAAACAATAAATAAAGTTTAATATATTTTTGAGTAACATTCATGTCAATAATTTAGTTACAATAACATCCTCGTAAATGTGACTCTAAATGTAAGAAATCTATATCTATTAATTCATCAATTTAACCAAAATATGTCTTTTTCCTATAAAGATATCTAACCCGTTATTTATGTAGTTATAAAACTAATTATATGTTGTCCAATATATTATTCTAATTTTGATTGTCTAATAAAATATATATTTGAATAGAAACTCAATACGAACTTAGGTTTTAAGTACATGCAAAAAAATGGATTTAAAATATGGTGCCAAACATGCCAAAAAACATATTATAGTAGACAATTTCTCATATACATTTTTTCAAAAAAACTGATACACAGAACGAACGAATATTAAAAAATTAAGAAAAAAATCAGAAAGTAAACCATCATATTTAAGTACATTAGACATAAAACATGATCGAAGTAAAATGAAGTTATTGTTCATACATGGTCCATCATTTCAAAAGAACCAAAATAATCCAATCTTTAAATTCAAATAAAATGGGTTGTAAATAATTCTTTCAGATTCATTACGGTGACCATCATAGGCAATCATTCTTATTGTATAAGATGTTAATTTTTTTTAAGGCATTCATTTTTACCTGACTTGTTTTACATATATTAAATAGCTTAATATTTGAACAAAAAATGTTGACATTTAAATATGATTTGTGAAGCTCAAATAACATTGAGGAATATTATATAATAATAACATCTGGCTTTTAGATATATACTCAAATGAAAATGTAAGCCTTCACATTTTTTTCTTTTATAAAGTGACAACTTCAACCAAATCCAAATAATATTTTATTTTAAAAAAATTCAGATACTAATTCAAAATTTATTTTGAAACAAATATAAATTTGTTTTTTAACATACATAAGTAATAGAATAATGAGAGATGATCGAGAACATACAAAAAAAAATAGAAGTAAATGTGGTAATGAGAATCTGACCAACACAAAAAATTTCTTTTCAAAATAATTTTTTGTTGAAGTTAATCTAGAATCGATTAGATATTGATAGAACACAATGCAATGCACTGCTCATATTATCCTCTGTATTCCCATGACAATGTTATGTATGTGCAAATGCACATGAAAAAGTCTTGATGCAAAGTAATTTAATAAGTTTGATTTTATTTTTAAGATTTATTATTATATATAAAATCAAAATACTAAATAGATTTAAATTAATTTTTTGATAGAAATATATGGTTTTAATTCACATTTTAACAAATTCATTTAGATAAATAAATATTATTCATAATAAATGAAATGAAAAATATATATTTTTATTTCAAAATTTTCATTGGGTATATTTTAATTATAATTTATTTTTTAAAAATTAAAAATTAATAACAAAAACTGATCACTTAATTATAATATGTTTTTATCATCACATTTAAATGTATATTTATATCATTATAATTCATTTATATGCATAATATGAAATGTTGCACTATATATTTTAACACGTGTATTTAATTTATAATATGAAAAGCACATAAAAAAGTTTAATATATTTTTGAGATGCACTGGTATAAAATAATTTAATTTAGTACATAGCAATTACCACTTACATTAATTAAGATATCCACTTTTTTCTGTTAGATACCCGCCCTTCATTTTGATTTACCAAATTAAATCAAAGAAACAACAAATAAAAATCAATGAGTCCTATATGCGGTTCTCTGCTCACTATTCACAATAGTTTCATCTTGTTAAGGACATTTTGTTAAGGAATTTGGTAATAAATAATTGTGACTATTATCTTGTTGAAATGTAATAAATAGGCATTAGTCTTGATTTCCTATGAACCATAGATCAATGGTATGAAGCATGCCTCTGTCTTCTCTTTCAACAAAATTCTCTAGTGTCATGGCAAAGAATTCAAAGAGTTCATGCATATTATAGAAATAAATCTAATTTAATAATGTTACTTAATTCTGACTAATAATGTTACTTAATGCCGACTAATATTCCAAATAATATCATTAAAGTCACATAAAAACACCAAAATATCTATATATTACTTTTTAATATTTAATATCATAAAAGACATTAAAAAGAATTTTGTTCCAAAAAATTAGGTGTTATACATTAAAAATGTATTATAGACGCTCTAACTATTAGTTATTCTGAAGTTGAAGTTCTTATGCACTTCCAATAAAAACATGAAAACATAATCTAAACAAAAAAAAGGATGTCACACATTTACACTCATGGTGTCCATGAAGATATAATTGATATATAAATTACCTATGTTTAAGGAGGAAATAGAAGCACAACATTTACTGCAAAAGCGAACCGAGTTGTAAGAAAGTTGGTTAGCACTCCCTTTCCATAAAAGATTATCAATGATCAAATTATGGATACATCAATCTCAAAAAAGAAAAAAGAAAAAAAATATATATTTCATGAGCCTTTTCAATGGAATGAAAAATTTAAAGAGACCACGTATATAAATAATGCATTCAATTATATATGGGAATGAAATTGAATGCATTCAATTCATTTGTTGCCTCTACATTATGAATTAGACCGCTTATTGATGACATAGACCTAAATGTCTATCATAAATGTCTAATTAATCTGATTGTTTTGAAAATCCATTAAAAATCATTATCTTTCTTTAATGGTCCAATAAAAAAAAAAAATAATATTTTGAATTTCTCATCAAATTATTTCTAATTCATAAGTTTACCTTCAAATTCTCATGTAACAACATGATTAATTTCATAACTGTGCAATTTTTTATCATTTAATGAGAATTTTGCTTTACTGTAATTGATAAATGACCTTTATCCATCACCCTTTTAAATTACTCATCGATTGCTCATTGTGTGTTTCTTGATTGAAAATTTAATCTCAGACAACAATTGTATGCCCCTCCCTCCATTAAAATTTTGCTTCAGAGGACTGTAAGTGCTTATGGACTTTGTATGTAATAAGAAATTTTTTTCCAGAGTACCACTAACAATGTTAAAACAAAATTCATAAATATGACTTTACCAATCATGGCTATTAAACAAAACACAAATAATTCAAACTAAACTTTCAAGAAGTCCAATCCATTTTAAAAAGAAACAAATCATTGTTTCCATGTACATAATACATATCATGGCAACTTCATAACTTAGGATTAAGATACATCCCAAAAAACAAAAGATTAAATAGTTCCAGCAAAAAAAAAAAAAAAAAAAACGAAAGAAAGAAAAGAACTAAAAAACTAACATGCCACCAACAAAGATTGCTAACATGAAAGACCAAAAAAAGTACCAGAAACCAGTACATCCTATAATAGGTGGCATGTTATAAAAACAACAATGTCCAACATAGTCAATAAAGAATGCCTTGACCATAAAACAAGTTGCATCAACAAAGACCTCAAAACACATCCTCCCCAGCCTAACAAAAGAATATAGAATTGGCGCAACTGAAGCATAGAAAATGGGGTTTTTCAATATCAATGTAAGTTAATAAATCAACTAATAGAATTAAGCAATAGGCAAATTCAATATCAAATTCATATTTGAGTCTCATTGACCGAAATTTCTGTTGTGCTTACATTGGTAGCTGATTGACATAAAAGGAAATACATCAATGGAGGAGCATCAATTCCAAAAAAACTTAGAGAGAAGAAAACCCTATAAGAATGGGAAAAGAAGAAGAAGAAGCTAGTTTACTTACACATGGTAGAGAGAATGGACAGGCTCCTGAAGATCATCTGTTGAATCCAATCTCATCAAGCAACACAAGGTAATGTGTTGGCCCATTGTTCCTTGTTTAAAAAGAGTAACATAAATTGAACAATGTTAAAAATTCATGTGACATGATATTTTGGTATAGAAATGTAAATAAAAAAGATAAAGCAACACTTACGATAATCCTCATATGAGCACACATGAAAATTAAAGTGATAATTCCTTGGGTGACAGATCTTGCTAATTTGTCATAAACCGCAGTGTGTGCTTGCATGAAAATCATAAAATTCCAAGACCAAATGAAATATGAGACCCTAAGCTACAATATAAAAGGAATATTCAGAAAAAGAATAATAGGAGGTGTAACCAGAGGAACATTGTTGTGGTAGTTTGTTTGGAAAAATTTATTATGGTGACTCATTTGAGCTATAATCAAAGTAAACTTTGGGAACCATGATTCGTCTAGGAACTTGCAAGCCTATAAGAAGGTTGAATCGGTTGCATATATTTTCTACTTTCAACACTACTAAAAGTTAGAGGGGGAAAACATAATACCTCAATGATTAACATGTTAGTGCATCAATGAAATTACTAAACAGAAATACCAGCATTGAAAATTGTTTGTTTCAATGTTATGATGATAATACAATGAAATGAAGAAAATGTATTATTTAAAATGTGAAATAGATATTCTTGCTCTTATTTCCTACTAAATGCAAACTTTGTTACTTCTCCCAAATTTTTTTATTTTTTATGATCCAATATACCAGCATTGAAAATTGTTTGTTAAAATGTTATTATGATAATACAATGAAATGAAAAAAATGTATTATTTAAAATGTGAAATAGATATTCTTGTTCTTATTTACTAAATGCAAAGTTGTTGCTTCTCCCAAATATCTATTTTTGTTACCAACCACAGTCAGAACTATAGTGACATCCCATCCCATATGCTAAAGGAACTATAACAAGTACAAAATTTCAAAGAGAGAGACTACATTTTCAAGAATTAAGGAGGGAGAATGCTTAAGAAAACAGTTCATACACTTTGTGCTTCAGCCATGCTGGCTTTCATCTAACTGTTTAACTATTTTTCCCTTGCAATCCATTAAATGGTGGTATGAAAATGGGAATGATGATAAAAGTTACCTCCATTCAATAGATTTCTTGATTAAATATAAATTAAATAATCTATACCACTTTGTCTAGTTGTGAGCTAGTATATGTATTGCCCCATCACTCCATTGAAGATCACACCATTTATCCACATTGTCATCATAATGGAAAAGTATTATGGAGCAATTCAACATATGAAACTGGACTAAAAGAAGCATCATTATTATATATATTTTCCTTCTCCAAATATCCAGCTAATAGAGCATAACAGATGCATAAAACAGCCTTATAGAGTATGGTGTTCCATTATGCTTCTGTTTAATTCCAAGTTTCCAACAGCAAACGCCAAGAGAATGGTATAGTTTGGATTGATGCCCTGCATTATCAAAATGAAAAAAAACTTGTTATTACCTGACTGAAAAGCTCCCAAAGTAATTAAATAAAGGAATACAATTTCTATATTTCTTTTATATTTTACCTTAACTACTTTTCTCCTAAGAAAATTGATGCAGCACGATCATGGACCATTAAGGACCACCATATGGAGGATTATGAATGATTTGTATTTTTAGTATTTTAGTTTTATTTGTTAGGATTTATTTTTATTTGTTTTAGTTATTGTATTTATATTTGTCTGTGCTGATTGTGTTATATTCCATTGTACAAAAGATCCATGAGGTTAAAAATCTATATTACTATATCAGGGGATGATTAACTACCTTGAGCTGAATGAAATGGCCGGATGGTCCAAAGAACCCCCCCTTTCTGCCTTACCTTTTCTGTTTAGATTCCCTTGTGCAAGTAAAGGTTGTGCATTTAGAAAAGATAGAGACTCGATAGAGAGGATGAATATTGAAAAGGGAAGGTGATGCGTCTGAGTCCCTTAAACATAACAATTAAAAAAAAAATGTGATCTGAATTTAGGAAAAGAAAAAATGAGATGTATCTGAGACAATGATGAGTCCCAATATTAAAAACGATAAATATGTTGTGTGCTACATATATTTTTTAAAAATATAAAAAGGATTAAAGTTAAAAATATAAAAAGGATAGGAAGCATGTTAGCAGTACATTAAAGTGCAGAGTGATTAAAAAAAAGATGATGAAGTTTTACCTCAATTGGAATGAAATGCGTCCCAATCATAATACCTTCCTTTTTATTCCCATAAAAGGGGTAAAAGAAAAAATACATGAAGAATAGATATTCCAGATTACCATTCTCTTTCTTCCAAATAAGATCATTTGGAGCATGCCCACTCTATCATCACTCTTTCTCTTTGACAACTGGTAGGCCACTGCGTCACAAAAAAAAAAAACAGAAAGATTTCAAACATTATGCTGCAAGTTTAAATCTTAACTAACATAATTCAATCAATGTTCATAGATTAGTATAGACAAAAATGCATAGATATGTATAAGACATCTAAGAAAACATTAAAGTAAAAAAGATAGTCTAATAGTCCAGAATTATAAGACAAATAAATAAGACAAAAAGAAACTTTAATTATACAGAATTATAAGACGATGAATAAGACTAATAAGAATCACCTTTTTTCGCTTGGTAGAATAAGAATCACTTAGAATATGATGTGAGATACTCAACATTGTTCCTCATATGTATAGATGGTCAGACAAGTATCAATATTTATATTCTTTCTAGCAATTATCAATTCAACATATACACAGAAAACTTAATTTAAAAAATTGCTATTTTTTTAGATTTTCCAAAGAAAAAGGGAAAAATAAGAACAAACCAATATTTAAAAAATATAAAAATATCTCCTTCCAACCGAAAAAAATAGCAACTAAAACCAAAGAACAAATATACTCACATAATTATCATATATGATGAAAACCCACCTCAATACACACTAAATCTCATTTTCTTTTGGTGGAAGCAGAACCAAAAAGGGGGAAAAAAAGAGAGTAATCACAAAAAATCAAATTTCAGGAATTCCTAATAAACATAAAAAATAGTAACCCAACTAAATAAACCAAAGCCACTTCTAGAGGACCAAACTAACAAAGAAAATCCAAAAAAAAAAAAAGCTCTGAAGTACACATGATCTAAATTTTAAGGTTTTCCAGGAAGAGAAATCCAATCCTGCAATTAGTAATATTTAACGTAAGTCTTATTGAGATATTAGAGATAACCTTTATGATGGACTAATTTTCAGTATAAAATGATGATATCAGAAGAGGGAAGAAAGAATTTTATTTTGTGCAATGTCATGATATGCTTTAACATGGATGGCAGAAGTTCATACCTTTTTGCATACAAAGGTATTCGAAGACCATCATGGAATAATGCCACCACATGTCCATATACACAGAGGAGAAGCAGTATTTCATCAAATCGGACTCATCTCCTCCTCATGGTTGTGGTCATATCGGATCCCCCACCAGCGAAGCGATGATCGTTGTCACCGGTGAACCGGTTCTTGACGCAGCAGAGGAACTTGGGTTCTTGAAGGGGAGGGTTGTCGGCCACCATCGGAGGTGGAGGCGGAGGCTTTGAGAGAGAGAGAGAGAGAGAGACAAAGAGTATTAAAATGAAGAAGACGAAAGAAGTTGAAGAGGGTTATTGTAAAAAGAAGGGATGTTGAAACGAATGAAGGTTATCGTAAAAGAAGGGTTATTGTAAAAGACGTGTAATTATTTTCGGGGATTGGGAGTAGCAAAATTGTTAATTAAAAGTTAATATAACATTGAATTTGAAGATATGTCTGGATTAATTAATATAAAAAACTTTATGTGATTTTAATATGTAAGGTTTAAATCGACCATGCATTGTATTGTATGATGCAACAAATGTAAATTAAAATATGAATTGGAATTTATTCATATAAATGTTATAACATAATTTGATTATGATATTGTGAGGAATGTAAATAAAAATACGAATAGGAATTTATTCATATAAATGTTATAACATAATTTGATTATGATATTGCGAGGAATGTAAATAAAAATATGAATAGAAATTTATTCATAGATATGTTATGACATAATTTGATTATGATATTTTCATAATCAAAATAGAATATAAATTATTTTTTAACAATCAATTATATTATGAACATACTTTCATTTTATAAGTATCAACTTGTCATGATAATATTATGATATTTTATTTTAATTATAAAAATATATATATAAATATTCAAATATATATCATTTATGTAAATTACTAATATAATTTTATTAAATATATAAAAGATTTGATGAAATGTATGCATTGGAATAAATTATGAAAGGATTAAAATGATGTGAATGGATTGTCTTGAGATTTAATAAATTAGTAGGGGTAAAGTGGTCAAATGGGTGAGATTAAAGTGGTGTGAATGGATTGTTATAGGATTGAATAAAATGATAAGGGTAAAATGGTCAAATGGTAATTTTTTGGGTTAAGAGACTTTTATATAGTAACTAGTTGTTGTGCATGTGCAAATGCACATGAACAAAGTCTAATACGTTTTTTGAGTAACATTCATGTCAATAATTTAGTTACAATAACATACTCATAATATCTGTTATGTAGTTATAAAACTAATTATATGTTGCTTAATATATTATTCTAATTTTGATTGTCTAATGAAATTTATACTTGAATAAAAACTCAAATTAGTGGATTTTGTGATAATATGCATATATATATAATATATATCATTGGCTATAAATATATAATAAATAGTGTTTCAACTCATATTTAATATGAAACTATATATCATTGAACCTTAGCCCTTACAAAATTTAAAATATGGTGCCAAACATGCAAAAAAACATACTATAGTAGACAATATCCCATATGCATTTTTTTAAAAAAAAACTGATACACAGCATGAAAAAATATTTAAAATTTAAGGAAAAAAATAACCAGAAAGTAAACCATCATATTTAAGTATATTAGGTCTAAAACATGATCGAAGCAAAATCAAATCAGTATCCATACATAATTGATCATTTCAAAAGAACCAAATAATACAATCTTTAAATTCAAATTAAATGGATAAAATAATTCTTTCATATTCATTACAGTAACCATTATGGGCAATCGTTCCTACTGTATAAGATGTTAATTTTTTTTTACTGGATGATTTTCATGAACTATTATATGATGATATCATATCTGATTTCTATGAGATTTTTTTTCCTATGTAGTTGACAGGTACATGATATGTTATTTTTTGTCTTAAGATAAAGATATACGAGTGTTTATATGCGGTCTTCATTCCCTTACATGATTATTCGAGTTCTTTATAAAGGCATTCATTTTTTACATGACATGTTATAAATATATTATTTGGATAAAAAATGACGACATTTAAATCTGATTTCTGAAGCTCAAATAACATTGAGAAATAATATGTAATAATAACATCCGTCTCTTAGATATATACTCAAATGAAAATGCACGCCTTTACATGACATGTTATAAATATATTAAATAGCTTAATATTTGGATAAAAAATGACGACATTTAAATCTGATTTCTGAAGCTCAAATAACATTGAGAAATAATATGTAATAATAACATCCGTCTCTTAGATATATACTCAAATGAAAATGCACGCCTTCACATTTTTGTTCTTTTATAAAGTGACAATTTTAATCAAATCCAAATAATATTTTTTAAAAAATAATTAAGATATTAATTCAAAATATATTTTGAAACAAATATAAATTTATTTTTACACAAGTAAAAGAATAATGACAGATGATTGAGAACATACCAGAAAAATAGAAAAATGTGGTAATGAGAATTTGACCAACACAAGTAAAAACTTTTTCTTTTCAAAGTAATTTTTTTTTGTTGAAGATAATCTAGAATAGATTAGATATTGATGGAACATAGTGCAATACACTGCTCATATTATCCTCTATATTTTTTTAATCTTATATAACAACATATATAATGAATCCACTATTTGATAAATACATTAAAATAACACCCAAAATTTTATATATTAATATTGCATAACTATAATCCTATTCAAATTTTAACCTTTGTATATTGGATTTTAATTTTTTTTGTGAAACCACTAAAGGGGTTTTTTTTTAATTTAATATCGGAGGGACCCCAAACAGGTGGGTAAGTCAGCGTTAAGACTCAAATCCAAGACCTACACTTAATATAGATAAACCAATCGTTGTGCTATAATCACTGAGACTCCACTTAAGAGAGCAAATAAGTTGAGGAAATATCTATTAATATATCTCACCGAGAACTAAATGGGGGAGTAAGGACAAAAATTTATGTATTGTATATTATTATGCAATGTCAATCATCAATGTCATGCATGACAACTATCATTGTACAACATGTCAAATCAAGATATATGCTCCTAAAATTTTCTCCAATGTGTGAGATTATAGCTAACAATAATATCAAAACACAACATTGACACAACACAAGAAAAAAAGTGATATATTTTAATTATGAAAATATTTTATACTCTATTTTTATTGTGAAAATATCAGATTCAAAATATGTCATAAAATATATTTGAATAAATGGCTATTCAAAATTTAAATAAATTTCATAATGTATGATTATATCCAAAAAAATCTATGAAATCAAATCCTATTCAAATTTTAAACCCCACATATTAGAATGTCATAAATTTTTGTTAATATAATTTTACAATAATTCCATCGTTGAAAATATTTTAATTTGAGAGTTTATTTTATGATTTAGATAATATCCAGAATAACATTCAAATTTAAAGATAGATTTTAAACAGATTTCATAATTTTATTGATATTTTTAAATTCCTGGATCACATTAAAAACCTATCAAAGATTTTTTTAGCCATATTTGGATATGATTAACATCAAATTTCTATGTACTATGCAAATGAAAAAAAAAGTAGAAGACGGATAAATTCATATTAAAAATTAAATAAACTTTAAATAGATATCATCATATCCTTTAGATTAAAATTTATGAAATCAAATATTTGGCCATTTGTAGATATGATTAAAATAAAAATTTCTAAGTACTATGCAAATGAAAAATTAGAAATGAGAAGACGGATAAACTCCTGCTAAAAATCAAATAAATTTTAAATAGATATCATCATATACTATATATATATATATATATATATATATATATATATATAATCTATAGAATTTAATTTTTAGCCATTTCTATACATGATGAACACCAAAGATTCTATGCAAATGGAAAATTAAAAATTAGATGACACAATAATTAGTATTAAAAATTAAAAAAACTTTAAATAGATACCATCATATCCTTTATATATATCCTATAATCTATTTTAAATAAATAGCTCACAATAATAACAAAACACTAATATTGACAGAATACAATAAAAAAAGTGATCCATTTTAATTATGAAAATATTTTGTACTCTATTTTGATATTGAAAATATCGGAATCAAAATATGTTTTAAAAAACTTTGAATAAATCCCTATTCAAAATTAAAATAGATTTCATATGTATGATTATATATAAAAAAAATCCATGAAATGAAATAATATTCAAATTTTGAATTTTATACATTAGAATGACATCATTGTTTTTTACTATAAATTTCAAATGATTCCCTCATTGAAAATATCTCAAATTGAAAGTTTATTTTGTGATTTGGATAATATCCATAACAAAATAGATTCAACATTCAAATTTAAAGATATAGTTTAAATAGATTTCATAATTTTATTGACATTTTAAAAATCCTAGATCATATTAGAAAACTATCAAATTTTAAATTTTTGGCCATTTGTAAATATGATTAGCATCAAAGTTTCTAAATACTATGCAAATGAAAAAAAGAAAAAAGAGAAGACGGATGAATTCATATTAAAAATTAAATAAACTTTAAATAGATATCATCATATCCTTTATATATAATATAAAATTGTAGAATTTAAATTTTGGTCATTTGTAGATATGATTAACATGAAAATTTCTTAGCACTATGCAAATGCAAATTTAAAAATGAGAAGATGCATAAATTCATATTAAAAATTAAAAATTTTAATAGATATCATATCCTAAAATCTATGAAATTCAATTTTTGGCCATTTCTAGATATAATCAACTTGTTAAAGTTTTTAAGTTATATGCAGATGAAAAAATAAAAATTAGAAGACGGATAAAATCAAACTTTTTGTCAAAGTTTCTATGTTACATGCAAATAAAAAATTAAAAATTAGGAAACGGATAAAGTCAATTTTTTGTCAACATTTCTAAGTTATATGCAAATGAAAAATTAAAAATTAGAAGACAGACAAATTCAAATAAAAAATTAAATAAAATTTTAAAATTTTATTTAATATTAAATATCCTTTATATATATCCTTTATATATATCCTTAATTAAATATCAAATTCAGCATATCCTTTATATATATCCTAAAATATATGGAATAAAACCATAGTCAATTCATATTAAAATTTTAAAACCTCATATAAAATCACCGGATTTAAAAAATGAGAAGATGACAAAAAATGTTTTTTTAATGAAAAACTAATAAGAGGAAAAAATATCGGATATGAAATTTCATTTAAATTGGGTAAACAGTCTATATATTTGTTAGTGTATAATTAAATTCATATATCATAATATTATCATGATTAGGGGATGCTTATAAAATGAAAGGACATTCAATATATATTTCACCAGTAGAAAAGGAAATAATACTCTATGTTGATCATGAAATTTTCATAATGAAAAAATTATATTGCAAAAGATCTGTGAATAAATACCAGATCCACTCCTGTGCCACTTCCAACCAGAGTACAAAAACGAAGTAGAATCTGTTAAGAGAAAAAATAATTTATTTATATGAGATTTCTTATTTTGACTTTTGAAATAACAAAGAAAGAAATACACGTACCGATAAGCAGATAAATTGCTATATAAAAAAAATACAGAGCACATGTGAAGAACAAATTTTAATACATTTTTTTATTTCATGATATACGAATCAAAATGTCACAAAAACAAATGAACTACGAACAACATCCAAAAAAGGGGAACTAATGAAAAAAAGAATATTTTTAATGTAACTGCAACATATAATTTATTAGATGAATCAAAGTATTAATCATGTATACCAAAGATTAACATAGCTTCCTAAGCCTAGATAAAAAATTTAAAGAGTGAGGAAAAAAGAGACAAATGATATATTCATTTATCCATAGAAATGAGGATGGAGATGAAGATGAGGATGAATGGGTATTCAATAGCACTTAAATGAATGCACTGATTCTTGAAAATGCATCAGTTAGCATTTGGGTTTGAATGGTGAGAGGATTAATGTGAGGGTTGCTATTTAAGAGGGGAAAGGGGAAGGGCCTGTGGGTTTTTTTTTTGTTTTGATTTTAATCTACATAAATGCAAATAAATGGTATTGGGATTCTATGCAAATTAATGACATTGAACACTAAATGCTTAATAATTTTTAATAAATTATAGTAACAAAAATTTAAGTGTAAATCAAATTGAACACTAACGCCATGCATTTAATATTTATTGCATTGTTTATAAGGTTTTAAAATGTGAATAGGAGCCACATGCATTATCGTGTTAAAAAAATATGAATATGATATGTAAGGTTTATTTATAAAATTTAAATAGTCCATCCATCATATGTTGCAATGAATGTTAATAAATATATGAATAAGAATAATATTTGAATATCCTTTAATTTTATAAACATCCCCTTATCATAATAATATTATGATATATAATTTTAATTATAAGTTAATTATATTTTGAATATTCTTTTAATTTATAATAGTGAATTATATTTTAAATATCATTTTATTTTATAAGCATCCATTTATCCTAATAATATTAAGATATTCGATTTTAATAGTGAGTTAATAAATATATTATATGATGAAATATATGTATTGAAACAAATTATGAATTTGATTAAAATTATGTATTGATATAATTGTAAGGGTAAAATGGTAAGATGGTTGTAATTAAAATGGTGTAAATGGATTGTAATGGGATTGAATGGATTGCTAGGGGTAAAATGGTCAAATGGCAGATTTTTGGGTTAAGAGACTTTTATATAGTAATATAGACTAGTTGTTGTGTATGTGCAGATGCACATAAACAAAGTCTAAATTTTTTTAATTAATATTAATATCAAATAATTTAGTTACAATAACAACTTTATAATAATAACTTCAAATGCAAGAAATCTAATGTCTCTAGCTTAATATTAATATTTTGATATTTAGTATTCAAATTGAAGTTAATTTCATAAATATAATCTGCATTCATGTCAAAAAAAAATTTATTTTGTCATATAATATTTTTATTATATTAAGTACAGTGATCGATTAATTCAACTTACTTTAAATGGAGTGGGTTAAACGGGGTGGGGTAGGGTAGGGTAGGGTGGGGTGGGGTGGGGCGGATACAAATATTAAGATGGAAAACTCGAAATGTAATGAAGTGGATATGAATTTCAAATTATAAAACCCGAGGTGGGGTGAGACAGGAATTGAATTTAATATTAGGGAAATTGGTTAAGTTTGGATTACAGTAAACCCGACCCAACCCAACTTATTGCCATCCATAAAAATAGGAAAGAAAAGTGGACCATAGAAAAAATTAAAAAAAGTTTGATAAATAAATTTTAAATAAATTATAGAAAGGGAATATATTAAAAAAAGATAATAACAGATGATTGAAAATGCATCACAAAAATTCAAGTAAATATAATAATGAGAATATGATTAACATAGGTAAGAATTGTTTTTTTTAAATCATTTTTGTTAGAGATAATGTAGGATATATTAGGTAATGTAATGAATTTATTTTTAAAAAAATATGGATTTATTTTTAAAAACAAACATACAAAAAATATAATAACAAATGGTTGAAAATATACCACAAAAATAGAAGTAAATATGATAATTAGAATCTGATTGACAAGAGTAAGAATATTTTTTAAAAAAAAAATTAATTTTGTTAGAGATAATGTAGGATATATTAGATATGATTTGAAAAACATAAAACACAAAATGAATTTGATGGAACACACTACCATACGCATACATGGCTTATATTATCCTTTCTGATTTTGGGAAAATTGATACAGGTCCTTGTAAAGTTAGCTAAATCGGTTTTAACCTCTGTAAAATAAAAAAATCACCACAGGTTCTTATGTTATTAAAAAATATCATTTTAGTCCCTACCATCACCTCAACTAACCAAGTACATGATTGATCTTAACTACATATTAAAAGTTAAGAAATGTTATCACTCCTTATTTTTGAAAAATCGATATCTCTCTCTAAAAACTTATGAAAATCACTAAATCTTTTTTAATGATATTTATTTTAGTTTCTATTGTAATCGAAATTAACCAGATTTGTAGTTGAAATACTGTAATACCCTTTTACAATTTATTTGATAAATTCCTATAAGTCACTAACCAGATTTGTTGTTGATTTTAAGGAATTTTTACAGAAAAGTTTTCTCATTTTCATAATTTTTCAGGGAGTTGTACCATTTTTTCAAGGAGTCAAATCAATTTTTTTCATTTAATTTTTTTAATCTATAAATATAGCACATATAGAGAATGAACCACTTGATAAACAAATTAAGACAACACAACGCGAAGTTTTTATATTTTACTCTCCCAACATTTAATGTAAGAAATAAAAAGCATACTAATTCTTCATATGTATCATTTGCACAACAATAAATCATTTATTAATGCAAAATGTCTATGAAGGTGCAAAAGCAAACACATATATGCATCCTTTCAGCATGTAAAATAAGATGCTCCGATGAAAAAAAAATCATAAACTCTTTGCTTTCGATATGAAAGTTCGGAGCCATCTCCATTTAAACATAGCATTTTAGAATACTTAATGATTAAAATATTTTTATGTTTTCTAAATATTTATTATTAATTGAACCATTTATAAATTATTTTAGGTTGGTGTTTAGATGCTTAATTCTCTTATCCATTTGCGCATCAATTGAATTGTTATGTCTATTAAGTCTTATTGAGTGTGTCGCATAATATAAATATTTAATTTAGTCCCTCGAATTTTTATTATGATACTTTCTAGAAATGGACATATATTATATGGATTTTAACATTACTTATCCCAAGATAACAAATTGGATGGGGTAAATTGAAAATAATGTTTTCGTGTGAGAATGATGAATGATTCATTAAAAAAGGGTTTGGAGGAATTTTATTATTTAGATGGGTTAAATTCTTCGAGTGAAAGTTTTAGAACGAATGTCATGGGATTAAGTGGGTGTGAAGGGATTGTTGTCATAATATTTTCGAGTAATTAGTAGGGGTATATAATAATCAAATGTTTGTTTTTCTTGTTAAGAGATTTTTATATAGTAAAATAAAATATAGATTAAATTTTAAAAAATAGGATTATGAATTTCTTTACATATATGTGGTAACATAATTTTCATATAATCAAAATAGAGTACAAAATATATTATAACAATGGATTGTATTTTGAATATCCTTTCATTTTTTACGTATTCCATTATCCTAATAATACTATGATAATACTATGATTTTTATGGAATTGAATAGAAATGTAGGGGGTAAAATTAAAAAAATGAAAGGACCCTCTTATCCTCATAATATTATGATATGGTAACCAAATTTAACTATAAGTTAATGTCACATGATGAAATGTATGTATTAGAATAAACTATGAATGAAATTAAAATGTTGTAAATGGATTTTTAATGGGATTGAATAAAAATGTAGAACTATCATATTAATATTATGATAACCAATTTTAAATATAAGTTAATAAATATGTTACATTATGAAATGTATGTATTATAATATACTATAAATAAGATTAAGATGCAGTAAATAGATTTTAATGGAATTGAATAGAAATGTAAGGGTAAAATGAAAAAATTTATAAAATATATTCAGCTTTGTCACAAAATTCTATAAAATAAATACAAAAATAAAAACACACAGCCCAATTAATAAACGAACGAATGATCAATCAAAAAGCAAAAAAAAGAGAGAGAGAGAGAGAGAGAGAGAGAGTCGATAGACCCATGGACCTTTATTAGGGATGGTGATTAAGGAGGAGAAGATGAAATGATTTAAAATGTTAGGAAGGAAGTGGAATGGTCTTAATTTTAGGGTCATAATGTATTTTCTAGATTTGATGAGTGATGAATTTTCATTTGAAGGTTTTAATAGTAATTAATGAAAATAATGTTTTCATGTGAAACGGTGTGGGAATTATGAATGATTCATTAAAAAAAGGTTTGGAAGAATTTTATTACTTGGATGGGGGTAAATTGAAAATAATATTTTCGTGTGAAACGGTGTGGGAATGATGAATGGTTCATTAAGAAAGGGTTTTGAGGAATTTTATTAATTGGATGGGGTAAATTGAAAATAATGTTTTTGTGTGAAATGAGGTGTGAGAATGATAAATGATTCATTAAGAAAGGGTTTGAAGGAATTTTATTAATTGGATGGGGTAAATTCTTCAAGTGAAAGTTTTAGAACGAATGTCATGGGATTAAATGGGTGTGAAGGGATTGTTGTCATAATATTTTTGAGTGATTAGTAGGGGTATATAATAATCAAATGTTTATTTTTCTTGTTAAGAGATTTTTATATAGTAAAATAAAATAAAATATAGATTAAATTAATAAAAATAGGATTATGAATTTATTTACATATATGTGGTAACATAATTTTCATATAATCAATATAGAGTACAAAATATATTCTTACAACGGCTTATAGTTTGAATATCTTTACATTTTTTATGTATTCCATTATCCTGATAATACTATATTTTCATGGAATTGAATAGAAATGTAGGGGGTAAAATGAAAAAATGGAAGTATCCTCTTATCCTAATACTATTATGATATGATAACCAAATTTAACTATAAGTTAATATGTCATATGATGAAATGTATGAATTCCGTATTTTATGCTCCTTCGTCTCACCTTGTTTATTCTTTAATATGAATGGAATTAAAATGTTGTAAATGAATTTTCATGGGATTGAATAGAAATGTAAGACTATCCTAATCAATTTTAAATATAAGTTATTAAATAAAAATGAGATTAAGATGATGTAAATGGATTTTAATGGAATTGAATAGAAATGTAAGGGGTAAAATAAAAAAAATGGTTGTCATTAAAGTGGTGTGAATGGACTGAAATGGGATTGAATGAATTGACAAGGACAAAAAGGTCAAATGGCAGTTTGTTTTTATTTAAGAGACTTTTATATAGTAATATAGATTATTGGTCACCAAAAGATCAGACTGCCTGTCATGCTTTCATATATAAGAATTGAAAAATGGTAAATATGTCAATCGAATGTTTTTCAAAATTGATGTTTTTATAGATAGTATAGATAGATATAGATATAAATATAGATAGATAGATAAATAAATTTGATGAGTAATGAATTTTTTATTTAAAGGGTTTTAACAGTAATCAATAATAATAATAATGTTTGGGTGTGGAATGATTTTGGGATTGATGATGATTTTGATTTAAGATGGGGGTGTGAATTAATTGTCAAGAGAGGGTTAAAATGGTCAAATGGCTATGTGGATGGATTAGAATAGGATTAAAGTGATTGAGAGGGGTAAAATGGTCAAATGGACGGTTTTTGGTTTAGCAGCCTTTTATATAGTAATATAGATATAGATGATAAATATGTGAGGGGAGAGTGAACATGTCAAAAATTTGGTTATATAACCCTTGTAATAACTCAAAGTAGCAGGGGTATGATCGTCTTTTCACATGGATGACGAGTTAAAGCATTCGACATAAAAATAAGCTACAATTGTTGAATTATTCAGTGGATTTGTGTGAAAAGAGAGAATATTTTAGTATTTATTTGGGTTTCAACTAAACACACTTTAATAAAAAAGCACTGAAAAATTCTGGTTGCAGTTCAATAAACACTGAATTTAAGTAGAACCAAATGCAGTAGACTCTTATTTTCTTTCAAGAGATAGAATATTTTCCATATCTGGATAAAAATAACAATGTAAAATAAGCAAACATAATACTTTTGGGGATAAGAATGAAAGTAAAAGATGGGGAAGGGATAAGAGATTTCACAAAGACATACAATTTGTGTGTGTGTCTCTATTTCTTTTTGTGACACTTGATGGTTTGGAGAGATGGAGGCTAAGGTAAATGTTGTGAGAAGGGAGGGATTCTTGTCTCTTCATAACCAATGTCAAGAATTTGTAGCGGTTAATGTGAGGGAAATCAAACCTGGAGGAGGAAAGCAAGGGATCTATCACTACTTGAATTGAAAATGATTGGTGCGCCATGTCTAATATGTATAAGAGATGGCTCTTGCAATAAATGTCAATAAAAGAAAAGACGACTCCTTCAAAATGTTGTGAATGTTCACTCTTCGACATTGTCATTTAACATAGAGACACCCATATAAATACTCACATTTATATGTTACTCATTAAGTGAAAATCTACTTTTACAACAAACTATCACTGGCTTTCTCCAAACCCAATTGAATGTCACGGGCTATTCTCATTGGGTTAGTTGAATGAAAATTTTGTGGACAACGCTCCGTTACAAACAAAAGAAGATCTATTTCATAAGTCAGGCATTTATGAACCCTCATTATTTGTGCCTTCAAATTCAAGCCATACATATATATGGATTTACACCATAAAATCCTATAATTAGATACTATCCAGTATACACATCAAAGAACACCCAAATCTATGTCTTGCACCCATTGTGAACATAAATGAAATAATATTTGGAGAAACCATAAATAATTTGAAATTCATTCAAGTACTTGCAATATAATCAACTTCCCAAGGAAGTTTGTATTCTTATTGTCACCTCTTCCCGACGGCAAACAAATAGCATGAAACCCTAATCGACGGAACCCCCCCCCCTCCACTGTTGCGGACCAGCCCCTCCACCGTGGCGGAACAATCTGGTGAAGGCGCCTCCTCCCGTCCACCGAGCTCGTTCACATTACGAAACCCCCCAAAGAGCAAGAATCCAGCCCCATTGACCATCTCCCCTCACCTCCTTGCGAACCGACCTCCGACCTCCTCTGTTTCAATCTCTGAGCTTCGAGCTCTGACCTGAAGATAATACCAGTTCATATGCTTATATTCTTATTCCATTACATATGTGGGGAGAAGTAAATTCAAGATGAAGGTGTGTCTCTATGTGGGGAGAAGTAAAATCAATTTAATTTTGTTTTCGATCGATTATTGTTCCATTACATATATGTGAATTTGTTTATTTATGATCTTTTTCTCATGTTGTTTGTTTGAGGCTAAAGTTTGGGAATAAACTTATTTCCGAAACATCTACTGTAAGAAGAAATTTTTGTTATACCTTTATATGTTTTATGTGTTTTCATATCTTTTGTTCTTATATATCTGTTTATATATATATATATATATATATATATATATATATATATATATATATATATATATATATATATATATATATGTATGTATAGATTTCCGATAATATGCGGTCGGTGCGGTCGTGCGGATTCGACATGCGTCGTCCGATCGCGCGTCCATCGCATCCAACGGTCGACGTGAATTGCACCCGACCGTCCGATGCGATGGACCCGTGATCGACGGCCCGTGAATCGCGACCGCACGACCGCACGACCGTATAATATCACGACTCTATATATATATATATATATAGAGTCAGCTAGTATTCTTGTAAATGTTGAAGGTGTGTTCATGTGGAGAGAAGCACTTGATAACAAAAAAATTTGACTCAAATCAAAATGTGATAGCACAAACCAAAAAGTCTGTATGACTGAAAAAATGAAACAAGAAAGTACTTCTGGACCGGTTAACCTCTTTATTCTTTAAATCCTCACCTAATGCTAGCTAATGATGGCATTGTATATTCATGGCTTCCAAAATTAGATAACCACATAAATTCACTTTTAGTAAGGCTGTTAAGTTCTAAATCCACCGTTATATGCTATGTTTTTCTCATTCATTTTATTTGCATCTATATATACAAATAAATTTTCAATTCTTTGAAAATTATATTGAAACTCTAGCTGTAATGGTTGAGTTCATGCACAGGTTTCATAACTAGCTTCATTTTATTTGTTTGAGAAAATAATCATATCTGAGATGATGTTAAAAGAATATTAAACAATTTCCTATATAATACCATCCAAAAAGAATTTCCCATGTAATAGATATGTTTGTCAAATGAAATGAAAATCTTAGATTTTGAGGGATTGTGTTGGGTGGAAAATGTGGAGTCCATGTGGTTTTGGGATTTGGGTTTTTTATTTTTGGGGGGTTTTTTTTCTTTTGTAATATGCTCCACAAGATTGGTCTCTTTTGCTGTAAAATATAAAATGGTGACTAATTTTTTAGTGTATCTTGGTCACAATGCAAGAATCTTAGCTTTTTATATGTCCAACTGGAAATACAAATTGTTGCTGGGTAGGATCTAGGTTCTTTCCCCCTTTTAGTTGCAGTTGACTTGAGGTTGGTTTTCAGTTCTTGATTGTTATTCTTGCCTCATTTATTTGGGAGGATCTTGTAAATTATTCGAGTTGCGTATCAAATTTTGGTTTTGTTGGTCTTTATCTGGCTCTATTGGTGATGGATTTTTAGGTGTCCTTGTGCTTCTAATCAAAGTTACATGTATTATTATGCATTATGTAGTTATGTCTTTGCTTCTGTGCTTCAATTAGTCTTACCAAGCATCTCTAGCTGTTTGGTTGTTTATAAAATGTTTGAGCTATGATTCTTTATGATTTTTAAATTTTCACCAAGATCATACACTGTGACCTGCATGACTCTGATTTGTTCAGTCAATTATATTGATTTTGAATTTGCTTCTAACTTAGATTTGTTATCATATAACTGTTTTACACTTTGGGTTCTTTTTTCTTTAGAGTTCTTTTTTATGCTAACCATAAAGAGTCCATTGTGGTTGAGGTTTGATGCCGATCATTGCTTAAACCTTACCCTTAAAGAACCTTCCTGGAAATGAAATGAAAATTTAAACAATAATCAATTACAATAATCCTTGTGGGTCTCTCTGCATGACTCACAATTGCTAGTTGTAAGCCTTTTCTGGGTATTGATGTGAGGTTTGGATCTAGTACTTGTTGTCTATAGGGAGCACAATACATAATCATTCAATGAACTGGTTTTAAAACTATGTCAGTCTGTTTTCTTGTGGCTCAAAACTGAACTATAATGCAAGTGAGATGTTATGTATGTTCTATTTCATGGCTACACACATTATCCCATCATTATACACAACATTGGTCCCCTCTTCTTTTATATCTTAATCCAGCAGGTTTTATATCCTCTCTATGTTTACACACTTGTTTCCCTAAATGCATCAATGCTGAATAACTCTATTATGTTTTACTTCTATGGATCTAGGATTTATTACTTATCTTGAATATTTAATTAATTTATATGGGCACCTTGGTAGGCATATGCCTTGTATATATTCAAATAAAAGCATACGAGAAGAACCTCATCGGAACACAATCCGACAAAATAAAAATGAGACATGGTAGAGGAAGCCTACTCCTCAATGATCCTAACCTCACATCCTTCACAGAGAGGTATTTCTCCTAACTCGAGGTTGGATAAGCTTGAAATCCAAGAAAATACTGAGCAGCAATACCCCATAGTCCAACATGACAACAAACAGGCTGAGATGAATGCAACACGAGAGGAGATTGCTAATCTCTTTTACAGTAGGCGATGATATTTTGGGTTATAATGATGGTTTTTCAGGTGCCCGGCTAGTCAAATATGGCTAGAAATATTATTTGAAATGATTTGCTATACTTGATTATTTAATATGCAATTGAGACAGTCCAATTCATGCTCAACAAATTTTGTTGACCTACGCCCTTTATCTATGTAAAGTTATTGAAATTTCTCTTTGTTAATGATATTGATTTGTTTGAACTAATGTAACAGAACCAATTGTTTTCTGTTCTAAAATTATATTTTCTTATTGTGAGTATTTCTATTTTTAACACCATGTGAAATAATGTGATTTTTAGAATTATAAAAGGGGATGAGAGAGAACAGATTAAAAATAAATTAAAACTAAAATAAATTTTTCATTCATGTTTCCAAACGTAAGACTCTGTCGGTCAGCAACAAAAACAGAAACTTCACCCGGTAGAGCCACAAAAAAATTGGTGGTCCTCGCAACGTGACCTCCGTTAGTCTCTCTCTCTATAGAAATTGTCCCTCTCCGCGGCCCGCCTCGATATGCGTGCCGTAAATGCAGGTCTTGATATTTTGCAGACGACTCATAAGGATTTCTCCTGGACCGTTTTATTGGAGTAAGGGAATAGGCCTGTTGTTGGGCCTATTCCCGGAGGCCCGGGGGTTGGGGGGGAAAACGCCCCCCATGGGCCGTAGGCCCCCCCCGGGCCGGATTGGGCGTACGGGGGTTCGGGGGCAGCGCCCCCGACTCGAATTTTTGTCATGGGTATTTTGGTCTTTTTCCTATTCTAGGGCTTGTACATCTTGTAACTATAAAAGGGACCTTTCGGTTACCACAATACAATACAATATTATTATTCCATATATTTCTTCTTGGTATCAGAGCCGCAAAGAAACCCTAGGGTTTCACAAAATTTTTTTTTTCTTTTCATCACGGATCGTGGTGATTGTTTCCTCTCTCGGATCGAGATTTGAGTTTTCCTTCTTGCAATGAATCCAACGCCGAAGGACCTCACGCCACTATCGGGTGGGGAGATCAAGGACGACGCCTCGTTAGGGCAGATCCAGAACACCTCGGTTGGTATCACCGCTATTCCGTTAGGGCACAACTCTCATGCTCAACGGATTACCAACGTGCTTCTTGATGGACGAAATTATCCATCATGGTCGCGTTCTGTTCGATTGTATTTGGGTAGTCGAGGCATGTCAGGCCTTCTTCTTGGTACCATTAAAAAGCCGGCTGAAACTGATGCAACCTTCAATCAGTGGGAGATCAACAACTGCACGGTTCTCGGGTGGCTCTACAACTCCATGGAGACCCGGATCTATAATATGTTCATGTATCATGATACGGTCGACTCTCTATGGGCTGCGTTGAAGAAGACCTATGGTCATGCCAGGAATGACTCACGGATCTATGAGTTGTACAAGGATATTGCTCAGGCCACCCAAGGTAACCAATCTGTTACAGATTATTTTGGATTTCTTCAGGCTCGTTGGGAGGAACTTGCCCATTATGAGCCTCTCTCAGAGTTGTCGAAGGAGGCTGCCACGATTGTGGTTGGCCGACTACAACGCCAACAGACGTATGCGTTCCTTATGGGCCTTCGACCGGAGTTCGAATCTCTTCGTGTTCAGATCTTGAATACCACACCACTTCCTTCTCTATTTGAAGCATTTGCTATTATTGAGGGTGATGAGCATCGCCGTCAGATCTCTGCCTCAGCACCTACTAGAACCCTCGGCGATCAGATGGCATTGGCGGCCACCTCTGGATATGACTCTCGCGGCCACGGGGATAGTAGTCGCGGTCGCGGTCGTGGTCGTGGACGTGGACGCGGCAATATTGTGACTTGTGGCCACTGTGGAAAAACAGGGCATGAAAAAGTCAGATGCTTTATTCTGTACCCACAATTGATGCGTCCTCGCAATGTTGGAGCTCCTTCATCTGCCCCTCGTGCTGCTGTTGCTGATGCTTCGGTTCCGGGTGATGCCCCCACTGCTCCATCTGGGTCGTTTGATATGCGTACTATTCAGAACCATATTGATGCCATGGTTCGGGAGAGCCTTGCCTCTCATGCTGGTCTCTCTCATGCTGGTCCAACATCCTCTGCTGCTACCTCAGGTATCCCCTCCGCCTACCATGTTAACCAATCAGGGTCTCCTACTTGGGTCATTGATTCAGGCGCTACTGAACATATGTCTGGTGAGTCTCGATTGTTTGCCCCCTTGACATCATCTTCTATGCACAGAGAGGTACGTCTTGCTGATGGCTCGCTTACCCCTGTCATCAGTAAGGGTACCGTTCCTTTATCTTCCTCATTATCATTGCACTCTGTGTTACATGTTCCCAACCTTGCTCTTAACCTTCTTTCTGTTAGCCAATTGACAAAGGTTTTGAACTGTTCAGTGACTTTTTACCCTGATCATTGTGTTTTTCAGGACCTGAGTACACGGAGGATTTTTGGCAAGGGGTATGAGAGAGATGGCCTTTACGTCTTCGGAGAACCACCCACCACGGCCCATGCTTCCATTTTGCCCACTGATCATTCGCATAGTTTTTCTCTACAATCTTTAGATTTATGGCATGCTCGATTAGGACATGCCAATTTTCAGCATCTATGTTCTTTATTTCCTACTTTTCGTTCTTCATGTAAGACTCATAAGTTTCAATGTGCTGTGTGTGAGCTTTCTAAACATACACGTACTACTTATATTTCTCGTATGAATAAAGCTTCTGGATTGTTTGATTTGATTCATTCTGATGTGTGGGGTCCCTCTCCTGTTACTGCTTTTGGTGGTCATAGATACTACTTGACATTCATTGATGATTTTTCTAGATATACTTGGGTTTATCTTCTTAAATCTCGGTCTGAGGTATCCTCTCAGTGTGTTAATTTTTTGCGCATGATTAAAACACAGTTTAATATTACTGTAAAGAGTATCAGGTCTGATAATGGGGGGGAGTATGTCTCAGATTCTTTTCGGTCTCATCTGAATGAGTTGGGGATTCTTCAACAGTTGACTTGTCCATATACACCTGAGCAGAATGGGGTGGCGGAACGAAAAAATCGTCATCTCATGAATGTGGTTCGTTGTCTCCTTCGAGGAATGAATGTTCCAAAGTCCTATTGGAGTATGACAGTCCTCACTGCTGCCTTTTTGATTAATCGGACTCCCAGTCGTACTTTAGGAGGTCAAGTTCCTTTTCATGTTTTGTATCCTGATCGTACTCTTTTCCCCATCACTCCTCGAGTCTTCGGGTGTACTTGTTTTGTTCAGGATAGGGGGCCCTCACGCACCAAGCTTGATGATAAATCTATACGTTGTGTTTTCCTTGGTTATTCTACCATGTCCAAAGGATATAGATGCTATGATCCTATTTCTCGGAGATTGTTTCATTCCCTTGATGTCACATTTTTTGAAGATGTGCCATATTTTTCTGACACGGTTCTGCAACATTCGTCTTCACCGGTTCGACCGACTTCATTTTTCCCATCATTGCCTTTGCCACAGCCACAGTCACAGTCGCTGCAGCCACCGTCGTCACCACCGCAGCCGTCTCCACCACAGTCTCCTCTAATTGTATACACTCGTAGACCTCGGCCACCTCTCTCTCCTGCTCACTTGTCGACATCCTCCTCGGACTCAGGTATACCTTCTCCCTTGATCACTCCACATTCTGTTCCTGATTTGCCTCCATCTGACTCTGATGTGCCTATTGCTCTTCGCAAAGGTCGTCGGAGTTGTGTCACTGCTCATCCTCTTGCCCAGTTTGTTTCTTATCAGGGACTTTCCGATTCCTATAGAGCTTACCTGGCTGCTACATCGTCTATTCGTATTCCTCGTACTGTTACCGAGGCATTACAGGATTCTCTATGGACCGCCGCTATGACCGCTGAGATGGATGCCCTGCAGAAAAATCATACGTGGGAGTTGGTTGATCTTCCACCAGGGGAGAGGACCGTTGGTTGTCGATGGGTCTTCACAGTAAAATACAAGGCTGATGGGGCTGTTGAGCGATATAAGGCGCGCCTTGTTGCAAAAGGCTTTACTCAGACTCCAGGGAAGGATTTTCATGCTACATTTGCTCCTGTTGCCAAGCTGACTACTGTTCGGCTTCTTGTCTCTCTTGCTGCTTGCCACAACTGGCCTCTTCATCAGATGGATGTGAAGAATGCTTTTCTTCACGGTGACTTGACAGAGAAAATTTATATGGATCCGCCGCCTGGTTTTCGTCTTCAGGGGGAGTATTCTGGAAAGGTGTGCCTTCTTCTCAAATCTCTATATGGACTTAAGCAGTCACCGAGAGCATGGTTTCAGAGATTCAGCGTAATCATTCTCTCTCTTGGATTTACTCGTTGTCATGCTGATCATACTTGCTTCATTCGTCGAAGTAATGGACGGTGCACCATTGTTCTAGTTTACGTGGATGATATTATTATCACAGGAGATGATGCTGATTACATTGTCAGAGTGAAGACTGAGCTTGGACAGGCATTTGATGTGAAGGATCTAGGTCCTCTTCGGTATTTTTTGGGGATTGAGATTGCTCGCTCACGCCATGGTATTTCGCTCTCCCAGCGAAAATACACTCTTGACCTACTTGAGGACACCGGTATGCTTGGATGTCGCCCTGCCACTTCTCCCATGGACCAGAACCATCGCCTTCATGTTGAATCAGGCGACCTTCTGCCAGATCCTTCTTTGTATCAGCGTCTAGTGGGTCGTTTGATCTACTTGACAAACACTAGGCCTGATTTGACTTTCGCTGTCAGCGTAGTGAGTCAATTCATGCATGCCCCACGGACTTCTCACCTAGATGCTGTTTACAGGATTCTTCGATACTTGAAGTCATGCCCTGGTCTTGGCTTATTCTATGCTACTAGTGCTCAGCCTACCATTTCTTGCTACACTGATGCAGATTATGCTGGTTCACTCACTGATCGGCGATCCACTTCTGGTTTCTGTACTTTCCATGGGGGCAACCTTATTTCCTGGAAAAGTAAGAAACAGAGTGTTGTCTCTCGTTCTTCTGCTGAGGCAGAATATCGTGCCATGGCCCAAGGCACATGTGAGATCATTTGGTTGCGCTCTCTTCTGACAGAGTTGGGATTCCCTGTAGCTGGTTCATCTACTTTGTTTTGTGATAACCGATCTGCCATTATGCTTGCCTCGGACTCAGTTCTTCATGAGCGGACCAAACACATTGAGGTTGATGTTCACTTTCTTCGAGAGAAAGTACAGTCAGGCGCCATTGACACAGTTTTTGTCTCTTCCAATGAGCAGCTTGCCGATATGTTCACTAAGTCTGTTGGTCCCTCTATTCTTCATTCTAGTTTGACCAAGTTGGGCTTGATTGATATCTTCGCTCCAACTTGAGGGGGAGTATTGGAGTAAGGGAATAGGCCTGTTGTTGGGCCTATTCCCGGAGGCCCGGGGGTTGGGGGGCATCTTGTAACTATAAAAGGGACCTTTCGGTCACCACAATACAATACAATATTATTATTCCATATATTTCTTCTTTTCACTGCCCAAATCTCAGGTACACCGCTCACTCACTACCTGTCTTTGTTAAATTATTAGTCTTTCGGTTTTATTGGATTTTATTGTGTGTTATTCGATTTATATGCATGTGATTCAGAAGAAATACTGATCAATTAGTTAATCCTAATGAAGGGTGGGTCGTGATATGATCTTATTGTTTTATTTTGTTAACCTAGTTTGTATTCTTCCTTGGGAAGTTGATTATATTGCAAGTACTTGAATGGGTTTCAAATTATTTATGGTTTCTCCAAATATTCTTTCATTTATTTTCACATTGGGTGCACGACATAGATTTGGGTGTTCTTTGATGTGTATATTGGATAGTATCTAATTATAGGATTTTATGGTGTAAATCCATATATATGTATGGCTTGAATTTGAAGGCACAAATAATGAGGGTTCATAAATGCTTGACTTATGAAATAGATCTTCTTTTGTTTGTAACGGAGTGTAGCCCGCAGAATTTTCATTCAAATAACCCAATGAGAATAGCATGTGACATTCAATTGGGTTTGGAGAAACCCAGTGAGAGTTTGTTGTAAAAGTAGAATTTCATTTAATGAGTAACATACAAATGTGAGTATTTATATGGGTGCCTCTATTATGTGAATGACAATGTCGAAGAGTGAAGATTCACAACATTTTGAAGGAGTCATCTTTTCTTATATTGGCATCTATTGCAAGAGTTGTCTCTTATGCAAATTAACCATGGCACACCAATCATTTTCAATTCAAGTAGTAACAGATGGCTTGCTTTCCTCCCCAGGTTCGGTTTCCCTCACATTAACCGCTACAGATTCTTGACTTTAATTCTGAAGAGACAAGAATCCCTCCCTTCTCACAACATTTACCTTAGCCTCCATCTCTCCAAACCATCAAGTGTCATAAGAAGAAACAGAAAGATACACAAATTGTATGTCTTTGTGAAATCCCTTATCCCTTCCTTGTCTTTTACTTCCATCCTTACCCATCAAAGTATTAAGTTTGCTTACTCTACATTGTTATCTCTATCCAGATCTGGAGAATATTCCATCTCTTCTTGTTTTATGTGGCAAAACTGTGCCGAGGAAGATTGTGCACGGTCCTTGAAAGAAAATAAGAATCTAAAGCTCGCTGATGGTGAGGAGTTTGTTGTTTTGCTGCATACGGAGCAGGCCCTGAAGGATCCTCATGCATTTTATTTTAAATCATATTTGGATAGCCTATCAACACGCCGCTTCGGAGAATTCCATATCTGGTCCCCAAGATTGCCCTCAACACATGATCTCGTTTCTCAATTAGTATATTGTGCCTTACAAAAGGTTATCTTGATTATTGTGCTTGTTATTGATTTTTTTCCTAGTATTTGAATGGACAGAAACTTTTCTAAGCTTCCCCTTGGTGCAATTGGTGTTGTAGAAATTCATTCAAAAGGAAGAGGTTTCTTGGAATATTCGCATTCTGGTAATATTTAAACCTCGTTGATCTGAATTTGTAGGTTGGACAAAAAATGTATGGGATTCTCCATCTGGATGCCATCTGTTTTCATATACCTTGCAGATGGAGAATGGGCACATCTTGCCACTTCTACATTATGTTGTATCTCTGGCAATAATTGAGACAATAAAGATGGTGTATGGATCAAAGGTAATTACTGATATCAGCTTTTGTTACAGGACAGAGGAAAATGGAAAGAATTATACCAAAAAGTTTCTTTATTTTTGTCATTCTTGATCCATGCTTCAATACGTCTATCCACTTGGAATATCGTCTTATTCATTTTAGCTGCATCTACATCTTTGTCAAGTTTTACACATTTACCTGTTTCAAAATGTTGAGGATATGTGGCAGTGATTTAAGTGTGTTGGGAAAAGGGAAGACTGTAGTAAGCACTCCAGATTCATCATGCTATTCCCTCATGTGGTGTGTTGAAGTATTTGGCTTAACCCAATGAAAGTGATAATCATATTTTAGGGAAAATACTTGGGCATGCATTATGTATATGCTTAGGGAGTTTGGAACACATATTTTAGGGTCTGAAGATTTTATAGCAATTATTGGAGGTGGATGGGAGATTAAATAACATTGGATGGCATTAGATTGTAATGTAACAAGGTTTTCTTTTTTTTTTTTTTCTTCTCAAAGATTCCTCATCTCCATTGTTCGAAGGCATTATGTTCATTTGAGTAATGAGATAATGTCTTATCTATTTTATTTTTTTATAAAAATTTATAGTGCCTTCACAGTTATATTACCTTCATGCATATCTTTTATTGATTTCTTAATCATTAGAGGAAGAATTGAAGAAATGATCCATCTAGTTTTCCTTTTCCATCTTCTCTATAAGTAGTGCTTGACAGTACTACCCATGAACTTCAACATTCTAAATCTTCAATGCTGGACACTCCCAAATACTATGGGAATTTTTATTTAAAACATATTTGTTGAACATGTCATCTGTAGATGTCTTATGTGAAATTTTTTACTATAATTAGGGGTAATGTTTACAGGTTTTAAAAACGTATTCTAATTGATGTATAATCTTATCAATTTTAAATATACTTCTTTATGTTCTTTATGCTATCTATTTCTTCTCTGGCAGCAGTTTATACTTGTCTGACTTTTTAATGTCACAACCATCTGATACTCTGATGTTTGAGACTTTGATTCCCATGTCCCATGTCAAAATGACACAGATCTGTGCTTGATTCTAAAATAACTCAATTATGATTATTAAATTGATTTTGAAGTATGTTTGTCATTTACCATAATGATATGGATAAAGAAATTTGACAAAAAAAAATAAGAAATGCTTCACTATAGGGTAGCATTTATAGAATGTGAGCACCATGCAGTTGCTTTTAAAATGCATTTGGTTTGTTTCTGTTATATGTAATTTTTGTGCCAAAATTTTATCGGAGTCAGGTCAAATATAGGGAAACATCTAAAAACAAATGATTTTATAAATATAAAATATTTAAATATCTATGGATGCACCTTTAAAAATTAAATTGTATTATTATTATTAATGGTTTGAGATGACCAAGGCAAATCTGACATGAATGCTATCACATAAAATTAATTGATAAACGATGCAAAAATTGAGAGAGAGTGTAATACATTGTTGGAATTCATCATAATTTTTTTCTCTATCTCAGGTGCTCATTGAATCTCGGTGTTTTTTAGATGCTTTTCATATTGCATGTCACATTTGTGCAAGCTCTAATATGAATAATAGATATCTAGCATTCTCATAGAGATCTTCTTTATACATATTGCTATCATCTTGCACTGCTTCCTTTCAATTATAAAAGCACTATATAGATGCTCCACATCATTTGCATATGCAATCTACGCTTCTCTAATCCAACTGCAGAAGACAAAAAGTTGCATGAATGGGTATAAGGAATAAAGGAGATTACTCCACTATTTTGGAGTTTAACATTTGTAACAACTGCATATTTTACATAATTATATATTATATATATTATATATAAAGAGAAATAATAATTTATTTTGTGCAGTTGTTTAGGTCAAAAGGTTAGTATACTATTTCGTTGGGCCTTGGTAGGGGTTGTTAGTACTTAACTGGGCCTGGGGATCTAGTATGTGGAATTTATAGAAGTTGTTGATATGTTAATTGGATCTGGGGACCCAGTTATAATTATTAGATTTTGGGTTAGCCAGGGAAGGATCTGTTTGTAAATTTTAGTTCTGTCTGGACCTATCCGAAATTGTCCCCCCGATTTGCTCAATCTTAAATCTGTAACAACCAAATCTTTGAGGGATTTTAATAGCAAATTAGCCCCTTTACATACCCCCATTACCTCCCCTATTAGCCCTAATTCGGATTGAGACCTTGAGGCCATTGTTGTTGTCAATCTAGGTATGTTCCTTCTCTTCCTCTTGAATCTTTTATTTATTTTGGTTCTAGATTGTCCATGATCTTAGGTTTCTCTTTTCATGGTGTTTAGGTATTCTTAGGTTTTTATCTTAAATTTGGTGGGTGTGATAGGGATTTATAATGATTAGAAAGAGATTTTGTTTAATATTTAATTTGGGTGATTGGGTATGAAAAAGGGTTTTGGGTGATTGTCTTAGGTATATTTTTGTATTTGGGAAGAGAGAGAGAGAGAGAGAGAGATGTGGTATTTGAAGGAGATGAGAAGAAGAGGCAAAGAGGTTCAAAAAAAAAGAGGAGAGAGAGGATTTGAGCTGCCGGTGGAACTTCGGCTGGCGGACCTCCGGATGGAGGCCGGCAGTGGGTCATGGCTGGTGGAGGAAGGGTGATAGTTGTGCTGATGGGTTTGAAGTTTTCTTGTTTGGGTAGAAGAGGTAGATGAAGAAGGAAGAAGAAAAGAAGATGAAGGAGAAAGAAAAATATATGGGTCTTTGATTTAGTTTGGGTCCAGAATTTCTGGACAGTGGGCCTGGGCCCAACCCGACTGACCCATGGACCAATGGATCTTGGGCTTTTGATGTTCTGGAATTTCTGGTTTGTTGGACAATGGTTCTGGGCCCAATCAGACTGGCCCATAAGCCAATGGGCTGTTCTAGAGGCCCATTATCCAGTGTGGGTGATTAAAATAAGTGGGTTAGATAAATGGGTATGGTTTTTAATTTATTTTTATTTATTAGAATTATTATTCTATTTCAGGCATTTCGTATACGGATTAGCCCCGCATATTGTCGTTGAATCGGAGGTGAGTGGACTTGAGTCTCATATGTAGACTTGAAAAGAAATATATTATGTATTCATGCTAGGACCATCTATCTTATGGAATATAACTGCTAATTTGAATATAAAAATTTTGAGCATGCTTTTATTGATTTATTTATCCTTATATGATTGGATCGTGCATAATCTGTCATTTTGTGATTTTAAAAGTATAGTAGTTTGTCAAATGCATTCATTCGTCTAGGTGGCTCGGTCTTGGTGGCCAACGTCTAGGTGTGCATACGTCTGCATGGCCAGGTCCGAGAACGTAGGACCCAAGTCTTTGTGGCTATGTCTACGTGGCCATGCCTGTGGAAGGCCCCGCGAGCTAGGTGCTGCGAAGACGGACATGCGTGTTCGTGGTGTTGCATGCATCATATTGGATATGATTGTGTATGTTTATATATATATTATTATTGCATGTCTTGGTGGCCTTTTGTATAATTATTTTTTTGATATATTACATGTCTGTGCTGACATACTTGATATTGATATTTTGAATATAAATGTACTAACAGGATGATGATGGTCCATTCACTGAGCGTGTTGTAGCTCACCCCTCCTTTTCCTCTTTCAGATTTAATGATCGAGTAGTAGCGTTTGTGGATCACGAAGGCCTTAGCGAGATCAAGTTTGAGTCGTTATCCTTGATCGTTTAGTTTTTCTTTCATTTGGATGAATAAAGTCTTTCTTTTTGGCATGTAGTAGACTTTTCCTCAGCTCTTTTAATAAAACTGTAGAGATTGTTAAGTTTAACAATTATTATGTGTGTAATCATCCAAACTTGGGATGAATTATTGTTAGATCCTGGTGATGCCTTAAGTTATAATCTATTAGTGTAGTTTAGTTGATTATTTGATTATGCTTGGATGAATAATGGTAAATTTTCCATAGATTACTCTGAGATTCGAGGTTTATGACACGTAGCGCACCGTCTCCCTCGCCTAATATGGGTGGCGGATTCGGGGGTGTTACAACATTTTGGACTTGGAAATGTCTTTTGATGTTCTTCCTTGCAGCAGTGGCCATGCAAGAGTATGTAGTTCATAATTTGGCTGCTAATGTTGTTGAAATTATATAAATGACAGAAAAATCTTAGGATGTCAGTGTGACGTCAGGGATGACAATTATATAGATTCTTCGAATACAGAATTTATGTTGCTGCACATATGATTTTATAAACAAAAATTCCAATTTAGTTTAAAATTGTCAATATAATTTATCTTTTGTATGATTCTAAAACAGTAAGTGCATCTTTCCATCCACTTCATAAAATTAGTCGATAGGTCTTTTAAACTGGTATGGGGCTTATCCTTTGTGTATTGATCTAATTTTTCTTTTGGTTTTAAGTAAAGCAATTTCTTGGGGCTTAGAAATTTTTTGTTTGTGAGGACTATTTTACACTGAGTAGAACCATAAAATTATGTAGATAAAGTTATGAATGATTTGTTTTGTCGAACACTAAGTGAATCAGTGGTTTGAGTTTGGTGGATTTGTGTGATTGTCAATGAGAAAATTATTAGGTTTTTTCCAGAGGATAAATTACTCACAAGTTGCCTATGTGTGCATAGCATAACTATCTTTTTCATTGTTAATAGTTAATATGTTTATCTTCTCTATGCCATTAAATCCAGGGCTTTCCATATCTTGATGTAAGAATAAAGTTGCCAATGATCTCTATTTAAATGGCCTCAAAGTTGGAGGTATCTTATGCACCTCAACTTATAGATCAAAGAAGTTCAATGTCAGTGCTGGTAAATCAAGTTTCCTACATTTGTTTATCTGTTGTTTTTTTTCTGTATGGCCATATAACACGTATATTCTGATGTTCACTATGATTGCATTTTTCTTACCTTTTCCACTCACCAAGTACCTGCAGAATTGCTCCCGCTTTTCTTTAAAAAATTGGTAGACCCCTGCAGCACAGAGCCTTTCCAAAGTTAACCATTTTGCTATTTACTTTGTAGTTGTTGGCTTGAATTTAGACAATGAGAAACCTACCACATGCTTAAATGCAGTATTAAGGGAGCTGACATGTTCTACCAATCAGCTTACGAGGGAAGATATTCTTACAGCATTTTTCCAAAAATTTGAGGACCTTTTTGTGATTTTTCTGAACCAAGGTGAACAAATTTATGTGATCATTTATATCCTTCATTACTCATTTGCATCACAAAATTTATTCATCTTTTGACTTAATTTTCTTTGTGCAGTAGACATACACTTTGCCATAACCATAAAAAAACAAAACAATAGAAAATCATTTTGATATTATATTGGGTGAACAATGGTCATATGATCATTAATTCCTTTACATCCAATTACTTCATGTTGTACTATTTAATGCACATGATTTGCATGTGATTTATAACAAGCAGTTGGCTTGGAAATCAGAATTTCTATTTTCTTGGTCCTTATAATCTGATAATATTTTTTTCTAGTGATGTGGGTTAAAAAGTCCATATTGGCTAGGACTCTATGGTGATACCTAGGTGTTGGACACAAACAAGCTCAGGAAGCACATTCTTTTGTTGATTGCCTAAAGATCTCATTGGCTTTTGCATGCTTTCTATGTAGGGATTCTCGGAGAAAAAATAAATGGAATGATGTTATATCCAACAACGGAGATGAAAGGTCTCTTATATAGAATGTGCAAAACCTAGAAATAGAAAAAGACAAAAAAAAACCATTAGAAAAATTCGAGGGAGGCCTGCTGCCTTTCCGAGGTGTTGCCCCCGAACCCCTAGGCCTCTCGGAATAGGCCCAACAGGCCTATATAATGACACTAATACTCTGAACATAAAATATCATTTTTTTTGTACAAAACCTCTAATATATATATATAATGGTAGTAGAATGCTACCAGCACTAGAGAGGTTTGGGTCAATATGGACCCATAATAGACTATGTATCAAAGGCCACTAGTAGGCCTGTCAACGGGTCGGGTCGGGGTGACCCGGACCCGACTCATGGCAAGACCTGACGAGTCCGGGTCTAATTAGTACCCGGCAGGTCCGGAGAAATGTGGACCCGTCCAGGTCTGACCCGACCCGGATGGTTGGCAAAAAAAAGAAAAAAAAAAGAGAGGAGAACTCATGTATTTGTTTGCCTTATCATTCTATTTAAATTTTTTGCAATAAAACATTATTATTAATGAGACTATGTTTGAACATAATTTATACAATTCGAAAGAAGTAAATGAATTATTAAATAATAACCACTAACATAAAAAACATATAACCTAAACAACAAACAAAACTAATTATACAAACATTCAAAACAATATTAACCTAAACAACATTCAAAACAATAAACACTAACATATTAACTAAAATAATAAACATAAATCATGTAACAAACTAATTAATTATACAAATTCAAAAGCTAATAAGTTAATTGTCCAAAACAAACTGACGACAATACATTACTAAGTTTATTACATATTAAACAATCAAGTTTTTGCAAGTTGCAACATCAACACAACGAAAAAAATGTTATGATTATGATTATGATTTATGAACTTATGGATACAAACATAAGTTAAGTAAAAAATAAAATTATGTATCAACTAATACTAATAGTCTTATAATATATGAGCATATATTAATAAAACAATTGGGTCTCGGGTCCAACGGGTCGGGGCGGAGTGGACCCAGACTGTGGCGGCCCGTGTACCAAAACTCCTGCTCCTTCGCCCTCTGAACTGCCTCTGGAAAATATTTCTCATTGAAAAGTTGTACAACCTCTCCCAGGTGATCGAGGATGTATGTGTATGCTCCATCATACGCCACCACAACTCTGCATCGCCAGCCAATCGGAATAGCGTCAAAGGAACCCTATCCTCCTCCTGGCACTTGATCGCCCAGAAGGTCTTCTCTAACAAGAATAACCACTCCTCTGCAATTAATGGTTTGTCTTACCATAGAACAGTGGTGGAGCCATCCTCATGAAAGTATCATACATCCCTCGCTCCTTGGTTGTCGCATTCGTCTGCCTTAGCTCCAGGGTAGCATTAATATTATTGCGCAATGTCCCTGTCATGTCCCCAATGGCCTGAATCACCCTAGCAGCATCTGATGATTCCGGGTGAGCTGCAGGGGTCGATTCAGATCCCTGATCCATCAAGACCTACAAACACAACATCACATAAATTTAAATACTCACTCCTATCCCCAAAATGCTCTGTATAAGATTCTAAACATCTAACCCTATCTTATTGCTCTGTTGAACTTCACTTAAATCCTCAATTGACTCAATGAGGCCTAACCTATGCTCTGATACCAACTGTGGTGGCCCGTGTCTAAAATGCCACAGTACTACAAGAATGATAAGGGAATCACAATGCTGGCCTCTAAATGTCCAAAGCGTAGGATTGACCATCTGCACGACCCCATCTTGGCCCCTATGTCCAAGATATCCACAATACCTCGCGTGTGGCCCTCGGAACGTCCACCGCGGATTCACTACCTGGCCCTTGGAACGTCCAGGTACGGCAGGGTATTCTCAAGTCCCCCTCGCTAGACCGTACATACTTATGCGCGCTAGGGAGGCAAACCTCAACCCTCACTGTAAAGTCTATGGTCATCCAACTCCAAGTACACAAGAGGTAATATAGAAGCAACGATGCCAATCACCCTACAAGGCTTCATGGTCAAATAACACGAGCATACAGATCATAGGTTCATGACAAGACACTAAGATGGATACATATCATGATCAAAGGAAGGCTCACGATACTAACAAGTCAATTATAAACTCATGAGATATAAATAAGGAAAGTAAGCTGGAATCCAATAAAGAACAACTCCAAGATACAAAAAGACCAATTATAAGAATATTTTAGAATCTCGAACAACCACAGTCTAACAACAATGAAGGAATATGTCTTAATAATAGGCTATTTAAATGCAGTACTCACAATTAAAATCATCTGGATTATCAAATACAATTGAATAGCCTCAACACCAATAAAATGTGGGGTGGAATGGAATGAGTCAATGTCGAATCAACAATACCACGTGGAATGGAATGGAACAAATAATAGCAATTGGGTCACTTACAATAATACAACGTAGAATGGAACGGAACAAGCAAAAGTTAGATCACTTACAATAATACAACGTGGAATGGAACGGAACAGAAAAAGTCAATTGGGTTACTTACAATAGTACAACATGGAATGGAATGAACAAGCAAAGTCGATCGGGTTACTTACAATAATACAACGTGGAATGAATGGAACAAGCAAAAGTTAAGTCACTTACCTCACAATTCACAACCCCAAGCTGGACTCACCCTATTCCAGCTCCTAATCCACGTACATAGGAAATCCACTGATAAAATTATATTCTCAATCAGATACTAAAATATAACCCTAATAATGAAGAAATCCTCAGTTCCCCCAAAACAAATACAATATCCCCACTACAATCCCCAAATTGATACTGTAAAATCAACCATCAAATACCTATTTATTCGGCCCAAAAAACATATTCATATCTCAGCCCAAATCACAAATTTGATTCAAAACTGAAATAAAACAACCCTAGACGAAGAATAACAATAAAAAGAATAAGAATTTTTACCCAGTGTATCACGAAAAATACTCTACGAAGCTTTTCCCAATTTTTCTAATTTTTCCCTTGATTTTCCCTTTTTTTTCTTCAAATAGAGTCTCGGTGACTCTCACTCTCTCTCTCGCAATATATATCACCAGCACCCCCTCCACCGACTCACCGTTTATTAAAAACTTTAGATTCCGCCAAATTACATAAATACCCTTCCACTAAACTCTGCGCAGCCTCGACTTAAACAGCCATATCTTTTCGCAGGGAAATCCACTTCAATGAAACAACTTTTGTTGGATGGATAACGAAAATATTTCAACTTCTATGTTTGAGCCAAGATCAGAAGAAGCCTCTAACTATATTTAAAATAACTACGAACAGAAGACCTCGCGATTTCTTCTTCTAAGGGCAGAAATGGTAAAACAACCATAATTTTTCTAATATAACGCCAAAAATTTTATATGAAAGGTAACTAAAAAATGAAGACTTCATATGTTTAGCACGAATCCAAAATATGTCTTGAGAGTGCTTTTCAAAAATTAAACCAAATGTACAACTTCAAGGATAATAAAAATCAAAAGCACAATAACATAAAATTATCCTCTCCTGTAAACCAAACACGTAAATATTAGCATAAACCGGCATAAGAGGGTCCCGGCTATTACACGGACCCGACCCGTTTGTTTGTTCGAGTCCGCCGGGTCGGGTATATTACACGTGTAATCGTGTCTGGATCAGGTCGGGTCCGGGTCTAGACCCGACCCGTTGACAGGCCTAGCCACTAGGCCCTGCACATGGGGGATGTGCTTTCACCTACATACAACAGACTTTGAGCCAAGGGTCGCTCCTGATGGGGCAATGCCCCTTACCATGAGGCTATGGGCCTCTAGGACAATGTTTGAAGTTGATTTGAAGGCAAAGTTTCCAATTTTCTCGTGTTTTTGCTAAATTGAAGAATGCATTACTGAAATAATCTTTCTTTTTTTTATGCCAAAATCTAACAAAAAATCGAGTGCCTTACTTATTCTGAAATAAATTGTAGAGATGTGGGCAAAATGTATTCTTTGAAATATGAATCCTGAGTAGTTCTCATTCCCTTGCAGTACTTTTGATAGACCTTATACTAAACTGAATATTTTGTAGTTCCTCAGTACAGGTTGATTATTATATGTTTCCCTTTGGATTAAAATTGTATAGGTTCTTGGAGGAAATCCATCACCATCGATTAGCATTTTCTGTGTTTCTGATAGGAACATATTAAATTTTTTTTCTGATAGGAAGATAATGAATCTTTGTTTAAAAGATAAAATATTGTCAATCAATTTGTAGCTGGCTTACTAGATTTTTTTTTCTTTTTGGATGGAAACAACCATCTCATAGACATCTGCAATCTGGCCATGTGTTCATTTTCATTGTATCTTTTGTTCATATGAACATCACATACCCAAAATAATCTTTCCTTTATCTTCCTTTTCCCTCTTTTTTCTTCCATCCCTACCCTTGTGTAGTTTATCAGTTCTTTTATGTTTTGTTTGTTATGATGGATTGGATGGATTCCTTGTGAAAAGGAAAGTATTTTCCTTGAAAACAAATTTTTCATGTTTTGATGACAGCTTTTCAGTGGGATCCAATTTGTGTTATTTTATTTTCCTGGAAAACAGAATCTCTCTCTCTCTCTCCCTCTCTCACCAAAACACCTCTTCTTTGCGCCAACCCTCATCATCACCACCACTGGTTTCCGCCATCTCAAGCAGGTCCACGTTTTTTACCTTGAATGCTCTGCTGCTCACTTCCTCTTTCTCACCCTTCACCCTCTACTTGCTTCTACTTTCCTATGGCTGGAGTGTTTGCTGAAAATCAGAAGTTGAGGAGCCTCCTTGGCCCTCATTTTTCTTCTTTTCACTTGTATATAGATGAGGTGAAGCATGCTATTTTCAATAGTGTTTTACCTAACATAATGACTTTTTAACAAAGAATGAATATTAGCCCTAGTTACATGGCCTTGAAAAAAAAATGTTCCAAATTAAATTTTAAATTATTAAAGTCCATTTATTCACATTTCATCTCTAAGGGTGCGTTTGATTGCGCAATTGTAAAATTGATTTTGCAGGAATCCGGGTTTTAAAATTGATTCTGCAAGATACTCACCCCCCCAGCTTTTCAAAATCCCAGCTTTTGGATATTATTTACTTGAAATTTATCTGCAGGAAGTTGCTATAGTAAAACTGTTTGGTTGCATAATTGCAGAAGTAACTTCCTACAATCGCAAAAGCTATGCAGTTGGTAGCATGGCAGGGAACATCGCATTTTCGATAAGTTGCAGTAGAGAAGCATTGTTTCCACAACTTCTCTATAGTGGACAATTTTTGTCTTCAAACATTTTCAATGCTCCTACGCGAACACGAGTTTTTTGTTTGGATGGATATGCTCCTACGCGAAGGACTGAATAGTGTTGTTTGATACCTTTTGTTGTAGAATGTTTTCCAACGCAAACTTCCCTCTAATGCAGTCCCAAATGGAGCCCAAATCATCAACCCAAGTATCATTTATCCCTCTCAATATGAATATCCATCTTCCGCATTTGAGAATCTTTTCAATCTCCTCATGCTCATCTCTTTCACAAATCTGTCTATCTCCTCTACACTGTCATCCTAACCTTCAATAATTTCTCTTCCAAGTGATGATGTGTCACAATCTCCTCCACTCCCACTAATATCCTCAACATCTTCTCCAGCCCATTCTTTTGGGGGGGGGGGGGGTGTGGAGTGCGGCGAAGAACTTCGCGTTCGGGAAAGCAAGGGGCGGTAGAGAAGTATCATTTATGGGGCTTTTCAAAAGCGGTCAATTTTAGTCTAAAAACATTGTTTTTCGTTTGTAAATGTAGACGTCATTTTTTTTGTTTAAATATGCGGTTGCATTATGTCGATTTTTCCATAACAAAATCAGTTCCACCGCGGATCCAAACGGAACCTTAATCTCCAAAATAAACCCCACAAAAATCCACCTCAAATTTTATCCAAATCTCTCATTCAACAAGTCCCCACATCATCACTCTCTCTATACATAATTCTAAATATTTTTATATTATCCTATATTTTAGATATAGATTCTTTTATATATATATATATATATTGATAATTGACAGTCTTGAAAGAGCATTATGTGGATTTGGCTCACTAATGCCTAGATAATTCATCTGTTCGAGGGAACTAGGCCAAGGCATGTATGATCTACTCTCCCATATGGTGTCACATGATATTTCATATTCCAACAAGGGAAGGTTTATTCCCCCTCCTCTTTTCTTCAAACCTACCACCCAAAAAAATATTTGGGTAATGAGATTGGAAAGTTGAGAGAGGGATGAAAGGGAAAGAGAATGGGGGGGGGGGGGGGAGAGAAGGGTGGTGGCCAAATGGGGCGTCGGGGTAGAGGCAGCCAAAGGATGTCAGAGAGGGGGGTAGAGGGAGAGAGAGAGAGAGCCAAGAGGATAGAGCGGTGGGTCAGAGAGGGCGGAGGGGCGTGACTCTCCCTCTCCCTCTCTCTTTCTCTCGCTCTCTCTCTTCCTTCATCTTTTTCTCTTTCTATCTTGCCTCCCTCTCCGGTGTCCTCTGGCCGCCTCCTCCTTCCGGCCCTCCTCTCTCAACTTTCCAAATCCACCACTCAAAAAAAATTTTGGACGGTAGAATTTTTTAGAAAGAGTGGGGTTAATAACTCCTCCCTTCTAGTAATATTGAGTCCGTCTTGAGCGTGTCACGAAGATGGAGAAATCTTGTTGATTAATTTAGGTAGGATTACTAATCCAGATGAATTAATGTACATACTTTCTAGAGAAAAAAAAGAGAGCGTCAACAAAAATAGATTTTCAAGTTAGAAGTTCCTCGTTGTACGGATAAAGAGGACATTCTAGTCAGTTTACTGGAGGAGCTTGATATGGAGGAAATGAATATGAAGGTCCGTTGGAAGATTAACATGGAGGAGTTGGGTACGAGAGTAGTCAAGAAGGGAGGTGACCAACGTGGCTACAGAGATGACCTACTGGATTTTTTTGCTGTTATGACTTATAGTTAACAATGGCTTATCATGTGACTTGTAGTTTCCTTTTGAGATGGGTTAAATAGATTCTCATATGTTTAATTATTCAAGATATGTTATTTTATTTAATTAAAAATTAAAAATTTAAAAATAACTTTTAAACCATTTAATATTAGACTCAATTTTTACAGGTTTCAACTAGACATTTCCAGTGGTATAATTTTTGATAAAAATAGATTAACATTAATAACATTTATTAATAAGTTTTGATATAATATTAAAAATAATATTAATTATAAGAAAAAAAGATGGTTGAAGTGAACATCTCCAATCCCACACCTAAACTTTTACTCAAATTTAAATTTGAGTAAAATTCACTAAAAACTCTCATTAACCATTTACCCATACTCATACTAAATCAAATTTTTATTCAAATTTTTACCTAAATCAAGGGAGACTCAAATCTTTATCCAAAATTTTAACATCTTTTTTTTCTTTTATCTCCACATTTTTTTTCAATGTGATAATTTTTTCCCTTCAACACCACCTTTAGTTAAATTATATTAGATGTCTTCTCACCCCCAAAATTTTCGCTATCTCTTGAAAAAAAAAGTGGTATTCTTTCTTAAGTCTTTATATTTGTTTATTTAACTTCTTATTTTTACTTCAATATAAAAATATTATTTATTTTAAAAAAATTAGATGATAATAATTTTTAAATTTAAATATCTTAAATAGATGAAAAATTGAGTAGTAAAAATATTTAAAAAATGACTTTAAAAATATTTATAGAAAATAATTAAAAAAAGATGTGAATTTTTTAAAAGATTTGATTAAAACACAAAGTAATATTGAAGACATAACCAATCAAATTAAATTTTTACTTAAATTTAAATAAAATTTAGATATGAGTTGGAGGCTAACGTTGCCCTAACCATTCCAAAGAAGCCTCCATGTTTGGAGGCTAGCATTGAAAACGTCGTAATAATCGGAAAAAAGGGATCGCCTTTCCCACGTCGGCGGATACGCAGGGAGAGAGAGGGAGGGAGCCATGTCACAGAACATCAGCGCGAACGCGGAGACGGCGACGAAGGTGACGATGAGCGGCAACGGAGGGAGCAATGAAGGAGACATGGAGTCGAAGCGGAGCCTTGGAGAGGTCATGGGCTCCATAATGAAGACCCTCGGCCTCCTCCATCAGCTCCACCTCACCGTCTCCTCCTATAACGTCTCTTCCCAGCTCAAACTCCTCCAACGCCTGTAATTCACAACATATCTCCCCCCCTCTCTCTCATGGCGTGTCTAGGGTTTTGATTTTCTTTTTCATTGATTTGCAGGAATACCCTAGTATTGGAGCTTGATAACATGAAGAGGCTGGCGGACGACTGCAACATTCAGGTTCCTATGGAGGTCGTGAAGTGAGTTTCTTTATTCCTCCCTCCCTCTCATCTCTGTTGAATTCTTTAGTTTTTTTTTTTTTTCAATCTATCTTGATTTGGATGTTTTTGGGTGGTGGTTTTTTTAGTTTGATTGATGATGGGAAGAACCCGGATGAGTTTACGAAGGATGTCCTTAACTTGTGCATTGCAAGGAACCAGATGACCAAGGGCAAGAATGACGCGTTCAAGGTGGGGCCTTTTACCAATAGATTCACAACCTTTTTTTTTTTTTTGCTGAGAATGAGTAGCCCCAAAATCTTGTGTTGGGGGGGGGCCTTTGTAGCACAATTTCTGTAATGGGGAAGGTTATTCTAGCACAAACACGAGAAGAGATGTTTTTTCTCAACAGAGAGTTTCATCCATTTAGATCCCGTGGATCCCGTTTACCAATTGGTGTTTATAAATTTTTGCATCTGATTTGGGATTTTGGTTTTTTGTGTGTTAAAAGTCAATAAAACATATTCATAGAAGTCAATAAAAACAATATGTTTGAGTGTGTTTCATAAAAAAGTTTTTCATGTATGCATACTTTTTATAGTAGTTCAGATGTGTTTAAAGTCCACGGAACAGTTATTATGAAAAAGCTGGTTGAGAGTAGCTTTTACCAAATAACTGTGAAAGGTAAAAAGCTGGTTGAGAGTAGTTATTTTTCTACTTTGCAACATGAGAGGCCTTTCTAAAGTGAATAATCATAGAAAGAATTGTTTGTCTATGAATAAACTTTCTAGGTAGGTTTTCATATTTTTTTGTTATTGATGCGGCTCATAGGTTCAGCTGTTTCTCTCTTTTCAATGGATGCAGAGTCTGCGAAAGCACCTTCTGGAGGAGCTTGAACAAAAATTTCCTGATGAAGTAGAAGCATATAGAGATGTATGAGCATTATCAGCTGCTGTAAGTTTCTCCTAGACTACCAACACCTGTATTTGTTACACCTTTACACTTTAGACTTGCACTGATTATTTTGTGAGCTACTACCCATTTTTATTCATATTCATATTTCTGTAATGTGTTTTCCGGACTTCTGTCAAGGGGATATTGTGTCTAGTATTAATGATAACAAATTGTATTAATGTTTTCCGGACTTCTGTCAAGGGGATATTGTGTCTACCAACACCTCGGCTTGACTCGTTTCTCGGCTCAGCTCGTTTGTTAAACGAGCCAAGCCGAAGCTCGAACCAAGGCTCAGCTCGGGCTTATTTAGCTAAAAAAAAATTTGTTTAACATTTGAGAAGTCATCTTCATAAATCAAAACATCTTATACATGTGAAAATGACATAAACTCAGCTCAGGCTCGGCTCGGGTTTTTTTCCCCCTTTTTTTGTTACGCCCTTTTTTTTGTTAAGTAACGAGTTCGTATAGGCTCGGCTCGGCTTGTTTGTCTAGTCGAACGATCATGAACAAACTTTAACCGAGCCGAGCCGGAGCTGCTCAGCTCGTTTACCACCCCTATCCATAAGGTTAGCATACAATTTTTCTTTTAGCATTAATTAACTATTTCATCTTAAGTTTCTCATTGGCACTTGGAATATATGAGCACACTTGCAAGGTGATGGAACCTAGTGTTCTGGATTAATCCTTGTATTTCTAGCAAAAAATAAAAATAATCAAGCAGATCATTTCAAAGTATGATGCAAACCTGAGTCTTTAAATTCAAAACTGCCGTGCTATTAACTTGTGTGTACAGATTAGCTTGCTGGAAGAAATTAATACATCTAGAATTAATCTATTATCCTATATAATTCGAGTATGTTTAATTGCAAAATTGGGTTAGGGTGTGCCTGCTAGGAAAATCTGAAGGCAAAAAAAAAAAGAATAAGAAAAAAGAAACGAGCAAAATACGAGTGCAAGGTTTGTTTGGTATTTGTTTGTCAAAGACTGATTCTTAAGATTTATCTCTTCCACCATTTCTTCACAAGAGGAGAGCAAATTGTAAGTACCAAAAACTCATCTATATGTGGAAATAAGTGATAGAAACTGGGGCTCTTTGCAAATACCTAGCAAAGACAGATATAGTAATATTTGGTAACTTTTACTTCAATAATGGTGCTCCTTTGTGAGGAGTTGGCTAACTCTATAATGGGGGCAAATTGGAATGGGTGGCAATTTTTTATGTGGGGTAGTTTTTGGAGATTCCTTCCTTAAGGGCTAGTTTAGCAAGGGGATAAGTGTTGGGATAAGGGGTAATTATGGGGATAAGTGAGTGGAAAGACAACTTATCCCCATTTGGTATAAAAAATAATTGAGATAAACTGCAAACAATTGTGTCAATTTTGAAATGAAAATGGAGATATTTTGTTCGACCTAAAAGTTGGGATAATATTTATCCCCACTTTTTATTCCAATTTTGACTAATGTAAATATGAACAAAATTGATGGAATTTTTATCCCTTAAAATTAGGATAACTTATTCTCAAAACCTCAACCCCTTCAACCCCTTGCCAAACTAGCCCTAAAGCTCTCTCTCTCTCTCTCTCTCTCTCTCTCTCTCATTTTTTTGGGAGATCCCTCATCTCCATTGGTCCCCCCCGGGGGGGGGGGATTGTTTATTTAAATAATATAGCTTCTATCTGTATTTCAAAAAAAAATCTATTAAAAGAAAAGTATATGTTATGCTAGATCTACTGTTATATAGCGGACACTGAAGTCAAGCTTGAGGAATATCATTCCCCATTGAAGTGATTGAACAAGGGAAATTTCTTTCTTCTGTTTCAATTAAGAAAAAAATAGCACATGGGATTTGAAAATTTAGATTATACTGGAAAATACACATTGGGATGAGTGCATGACTTTGAAGACATTCATCTTCTTTTGAATTCTTTTTTATGAATTCCATATATGTCACATATTCTATGAGTTTATATCATGAACCCATATAGGCATATGCGTAGTATGAATGTTTTTCAATGGAAATATTTATAAGCTCAATGATGCATCATTTTACATGAAATACATGCCCTAAGCATTATAAATTAAGTTTTTGTCATATACCTTGATGTCTTCCAGAGGAATTTCCTTACTTGGTGCAAATGGATCATTACAAGCCTAGAAACATATATCCATGGATCAGATACAATTCATTCAAAAACCATTTTACTGCTCTTAAGAAAATGAAATCCTTTACATCGGTAAACAAGAGAACAGATAGTAGTGAAATTTCATACATATTGGATATCAAATGAGAACATGCATAAGTAAAATATTAGTATTTGCAGGGAGAACATTAGGCTATGTTCAATTTCAATTTCATGACTGGCAGTTTTTTTGGCAGATATTTTGGTTCTAGACATGAAAGTTCAATGTGGCAGAGGTCCTCCACCCCAAGTCAGGGTCTTATCGTAGGCGAGCCTATTATATCATAACAAAGGTGGTCTACGGTTCAACTTCCTAATCCTCATTGTCTGACAATAAATTTTTTTATAGTGAATTTCTTTGATTTTGGACCAGCAGACCTTGTCCTCCTTTCTTCCTCAGATTTTTATCCCTGCCTCGATCATCTAGTCTAGATTCCATCTTAATCTAGGGCCGGGCCCAAATAGTCTTTTTATATATGCATCAGAAATCTTGTCCTGTCTATCTATTTGAGACCACCCTAATTGATCTTGCAAATCGTAGACAATATCTCACCTTCACTTATTCCATCCTGACTGATAGACCACTTAAAAATTGTCCTCTTTTAAAATGGCTCTCCAGTTTTCGTTGTTTCCTTCCACCTGAAAATTTAGCATCAATCTTGATCACATTTAAAACCTGCCGCAACCTTTGTACTATGCTCTAGTGACTATAGTTTGAAATGTGGCCGCATGTACTGGCACGTGCGGCCGCACTTGCCCATGTGCGCCCCCGGGCGCATTTGGAGGAGGTGTGTGGCGCACGTGCCGCCCAAAATGGCTCTTCAGTTTTCATTGTTTCCTTCCACCTGAAAATTTAGCATCAATCTTGATCACATTTAAAACCTGCCGCAACCTTTGTACTAAGCACTTGCCCATGTGCGCCCCGGGCGCATTTGGAGGAGGTGTGCGGCGCATATGGCGCCCAACGACTAGTTTCCAACTAGCCATGGAATTTTTTTTGGGGGTCCCCACTATAAAATAGGGTCCATTTGAATCCCAAATGCACCTAAACAACTCAAACATCTCTCCAAACTCTCAAATTCTCAAAACTCTCAATTTTTTCATACTCTCAATTCTCAAAACTCTTTATGTTCTTTCAAATTTTCCACTTCCACTTGTTATTCTTGTGTGTGATTCATTTGATTTTTTATTGTAGGGGTTGTTGAAGACTTGAAGAAGGCTTAAAAAGATCTTGAAGGCATTTGGAGGAGACTCTTGAGGAGTTTATCATTTGTTTGCATCTTCTTTTCTCAATCTCTTGTGTTCATTTATTTCACTAGTCACTACACAACACTAAACATGTCATCACTAATGAGTGTAGGATACATTACCAAGTGAGGCAATGTCCATCCAACCACATGATTCAAATATGGTCCATATGTTGTGGTATGATGGTATATCCCTGATCTTTTCTAAGACAATTTTGCGCTCAAGGATCAAAGAGCGTTAACAAAAGAGTTTTTCAAAGGCCTTCTTCACCTTACAATCATAGAAAGTATTAGCATCAGATGCAGAAATTTTTTCTCTAACGCGTTTAGGCAATTTTTTATTTACCATCAAGAAAACAAAGGCAAGAAGAAGTTTGGTGATATGCATGGTTGTGATTTTGGGATCTAGGATTTGAGGTTGGGACTAGGGAGATGAGAAATGTCTTAGAATTAGAAAAAAGGAATGATTGATGCTGCAAAACAAAAGAATGTATAATAGTAAACATCATTCATTATTTTTATTCAAATATTAAACAAAAAAATTTAAAAACATTGATAAGGGAGATGAAGAAGAGTAGAATGCATACCTTAAATAGTGTTTAGAAGGATTTGGATGTGATTTAGGAGGATTTGGGAGGATTTGAAAGAGAGATTTGATGGAAAAAAGGGGTTTGGAAGGATTTGGGGGGTTACGGTTTGAATGGAATGAGAGAAAGGAGGATGGGAAGGGTTTCGGGCTGAACCTGTCATAAAAGCCCGAGGTCGTTTGAACGCCCGTTCGAACGGCCTTTGTAATTTTGGTTTTAAAAAAAATATAGGAAGGCGTTCGAACCGTTTGAACGCCTTCCTAAACCAAAGTGTGCCCACATGTACAGTACATGTGGCCGCATATGTGCGGACCCCACCGCACACGCGGTTCACACACAATTTGAAACTATGCTAGTGACCCTTGTCCACAGCCCCTGGCTTAGTCAGCAAATGCCCTATCCATTTAATAACCAATGCCCCTATTCATTTGGCTTCTTCCACAAATTTGTATTTAATATTTGCAATAGTATTAGAGCTGTGTTCTCATTTGTCTCTTGAATGAGAAATGATTACTGTGACCTTACAGAACTATAAAGGACTACGGCAAGAATATGAATGGTCATGTTAGAACCAATTCTGAGCAGTCTAGGAGGCATCATTTAGGAGTGCAAGTAGTATAAGTTCCTGTCATATATAAGTACAGATAGTGCTTTGAATCCACCAAAATTTCTCAAACAATGGATTCGTTGAATCAATTTAAGATGATGAAGTTGGAATATATTCAAATCCAATCAAGTTTAGTATGATTCCATATTCCTTTACCCCCCATTTGGGGTGTGACATAGGGTTATTCGCCCTCGATAGCTATACTGAGATAGATAACAATCCATGTTGAATAAGTAAATTTTTGTTTGGTTGCCTTTTCTGTTATTCTCATTGGGAAACGTAAAAGTGGTCTTTTTGTCTTTTGGTTCACCTTTAAGGATAAATGATAGATAAGAGATGAATAAGAATTTGTGACTTTTTAAATGAAATTATATCTCTGCATAAATTATTTATGTTTGGGAATACGTATGAGAGATGTGTGTGTGATATGATAGATGTGACAGTTTTGGAAATGTATGCAGAGTGTTAGGTGAGATAAGTTTTTTAAAATGACAGAAAATGATATTTTTATCCATTGGCATAGATAAATTTGATAAACAATTCCAACAATTTTTGAGAATGGTTATCATTCCTTATCTTAACTTATCTAGACATAACTATGAAGGTTTATTCTAACAAAACAAACAGCTTTTTTTTGCTATTCTCCTGTATTCTTCCCTATTTCTTGCTTATGTTTCACCCCAAACGGGGGATTAAGAAACTTGTACTTCATGGAAATCATGTTCTTGTCCTCTCTTAATGGTAACAAAAATCAGATTGTCTTATATTTAATGAAGGGTGGGAATCTACCAATGTGATTTGATTATAAATCGCAGGGTTTGGAAATCTTCGGTCACCACCTCATTTATGTGCCTTCACATAGGGGAGTTCAGGTTACTATACAATCATGCTAATTTCATAGAAACCTTGGACTAGGTCCTCCTTGATTGCTGATGTTTTAAACAGTTTCGGGAAATCGTAACAGTATGGGATCTTCAGCAACCCACGCATTCTTCTAGAATCTGATGAGAGCACCGTTTCCCAAGGTGTATTTGACTGCTTCTTGGAAGTTTACAGACTTTAACCTGGGTAGCTCTCTCTTCCCAGATGCTGGATAGCTTGTAGGTGTTGACCAAGAAATAATCAAAATGAGCATTGTCACTGAAATACTTCCATTAGCCAATTTACATGAAAGTGTTTCTCTATCAACTTACCATCTCTAAAGCCACTTAGTGAGAAGTGCCTCATTCATATAGTTGAGAATAAGAACATCATTTCCCCATCCCTTTTTCTTTTTCAAACAGCATACAAACAAACTGAATGGGTCCTTTAGCTGTGATATGGATGCCAAATCCGAAGGAGGGCTTCTCCGTTAAGTGATGTTATGAATGATGGAAGAAAGACTGTCCTACTTGGCCTAGTTTGGTGGCAAAAAACAAGGTGGAGTGGGGGGTTAAAGTAACACTTAATGTGCAAGATTTCTTTGGTTGATGTACTAGGACAGAATACTTACTAAAGCATATAGAGAGAGAGGGTGTCCAGATGAGCTGACAACCTGGGTTTCATATATTATGAAATGGAAACAAATGAATACCTTTTTTTTCCATTGCTAGGTCGCAAAGCAGTTTTGGCACACCCTAGTTGGAGACATAAGATTGAATGCAAATTTTGATTCGCTGGTCCAATTGTGGGAATTGAGGCTGGATGCCTACCTTCCTCGAAAAAAAACAAAGATTGAAAAATAGTGTGGATAGAAGTAAGAAAGCAAAAATCTCAGCAATCTATTATTCCTGCTGAGGTCTTATCAATCTGGTTGACCATGGACCATGTTGTCTTCACTCTTCAAGGAGGGTGCAATGTACCTCAAGAGCATCTCTGGTCCAGTGAAAATTTCATAAAGGATATGGATATAATTTGTGTGGGAGCATGAAATGTTATCTTCACGGGTGGTAAATTTGCAATTGAATAGTGAGTTCTTGGTTTTGGGAGTTTAGTAGGTTACTCTTCTACTGGCTCCTTGTGTGTTTTATTTCATTTTATTAATTTCTTTCTACATCTCGACATTGTACAACTTTATTTACTATATAATGTGGTAAAGTGTACCTTTTCTTAAAAAAGAAAAAGAAACTAAACAGGTCTTTCTAATTGAGTTAATTTTATTGAGAACACCTCTGGAATCTAAAATTAAGGGAGAGTTTTTAACCAGTATACAGCCTAGGCTTAGAGTTTTGCTCTTCCAACCGGCCCCACTTCCCAACCAAAAAAAAAGGTGGAAAAAATTGCCCTCAAACTTATCAACAAATGGGTTCGTGTCTTAATTCATTAGGGCTACTGGATGCCAAGGCTGAACAAATATCATCTGGTTTTTTGGTTCAGTAGAGCTCTCCTCTACTGTGCTTTTCTTAAGTTTTCTTTTGACTCCCTGCTCTGTTTTTGCCATTTGGGCCTCTCCTTTAATTTTATAATTCAAAGGTGCTGGCCTACCATTTTATCAAAAAAAAAAAAAAATCATATGGGAAAAGATTCAGTCTGGCAACCTAGGACAAGTGCAAAATCATTTCAATTCCCTCAGTGGATACATTGATAATAAGGGCTGAATTCTTCATAGTTGATATCAATTCATCAAATATTAAAAAAAATCCAATCCAATAAAGGTTCTCAAGAGCATATTATGTGATGGAGTAGTCAAGATACATTTTCTCAATACATAAAAATCCGGTGAGAGATTGCCGGAGAACCACCAAAGAAAGCCACAATTGGAGTGAAGAAACTCTTGACACCGGTGTGGTGCTTGTCAAATGCACTCCGACATTCAAATCAGACAAAATCTCCATTTCCTTGAGCAAAATAAGACAAAAAGGAGCTTTTGCGGAAAATGAAATCTCGTACCTCGATTTATGGGCCTGGACCTCTATTGATAGATAAATAATGTTGTACAAAATTTGCTTGATGACGTCATACTATTCACATGTCACACTGGTGAGATCCTGTGGTAGGCTATTATGGTTGGAGTGCACGTATCGCATGGAGATACAACCATACTGCTAGACTGTCGTTGCCAACATGTTATGGGCCATCATGTGAGATTCATGTGGGGACTCTGGGAGTTGCCAAGCTGAGTAGGTCAACTGCACAAACTGTCATTGGCCACGTGTCTATCTAGTTCTGTCTCTGTTTCTCAGTTTGAGAGAGATCACATATATAATATCAAGTGTACTCAAAGCTCTGTCTTAGAGAGTTCGGTATACAACAGACAGTGCACATGATGTCCTTTGTTAGAGGACAGGATCACTTTGGTTGATGCACCTAAGGCTCTTTATCTGAAAGGGTTTAGGCCATGAATGAGAGTAATCAAATAAGAGAGGAAGAGAGAAGGCACTTATCCCGAAGTACTTCAGCTGCTCCCTGTCTCTCAGGGAGACATCGAAGAACTAGGCACTTCGTTAAGTCCGCAATCCTCCAGGATTCCCTTGATGTCGATGGTTCCTAGTAGTGGTTGGTTTACCTGAAGTATATCTGAAGTCACTTACCACGTAGGTCTGAAATAATTTGTCATGTGCCCCATGATCCTGGATAAACATGCAGATACAATTGAGGCTTCACTCACAAACAATCTCTCAGGACACGGAGCTGGCAGTAAAATTCCTGCCACAACATATATCCCAATATTTGGAAAATCCCATTCAGATCCAATTAATCTCACACTTGACTGGGATCCTCGTTTTTCTATTTTTTTTAAAAAATTCTCAGGATCATGATTATTATTGTATCTATTGTATCTAGCCAAGTGCTTATGGATGTCTTTGTTAGGATCTGGCCCATTGGCATCCCCAATTTTAATTTGCACTTTAGAATTTTAAGTAATTATGGATCAAGGGAGAGAATTGAATCAATGTGATGTATTTTTCAAATCTGATGAATATAGCAGATTATAAAAAGAAATGTCAATGTTGGATTTGCTTCACCTATTCCAAATATGGATATCTTTTGAAATTAACTTAGATGAGTGATTGAGCTGTTTACAAAAGATCATAAGATTGCATGTTTTTTATTTATTTTTTATGATAATATTTGCATGTTCTCTCCCAACATGGAAGCGGCATCTTGTTTGATATCATGCTTTTGGCTCTATAACCAATGGTAATAGTGTGGATGGTGATTTTTTGATATACATGCTACCAGATGTTGGCAAGATTGATATGCAATAACGAACTGGGAGAAGTGCTTTTGATGAACCTTTATCTTTGTGCCAATAATGGGTGGCAGAGAACTCCATGAAGCTGATTTAATGTGGTTCAGAGTAAACTAAATTCGATTTTGAAAGGAGTTAAACCTTGGAGTTTCAAGTATTGAGGTCATCCATCAATCCTTAAAAAGTGATGAAAATGGATCAGGTTCAAAAGTTGGCTGGTGACTAATCGTACAAGTGCTTAGAACTATAAATTTAATCAGATATTTAAATCTAGCAGATGTGTACATGCCTTTATTTTGTTGTGTTGAGATTGTAGGTGGGTGGGTTTCTCTAGTTTAAAATAGCCATTTAGCTAGAATAACCAAGTGTTATTAGTGAGCACCATATTGTGGTTTGTCATATCAGCAGGCCTTTTACTTTGAAGCAGTCATTACCATAAGAAGTATTCATTTCTTCAGCATCACAACCTTCAACTAGTGCTTGTTATTTTTACTGGTTATGAGATACGTTTATCCTACACAATAAAAACCAGTGAAGCAGCATTCGGGATGTACAGGAGATCCTTCTCTAGAGTTGTGGTTTACATTGACCATCCCCGACAAGCCATTGATGTCTTTATATGTAAAAGTCTTCATATTTGAAGCTGATCATCTGCCCATTGTAATCTTGTTAGAAAAGTTGCATAAACACATTGCTAACCACATTTTTTTTTTAAATTTCCATGTGCAGGAAACAAAACGGCTTTCGCAAACGCAACGTGTTCTGCCTAACGGTGACATGAAAGTTAAGACAGAACAACATTAGAAGGCCATCTTAACAATAAACCTTTCAGAATTTTGTGGGGGCATTGTGGAACACTTCATCATTGTTTGTAACAACATTGAATTACATTATTCATGGATATTGAGTGTGCCCCTCTTGTATATGCACATTTAAGTTATGAATTAATCAATATATCTCCAGTTGCACTGTTTTACAAACACTGCTGAACAAATCAGATGCTACCTCATTAAACATTACATGACAAATCAGATATTTTTCTTCTTTTATTATTTGCTCCTCCTGGTCATTCGAAACCATATTGTTAAACTAGTTGGTGTTAATTCTTTGTGCCACAATGGTTTTAAGAAGCAAATTATGCAAAAGATCAAACAATAAATAATATTAGGCCAACTGATTGAAAATTTTTCATGCAATCCATAAAATCCTGTGTATCCATTTATACACACCAAAATACTTAAAGAAAATCAATCTCTCTGCACAGGTTCTTCCACACACACATTCATGGCCAGAACTCCCACCACTCAGAGTTCTCCCCGGATTGATCCGACGCATCTGCGTTGAAACAAAACTGGCCAGGCAATGTTAATGTTCTCTCCATGTTGTCTCCCCAGTTTAACATAAAATCTGATCCCTCGATCATTGACTGACTCGACTTGGCTTCATCCTTCACACACTTGATTTCGCCTTCAAACCCGTCCTTTGAGACCAAATCTTGCCTCTCCAGCAGATCAACCATCTTTGATAACTGCAAATCCACAAAAAAGGTGTTTGTTTTCCAATCACATATAACAAAAACAAATTAAACAAAGAAGTGAAGGGAAAAACAAAATACCTGTTTCATTAGGGACTGCTTCTCTTTGTTCACTGATTCAAAGTTTGCGAGGAGCGTGTCATACTGCGCTCTGAGGGCGGAGTACTCGCGCTCCAGCTGCTTGGACTTCCATCGCGCGCGTTTATTCTGGAACCATATCGCGACCTGGCGAGGCTGGAGGCCGAGCTCCACTGCGAGCTGGAGCTTCTGGCGGGGCTCGAGCTTCGTCTGGGACTCGAACAAGGTCTCCAGTGACTGTATCTGCTCCTCACTGAACCTCCTTTTGTTCTTCCTCCTCCCCTTGTTGTTGCTCTTCTTCTTTGCTGTTGTGGTGTCCACAGAATCACCTGACTCAGCTGCTTCATCACCCAAAGAGGAGTAGTACTCATTGATCTCCACCATTTTTGTTTTTACTGGTTTATTATTAAACAAGAATGTTATGCTTTCATTAGCTTTGTATATATATTATGTATATATTGGGTTAGATGAGTCTTTGAAACTGTGCATCTTTTTTGTTGTGTAGTTTTTCTTTCATAGGACTCGTGTCAGTGATTGATTGTAACTCGTCATCCAATCATTTGAAATAACGTAGAGAGCTTCTTTAAGTGCTTTGTTTTCGTTTGCTTCAGCCGCCGATACTGCTGTGTTCGCTCTCTATTCCTCCACATGTTCGTGCCGAATATGCTACTTATTAGTATTCTTTTATACGCGGGTTTTATACAGCGTATGAAGTTAACTTGTAACTAGACAAAGCGTATGTTCGCCTGATATGTAAACACTGGATAACTTGTGTAGTTTATACCAGGCCCCAATCGCTTTTTCTACTCGTTTTCGGATGCTTGCGAGTCCTCTATTTCCTTTACTATTTTCATCTTCTCACCTTATTCGGATATTGCCCAATTTGATCTCTTCTGAAATAGAATTATCCAAAGTTAACTAAAAAAACTTATATAGTTTATATGCACATCATCACGAAGTATATTAAGTTCATAAAACTATGAGTATTTTATACATCGTCACGTAAGTGGAGTGTAACACATTTATACATTTATTATTATACATGTGCAAGTAACACACCTATAAATATTGTCAATATCAACTTAAGTAAGAATAGTTTTTGGATAAAGTCCCAATTGGATTTCACTGAACTAATTTTACTTTTACAAAAATGGTTTTAATTATATTTTTTTAAAATTTAAGCTTTTCATTTTAGATTTTATTTTTATATGTTAAAAATCAATAAGACAATTGTTACTGAAAAAAGCCTACTTTGATGAAAAAACTGTTTGCAAAAATGGTACCAATGGGGAAATACTAACAGTACTGTTTTGTGATGTGTGGCACTGATGAGAAAAAGTTTCTATTCCATATTAGATTTCCCATTTGAAATCAGTTGTCAAAATCAGCTTATACACAAAATCAATTAGGGGAAACACTAGCTCATCTAAAAGCTGGTTTATTTACTCTATATCAAGTTTTTCCATTGAAAAAGCAACTCCTACATTTTTTTAAAATGTTATGTATGCACCGTATATCAAGTGTATTTCAAATGCTATATTCTTTATATTGGAATGAAAATGAAGATCGAATGAAGTATAAAAAACACAAAAAACATAGATACAATCTACACTCTTGAAGCGGAGAAAACCTGGTTTGGAAGTGATTATTTAAGTTATATTTGGAACCAAATTCCAAAAAATATATAGCTTATACTATAAATTGACTAATATAATCAATTTGAAAAATTTACTCTATACTAATTTTTTTAATAAAATTTATAGTATTAATTTTTAAAATAAAAAAAAGTTCAAAAATTGACGATGTAGAAAATGCTATCAACGAGATATTGTTTCATTTTCCAAACAAGACAAAAAAGAGTTAACTCAAATTTTGACCCTTTATAATCAATTTTTTTATAAATCAATCATTTTGATATGTCATCTACTTTATATTTATAAAGGATTAGTTACAGATTTTGATTAAATTTTTAATAATGAAATCCTTTTCTAATCTAATAAAAGAAAAAGAAAAAATAACAACTAGTTTGAAATTTTATCTCATTTCAGATGGCTGCCACAAGTCAAGGATGTGGGCCCACAATGTTCCTTAATGACCGGTCCGTACCGACACCTGTATATATATCAGAGTAAGATCAAGCGTAAACGTCAATGGTTGGTGGGGGGGTATGTCCGGGGTCTTCAATCCACGTGTTCATCTTACGTGTCAAATTATACATAACACGTAGACCGTCCAAACCAAAAACAGACAATGACGAGACGGCACAACTTATTCAGAAAGAGAGAGATAGAGAGAAAGAGCGTTTAATGGGCAACTAAACAAGTGAACGGATAAACATTTATTAAGATAAACATATAGTTTACAGTTTTAATAATGAAAGAAGAAATGAATTGATGTTGTTTGTGTTAAATGAAATGTCACATTCAAATGTCACTGCAGAAAACAATGGAGGTGTAAGGAGAGACGGATTATTGGAAAAAGAAATTAAGAATTCAACGAGTTGGATTAGAATGAAGTGGGGGAGGGTTTTCGAGCTGTGCCTGTGGTGTGAAGACGCGTGTTCGATCATGCGTAAGGAATCTGATTGTAGCGAGTTCTCTTTCACTTTTATTTATTTATTTATATATGTGATTATTATAATATATTCGGGCGCAGGTGAAAGGGGATGTACGTTTGAATGGGTGAGTTGGATGAGAGCGACCTTTTGGGTTTGTCATGACTTTGATCTTACTCCCCCACCATATTTTGTCAGGGGATGACATCTGGTCACTGTTAAATCCTGTTTTAGTTTATTTGAGTTTTTTTATATTGGGATTGGTATGAGCTGATGGAATATATACAACAAGGATCCCATCTCAGAATGAATTTTTAGACACACGTATATAAGGGGTTCAGATAAAGTCAGGCTCAAGTATCCATGCATAATTTGAACTACACAATCTATGAATCAAATTGTACGATGTTAAAGTATTTATTTTTGTGTAATTCGATTAATAAGTTGTGTAGTTCGATTCACATGCTGTACAGTTCGATACTGATGATATTGAGAGTACCAGTCTAATTAGATCTAGACTCATACATAAGACATTGAATCGGTGATTATTAATCAGTCAGATTTTTAGTTCGATGAATGATTTTCTGTAGTATATATAAAACTTAATAGAAAAAATAAATCCATTTCTTTTTATTGAATGAGATAACAATGTGTTATCCAATCATCTCTACAATTCTACAACATAAAATTATTCTAGGCAATTTTATTTGATTAATTATAATAATAGTTAAATAAATATGCTATAAAGAACATGGTATATCATGCGCATGAATGATGTATTTTATAAATACTATATATTTAATTTTATTACTTATTAAAGAGAAAACGACCTGATTATCATTTTCATTTTTATACTTCAATTTTTGTTAATCAAAATAAATTGTGTCAGTCTTGTTTTACATGAGAGAAAAAAATGAAGGGTTAAAGACATCTGCATCTTTGAAAACATGAGTAATCCCATATAAGTCCATGTGAAAGTTAGGGCAGACATATGAGTCCTTAGAAACTCACAAAAACTTAATTATCATCCCCGGTTAAAAATTTCATTCAAATTTGACAGAATATTTTATCACCATGTAATTGTGTAGACATTATAGTCTCCATAAATAGTCATAAAAATAAATTAGTAATGTAAATATCAAATTATCCTTGTAAGACTTTTTATGTTTCTTCATTTCCATTGAGGTATTAATTGAAAATGGTTAAAAATTTGAAATTTTTTTAATCATTTCATGGTTATAAGTTAGGATTAAATAGGGTAGGTTAAGCTATGATTAGTTTTTGTTGAAACCAGGGATGTATATGGGTTTTTATGAGTTTTCAAGGACTTATATGTCTGTCCCAATTTTGATAAGGACTTATATGGGTTTATCCATGTTTGTGAGGACTTGGATGTCTTTAACCCAAAAATGAAACAAAAAGTTGTAGAAATTTTAAACCAGATAAAATCAGATCTTTTTTTTTTTTGCTTGGTAAGTTGAGAATATCATTCATTGTATTAAACTGTACATGGTGTTAGGGGAAATAAAAGTAAAAGAAGCAAAAGGTGCTGGTAACATGGAGTTGACCAGACATGCACTTGAAAGAAAGAAAGCAGAGTACAAATGACTGGTGTTTTCTACAACCCAATAATGTTACTTTTGGGGATGAAGATGTGGAGGTAGTCCCACCCAACAGCAAGTCAATAGCAGTGGATTTGGACCTGCCCTGCGCCATCCTCTTGAAGAATTTGTGCTAATTCAGGCCAGATGCAAGAGGGATCCAATATTGTGATTCCCATAAGAGATTAATGAGCAGCCAAGAGATCTGCTGCTCGATTTCCTTCCCTGTAAACATGGGTTATTTTCCAATCCTTCAACTCAGCCACTAATGTGTGAAAGGCTCGAATATCCCTCAAAGCAGTTCAAGGGGGGGGGGGGAGCCTTTACCAGAAACCCATGCAACTACCGTAGTAGAGTCAGTTTCTAGCCAAATTTGTTTAGTTTGGAAGGTGGAACAAAGCCGGAGACCTTCAACCAACCCTTTGAGCTCCAAAATATTGATGGATGCTGCTCGCACCCGAGCAGATAGTGCCTTCAAGAAAGCACCACCTTGGTCTCTAACAATTTCTCCATACGCATAGCGATCATTCGACTTAGAACCGTCTGAGTTCACTTTGAGCCAGCCATCCGAAGGGGGATTCCAAATCACATCTATGGTACACTTCATCTTTTCTTCCAGGGAGATGTTGAATACTTCTGAAAGTGAATTTGAGAGGGGAGAGATGATGTCAACAAAGTGATGTCCAACAAAGGCCCGCCTTGTAACAACTATAATTGAGCGAATCAGATCAGTTTTAGAGAAATGAGTGTGAGAAAATATTCTATTATTCCTTTCTATCCAAATGGCCCATATCACTTGAGCAAGGGGGTTCACTCCCTGGTACCAACACCGCCCGTTATTGCCCATATCATCAACAACACGGTCACACCATTGAACAATGTCTCTCGTTTAGAGATATCGTTTATGACCTTGATGAAGAAAGACGCCGGTATTGGGCAATCATCAGGGGACCCAGGAGTAGCTCACCCATAAAACCACTGAAAACACAGTTAGGATTATCATCCAAACAAGACCAGATGCTAGTACACCTAGGTCCTGTAACAAGTATTGAAAAACAAGATCTGAAAACCTACCACGCAGACTTTGATAGAAGAACTAGAAAATCTAAGCTTCGAAAACGTCTACGCAATAGGAACTATGAATCACGAAGAATTACCTAGAATCATTCTAGGTGGTTTAATCCTTCCAGCACCTTCACCCATGCACCCAAGCCCTATAAGGCCGCCCCTTTCTCATACAAGGAAAGCACCAAAGCTTGGCCCCATCTATCCCATAAACGAAAACCCTAACTTATCAACAAGCCAACTTTCTCAATCCACGGTTGACACATTAAACCATCACATGATTCGGGCCAGAAGGATCTTCAATGAGGTTCCCACCTACGGACATCCCATACCTGAAATAGAAATCGAAGAAGTCAACACAGGAGATGGAATCAATATTCTCGACCAGCTCCGTATAATCCCCGCAAAAATTTTCATTCCAGAGCTAACTGAAACCTCAGAACATCATCAGCAAGCCCTAAATATGCCAGTCACCTTAGCATCCGCAGCTTAGGACCCATGATCACATTCAGACCTAAGGAGGAAATTCGTTATGAAATTATAAACACCTCAACCTTGTGCATCACGATCAATATTGAGGGTCACTCAGTAGATAAAGTGATGGTCTATACTGGTGTAGGAATCAACCTCATGTCGTTCCGCACTTTCAAGCAGATTGGCGGACATATCACCACTCTCCTAAAAACAAATACCTGAATATTCACCTATGATAAAACAACCTGCCCGGTTCTTGGTTTCAAAGATTTCAAACAAAAAATAAGTGCCTTGGAAACAATCTTCGAAGCATACATATTAGAGATGGACTCCTATTTTAATATGATTTTTGGGCAAAAATGGCTAGCCTCAATCAAAGGGGTCTCTTCTCCGCTCCACCAGTGTTTGAAATTTCCTTTAGAAAAACAGATAATTAAGATACAAGGAGGTGTAGTCAAAGAACCTAAGCCTGGACTCACTGACAATGAAATTGTTGCTATAAAACCAACAAACTTAGAACCAAAAGAGCCTGTCATCAATATTTTAGATTTTCCAACCGATTGGATGAACCTTCAAGACACACATACCAACACGATAGGAATGAATAACCCTAATCCCATAAACCAAGGTTGGCACATGATGAAAGTCATGGGCCATATCCTAGGAGAAAAATTAGGGCTAAAAGGAAATGGGATCTCAAAACCCATTAAACTCCCAATCCAGCCAGAGAAAAAGGGCATTGGCTTGTTCACCCAACAGAACCACCATAAACAAAAGCACTTAAAGACCAAGCATAGTTGGGAGTTATATGAACACTTTATAAAAGGGACGGATGTGGAACAAATAGAAGAAACTAAACTCACCCCAGACCATCCACCAACCCCTATTCAAGAAAGAGAACTAGATTATCTCTCAGGTTCCCTTGATTGGTTGTTCCCACACCCGGATAACTCCACCCAAATACACACCCCAACAGTTAATAGAACTCCAACTAACAAAACACTTCCTCCCCGCAGTACACAAGCATCGCATCAAAGGGGCACAAGCTGTTGGAGAAAAATCGGATGAAATGCCTACATTAACCCAGTAAGTTGTACATATTATTTATCTTTTCACTATAAAAAAAATGGAAGCCAAAACCCTAGAACCTTTGTTTGATAAAGACGTCTTTATTCAAGCATGGCACCCCTTTAGCGCAAACTCTGATCTCCTGAACGGCCTACGAAACCTAGCCAGCCAGACCAAACACCCCATCCCCAATATCCCCCTTGGATCACCAAACCCTCTAGAACTCAAATACCCAACCACATTATTAATCAGATAAGAGGACATAGTAATGCCATCCTTGATTTAGAAAAATTCAAGTCCATAGCAATTATTGAAGAATCAGACCTTGATAACATAGAAAACCTCGACGATGGTCTAGGGACATATTATTCAAAATTTGCGATGAAGACGATGGTCGAGAAGAAGACATCACTGAAGAGTTAGAGCAAAGCCTTCAAAAAGTTCAACAAAAAGACAGAAGAGGCAAATGAAAAGATGGAGGAACTAAACCTTGGAGCTAATGTTGATCCTAAGATCATTTTAATCTGTGTAGAACTAAACCCAGAAGAAAAAGAGGGCTTGATTAAAGTATTATGCGAATAAATGGATGTTTTCTCTTGGTCTTATGAAGATATGCCCGGGCTTGACACCTCATTGGTCGAGCATAGATTAATCTTAGAGCCAAATGCAAAAACTAAGACGCTTCCACCCGGAAGCAGCCTTGAAAATCAAAGATGAAGTAGACAAACTCCACCAGGCTAAATTCATCTGAGTAGTCTTGTACCCAAAATGGGTCACCAATATTGTTCCAATATAACAAAATGGCAAAATTAGAGTATGCATTGACTTTAGAGATCTCAACCGAGCATGCCCAAAAGATGACTTTCCATTACCGCACATCAATCTGCTAGTCGATAATACAACTGGATATGAAATGCTCTCCTTTATGTATGTTTTTTCCAGGTATAATCATATTTGACTTGCAGAAGAAGATCAAGAAAAGACCTCTTTTACCACACCATGGGGGACCTATTATGTAGTGATGTCTTTTGGGCTTAAGAATGCCGGTGCAACGTATCAAAGAGCAATTACTTCGATATTTCATGATATGATGCACAAATTAATAAAAGTATATGTGGATCACATCCTAGCTAAATTTAAGACACGAATAGGACACACAGAAGTACTTCAGCAAGTTCTGCATTGATGAAAGAAATTTATGCTCAAAATGAACCCAAAAAAATGCCGCTTTGGCATCTCTTATGGGAAACTTCTAGGATTTATGGTAAGTAAAAGAGGGATTGAGGTTGACCCAACTAAATCCAGAGCCATTGCTCATATTCCCCCACCCAAAAACCTAAAGGAGTTAAGAGGAATCATCGGTCAACTACAATTCACTAGACGCTTTATCTCACGGCATGCCAAATGATGTCGCCCTTTTTACAAACTACTAAAAGGAGGAGTTAAATTCACTTGGGATAGTAAATGTCAGCTGGCTTTCGATAACCTAAAAAAGTACTTACTTAATCCCCAGTTCTCTCAGCATAGGCCTCGGACGATCCTTACTTCCTTATGTAGCAGCAACCGAGGAAGCCATTGGCGCTGTACTCGCACAACACGACAACATGGGAAGAAAAGAAAAGGCCGTCTACTATCTAAGTAAGACTCTAATGGAATACGAACGAGCCTATCCTCCCGGATAAGACCTGCCTGGCATTAGTATGGGCATTCCAAAAATTACGTCACTATGTTCAAGCTCACAAAGTTAAGTACTTTACAAAAATGGACCCAGTAAGGTTCCTGTTCGAAAAAGCTGTACTAACCGGTCGCTTGGCTTGATGGCAAGTCCAACTAAATGAATTTGACATCACCTATGTCACTCATAAGTCTATCAAAGGCCAAGCCATCGTTGATCATCTTGCTCACCTCCCATTACCCGATCATGAACCAGTAAAAACTGACTTCCTTGACGAAGAAATATTTGTGCTCATCGAAGAGGAACATAGAAAGACGTGGACACTATATTTCAAAGGGGCAGTTAATGAAAATGGGAGAGGGATAGGGATAGCATTGGTCTCCCCTGAAGGTGTCATCATCGCGCGAGCATTCTAACTCGCGTTCAACGCTACCAACAACATTGCCAAATATGAAGCTTTGATCGCAGGTCTAAGGAATTTTTATGGGCTTAGGAGTCAGATATCTCAACATTATTGGTGACTCACTTCCGGTGATTCGCCAGACCCTGAGGAAATACCAGACTAGAGACACAAAACTAAAATCATATAGAGAACTAGCCATTGTCCTATTAAAACAATTCAGCAAAGTTATCCACATCTTTACACCCCTATTATGCAATATCCTTGCAGACTCTTTAGCCTCTTTAGCTTCATCACTGACTCCTTCCATATCTAAGAAATTTGAGATAATCGCCATTCAAAGACTAGAAAAACCGGCCACTGAATTTTGGGATTGTAACATCCAAAACCTCTTGGCCCAACAAGATCAAAAAGAAAAAATCACCAATACCACAAAAATTGTAGCCCTTAATTTAGAAGACATCGATGATGAGAACCCATGGTATTTTGACATCAAGAATTATCTCGAAGACAGTTTTTTCCAGGAATACGCTACCAATGATGATCAAAGGATAGTTAAAAGGATAGCAACGAAATACTATCTTCAAGGAGGAATACTTTTTTCGCGCATCCTTCAACGGAGAATTACTCTTATGCCTCGACAATGAAGAAGCATACATCATCGTGGAAGAAGCCCACTCAGGAGTATGCGGAGGTCATGTTAATGTTCAGATGTTAGCAAAGAAAGTATTAAGAATGAGCTATTATTGGCCCATGCTCGAAGGAGACTGCAACAAATATGTTTGGCGTTGTATTCAGTGCCAAAGTCATGCTAACAAAATACACGCACCAGCATCTTCCTTACATCTTTACACCCCTATTATGCAATATCCTTTAGACTCTTTAGCTATTGGATGAAAAGAGGTTGTGAGTGGCAGACCATGCCCAGGCCTACCAGAGGAGGATAACAAGGGCATTTGAAAAAAAAGTAATAGAAAGAAAATTTAAAATTATGGAGATGGTACTCAAGCAAATTATGCCATCAAGGCAGCCCCATCCAAAAGGCAAGCTGCAACCCACATGGGAAGGACCGTATGTGATCACCCATGCCTGCTCCGGGAATGCCTACCATTTGGTGGATGGTGAAGGAGTCGAGATTTCAAGTTCGTGGAATGCACTTTATCTAAAGAAATTCCATGCATAATACTATCAATACTTGAGAAGTCTTATTATTCCTTACTGTGAATTCCAGTGTTTATTTCCTGATGATAGGATTATAAACGTCTTGAGGGTAACACGTATTTTACTTGGACTCATACTCACCAAATCATGCCACCTTCACTACACTAGGACAAACTAAGGTTTGGTGCACCTGATAAAAAGAAAAATTGCCTACCCTATAGACTGGATAATTTTTTAATCTTAAAGCATCTTCCCTTTATTCTATTACTCTTACTCATATCAACCCCAAAGTCAATAAGAAATTGGCCTGAACCTAGCATATGTTTCCAAAACCGGCTTTGGTACAATACAAACACTTATAGAGGGGAAACAGAAAAGAACAGGGTTAAAAAATAGAAACGCCCCCTCCCCCCTCAAATAAAAAAAGAAAGAAAGGAAATGGGAGGCCAAAAAGTTAGACACCCACACAACGGGCCACACTCTCTATCCAAGACGCACATGCCTACAAAAACTAGTATACGCCCGGTGGGCTATACTTTCCGTCGAAATACTGGTACACGCCCAGTGGGTTGTACTCTCCACCCAAAGAATAGAAGTGGTAAAAAGAAGAAAGCTAGAGGGACCTAGAAAATATGACATATGCCAGACTGGGACAATATTAAACTGTCCCAAGGAAGATACTACCCTCACCCAATTCACCCACTCTTTTACTCACTGTGATGAGATTGGAATTGAGCCGTGTCTACTTGGAAAGGTGAAATTTCAACCAAAGGTGAACATTTCCCTATGTTTACAACATCACACACTCTCATGTGAGTCCACTTAAAATCTTACTTATTTGACAGAAATTTATTTGAATTAATTCCTGGCACATTCATGGAATTCCTAGCATGATTAGAATAATATGATCGAGCATTTAAAAGCCACATACTTGAGAAATAGTCACCTTAAGCTAAAACCTTTCAAATATAATCCTGGGTTAGACATAGGTGACCGCAAGTGCCCCTCCTCAAGGAATTGGGTGGTGTACGTTGCTTAGAAAAGAGTTTGGAACATTGCCCTTCACAAAGAGACCTTTTGAAGAATTAAAATGCTCCCTTATGCTCACCTGAAACTATGTACTCACACCCAAGCATAAGCTTACTTTTTTTATTTTTCAAACACTTAGACACCAAATCTCTTCAAAATGTCACAATTTGACTCCCCATACCAACATAAAATTACCCCTATTACATCTCTTTCATACGCCCTATTACATCTCTTTCGCGCACCTTTACACATGTTTGAAAAGAAAAATTATTCCACTCTTACACGGTCATCTTGACCCCCTCTTTTCAACACCGGACACACGTCTCGCAGCCCTTTATCTTTGCTTTATTTTCAAATTACCTTAGATGAGTTGTAGCCCTTGACAATTAGAGCAAGAGAGGCTCAAAAGTCAGTGCAGGGGCACAATCTGAGTGATATAACACTTGATTCATGGAAATAATGTTTTTATAAGTTTTTGAAGATAAGCCAAATCAACAGATTCAGTGGAGCAGTAGAATAAAAAATTGCCGCTGGTCAGGGGCGGCTAACCAGGTTTAGGCACCTGAGTCAGATGGCTACATTCAACTACCCGGTGGATTTTCCAAACCAAAACCAAGCAGTCCTTGGGTGGCTACCATAGACAAGCCGTTGGTACCTTGATGGCTCCGTCCAACATGCCGACGCCTTGGAGGTAAAAATCCGACAGTCTCTGGGCCGCTTCTTCTAACTAGCCGTCGGCCTATAGACGACAGAATTGAACCAGCCGCCCCTAACCTGCTACCAAACCTGCATTGTCAGTTCAGTTTTAATCAACTCTTCAATTCTTCAAAACCTATTAGGAACATTTCTTTCCAAAACCTTTGAATACACATTTCCATACACACATGTAAAATACAAATAAAAAATAGCCGTTCACCTTCGAAAACCAAAAATCATACACATTCATTCACCCATCCATGCACCAACCTCTACACCAATTCACTCATCCACATATCAACTTAAAAACCAAGTCCACACATCAATCAATACACCAAAACCATCCACACACTTACACATTCACCAAATTAAGGCTGAGAGACCTTTCAAAACTAAAAACACTCCTTGTCCATATACTTAAAAGCTAAAGAAAGGCAAAAAAATTGTTTATAAACAGAAAAATGAACCAAAATTAAAACAAAAACACAAAAAAATTCATAAAACTAAATAAAAAGTAAAGAGAAATCAAATGAAAGTAAAGAAGGGTCTATTGGAGTTTGAAATATCTTGATAGCATCATGGCTGGAAGGTCACCTAAGCCAAAGAGGAAAGAAGGAAATGTAAGTTCATTGCCATAAATTCAAAGTTTTCTACGAAGGACCAAGGAAGAGTTTATCTTGGAGTGTTATCATCATCCGCAGGAGGATGAGTCAAGGGTGGAGCATCCTAGCTTGGTTGAGAAGGTGACGGTGGCTGATGAGAGGACTAAACCTCTGGAGCATCTCGAACGGCGGGAGTCTCTCGGACTGAGGAGGCGGCCTTCGTATATCTCCCACGGCTCAGAGTCACAGAAGGATGGGAGGTTCGGCTAAACGTAGCCCTGGTAGCCAGGGAAGTGGAGATGGAGTGCTCATGCTCAAGTGGGAGGAGGTCGAGGTCCTCAACCATAGACCCTCCACCAGCCAACTTTCCTCGCATACTGGTCTCCCAAAGGTGGACCTGCTCTATCGCTCGGTCTCTCCTCTCCAACCTTTGGCGAAGGCGGGCCTCAACTCCTCTCGACCGGTCTTCGACCACCATTAGCCTCTGCAGCCCGAAGCCTCTCCTCACTTAGTCAGAGCACTTCTCGATCTCTATCTCCAGCTGCCTGAAGGGAGTGGATCAGATTACCCACCAACCCTCCAGAAACACCGCCGATGCATCCAACTCCGACACCCTCACCTGGAGAGAATCTCACCCATGGTGCAAAATAGTAAATTCCTCCTCCCTCGAGACCACCTCGGACCTCAACTGGCCCATCTCGTCCTCAGCCTTGGTGGCCATCTCCCTCGTCTAATCAAGCTCCACCAAACGGCCAAAAGCTCACTCTGGACCGCTTTCAAGTCCTTCATCAGCTCAATCTCTATCTCAGAAGCAACAGCCGGAGGAGGAGCAGAGGAAGAAGAAGCGCCATCAGCTCTCGCCCTTGCAAGCGCCTCCATCTGATCTTCGAGAGACAGCACTTGAGCCTTTAGACGACGCTTCTTTGTCTTCAAATGCTCAACTTGCTCGGTCCTTGCCTGAAGGTTCTGGTTAGCCGTCTCCAACTTATTTTCCAACTCATTCATGTCAGCCTACACAAAGGAAAGATCATTTTTATCATTTTTGAAGAAAATAGATAGAATTACACTTACATAAGTGTCTGGGATGTCCTCCTCCATGGTCCCAAGAAGACTCGCGTACTCTTGACGATACCAAGTCAGGTAGTCCTCACTACTGGTCATATCTACGCGATGCTCGACCAGAATGCCTTCCTCATCCCATCATCTCAAGTACACCGCATAATTCCTCGGGAGGTCGGTATCCTGAGGAATGCCCGTCAAGGGGATCGAAGAACGCTTCGGCAAGGATCCGGTACCCACTAGTGGTACCCAAGCTGTAGAAAAGCCGCAAAACCACCGAGGTTCTTGCCCCCGGCCCTCTTTACCTTCTTCAAAAGCTCAACGAAAAGATGAGCTAGCATGGCCGCGCCCCACGCGAAGCGGCCCATGGTCCCCAAGTCCCTCATTAACAATAAGAAGTGAGAAGAGTCCTTGTCGAAGGCGGTCGAGAAGAGGACTCGCCCGAAGAAATAGAGGAAGAACACCCTCAACTCCCTCAGTGCCCTTTGTGGACACGCGGCGGCCTCTCTCGCCTCAAGTCGTCCTCCATCCTCCACTCATAACTAGCTACGGCCTCGCCATTTTGATGCCGCATGAAAGAAATGAGTCTGTACTACCGCAACAGCAGACCGAGTAGGATGCGGTTCAACGTCTTCTCCAAATCTATGAACTTCCAATCCCCAATTGACTCTCGGAATAGTACCATGTAGTCCACACTAGTCGCCGCGATTATCGCCTCACCTGAAACCAGAAGGCTTGTGATCCGATGAACAACCCTTGAGAGTGGGCATCACCGCGCCGTAGGAAGAATGAACTAGCAGCTCTCCGAATCCCATCTCTCTGCCAGAGCCTCGATATAGGCACTACAACAAATTCGATCATAGCTACAAACTTTTAGCCGCGAAATTTATTTTCGTAGCTAAAAGTGACTTTTACCTGCGAAAATTCCATTCGTAGGTAATAGTTTTAACTTTCTCTACGAAATTTAATTTCGTTGCAAATGGTATAGCATTTCGTAGCAAAAAGTTTGACTTTTTAGCTACGAAATAACATTTTGTAGTAATTTATTTCTTTTGGCTACGAAATTCTATTTCGTAGCAAAATATGTAACTTTTAGCTACGAAATTGTATTTCGTAGCAAAATATACAACTTTTAGCTGCGAAAAATTGGCATTTACTGCGAATTTGAATTTCGTTGCAAAATATTTAAGGATTTTCAAAAGATTTAATTTGTTATGAAATCAAAATACACTGTATCACTATTCGACCAAGATCCTGTTGACGATAAATTCTTTCTATAATTTGGTTCCAAACATAAGCAATAAAATTAAAACATTATTTATTATACTAACCAAAGAACGTGGTCATTTTTCATTTATATTTTTCTTTATTTAGGTATGTATAAGAGGAAAGAATGGATAAAAATTAGTATATTTGATATTGATATATACTTTATTTTCCTCAGTATAGTCCATCATCAAATTAGATGATTTGGTATATTAATTATGTTTGTAATTAAATATTCAAAAGGACATTTTAATTTGGATCATACATGTGCTTGATGAACTTCTTTCAGAGGACATGCATTTTGTAATTGATTGAGGTTTGTTGATATCAAAGTTGAGTATAATTATTTTGACATTACATACAATTCGTTTTTTCTTCTCTTTAATGAGCTCAATGTCACATTAATATATTAGTTATCATTATACATATAATGTATATCTATTTGGAGGAAGCACAAACAATATATAACACAAATTTATGTAAAGTCAAACCCAAATCTCGAACCAAATTTTTTTATATTTATTGGTAATTGTGATTTTGTATTTTTTGATAAATTAGTTCAAGTGAATTGAATATTGTCTTTTTTATATATCATACATTTAGTTAGGAGCTAGGAAAATTATTATTTATAAAAAAACATGCACATGTTATATTAAATTCCAGTCAAAGATTAAATAATTATTTATATAACAATACTAATTTATTTATTTTTATAAAAATAAAATGAGAAATTCATATGCATTAATTACAATATTTTGTATTAGATACCCATATTGTTATATGCTTTAGCCAAAATACTTATATTTTAGCTAAGAAACGATCCTTATAAGTGTTTTCTCTTTTTGAAAAAAAAAAAATAATTTTAGTCTGTCTCAACTATCATGCTCGTTTATAACATTGAAAAATGATGACTTAATAAAAAAAAATTGATCGATTTTGTGATCCAAGTAAATGTACACCAACTAATTTTTTTTGCACATCTAACATATCCGATTGCGATTGATTTTAAAGTTATCACTCTCTAGCTACTTTGTTCTTCACATCTCGTCCTGCACAAACCTCATTTCTCTGTGCCCCGCGCTTACAGGATAACTAAGGTACACCACTATTTCAAACAAGATGTCATCATCACAGTCAAATATTCAATGCATCGTCTAACCCAAAAACACCGTATCTCCATTGTCCGAGCGAATTGAATATCATCTTTTTATATATCATACATTTAGTTTGGAATAAAATTATTATTTAAAAAAAGCATGCACATGTTATGTTAAATTCTAGTCAAAGATAAAATGAGTATTCATATAATAAGACTAATTTATTAGTTTTTATAGAGATAAATAAGAAATTAAGGGGCATTAATTACAGTACCCGATATTATAATACTCCGTATTGTTGAATGCTGTAGCAAAAATTCTTATATTTTAACCAAAAAATTATCCTTAATTATTTAGGTGTATATTTTAGGATCAAGCACAAACAATATCCAGCCCAAATTATATAGTGTGTATATACTTATGATGCAAAAAGTCTATGTTGCATTTGTTTAATACACATATTTTTACCTGAACTATATAACAAGGGGCGGGTCGAGAACTCTATTTTTGGGTGGGCTGAACTAATTTTTTGATACTTCATATTTTTTTTAATTTGTGTTTTGATAAATGATAGAAAAACAGATCCATTAAAATATTAAGTAAAATGTTCAAAAGTACACAAATTAAAATGAGCTCAAAATAAAAATAAGTTCATCAAAAGATTAAGAATTTTTTTTGATTGGTAATCAAATTTTGTATTGCTAAAGTATAAAGATTTACAAATGCACATTGCTTACAAAAGGACAAGGTCATTGAGGATACAGCCAAAACATTGAATGCTGACATCCCCTTTTTAACCCATCTCTCTCATTACATTTGTGAAGATCATACCCCTTGAAAAAAGGGCATCCTCTGTTACATCTGCAGAAAATACCAAGGAAAGTAATAACTAGCTTTTTCTGAGGTATCCTTCCATTTTTCTATCTTGATTAAGAATTTCAAATGCATAGATTGAATGAGCGACATTGTTTTGTGATTTAAGGTATGCAAATTATATTTTATTTCTTTGGAATGTCGGATTTGGTAAATCTTGATCATGTTTGTTGTGGAGATGAGCCCTGTTTTCTTCTTCTTTTTCTACATTTTTTTCATTTTGGTAGTGTATAAGCATGGTCTTCAAAATTTCATTATGTTGACTAGCATGGATCTGTAAATTGTCTTCTGTCATGTACAACATATACCCTTCCCTTGGATTTGTGGAGTAATTAATGATATAAAAATGGAATATTTTGTCTTAGCATTTGATTGTGTGTGCTTAGTTGTTTACCTGGAATTTACTACTTTGCAATGGATGTGGCAGAGTATGAGAAAGCACCTTCTAGAAGAACTTGAACAAACATTTCCTTATGAAGTAGAAGCTTATAGAGGTGCATGAGCATCATCTACTGCTGTATGTTTTTTCTTCTGAACTTCTAGCATGAATTTGTTGCACTGTATACCTTTTAAATTCAAAATTGATTTAATTTTGGTACAGGTTTCTATCAGTTATTTTCATAGAGGTGTTTTGTGTTTGTCTAGAAGAGAATTTTGTCAAAACTGTTGCATCTAGGATTAAGGAAAATATATTATATGTAAAATCTTTAAAAAATTATATATGGTTCAAGGATACAACTGGTGCTATAATCATCAGAACTTGGAAGAGACTCATTGAAATCAGATGGTAGAGTACTCTGTAGTGACTCTCATTGAGAGTAAATATAATATATATGGTTCAAGGATGTTTGACTTAAGAAATGGGTCTCTTTGATAAAAAAAAAAGAGGTCAAGAACCTTAATGAGATTTCAGGTTTGTTTGGTTGCAAATCTTGGTGATATGACTGATTCAAATCCAAAAGAGCAATTTAGATTGTGTGTGTGTGTGTCTGTGTTACTATGAACCTTTTGCCTTATATTGTCACATTGTTAGAATTAATTTTGAACAAATCAAACCAATTTTTATGTTGGCTGGTTTTCATGGTTGTAGGAATCCTTTCCTTGTCAACTTTGGTGAGCTTCTCCAATTTAAAGTTCATATTCCGTTCTGTTGCTGCAGACACGCCAAGAAGCATGTTAAAAAAAACAATGAAAATTTACCATTTCTAATTTGGATGTTTAACTAAGTCAAGTTGGATTCATTTGAAAAATGGACTGACACTTCCATTATAAGATTAATCTGTGCCTTTCTATCACATCGTGAATTTAATAAGACAATCAACACTCTCATTCTAGTGATCTATATGTGACAGTTGAGATCACAAATTAGAATTTCAAATCTACACTAAATTCAAGTTGGATTATTTTTGCATGCTTCCCCTATCTTTTTAATTACAGACATTGAAGGTGAGTATGTAGGGAATCATCCAATTAAGCTGTGAAAAAGCACATCGAAGGAGAGGGCATACCTTGAAGATTTGAAAAAAACTAAAGGTTTTTTCCTTCTTGCTTTTTTTAAATCTATATATTCTCTTTATGATGATTGGCTTTTTTCACATCATGCAGAATTAAAATTCAACGAATCCAAAGCTGCCAAAGAAGATAATTTTGCACAAGGGATTTTGCCATGTGTGATATCTTTATATATTCATTAACAAGGTATGTATCTTGACTAACTACCAGACCAGTTACTTGACCATCTGCCATTGCCATTCTCTATGCTTTTTTTTTTTTATCATTGTTAGGTACTACCACAATTCTTACTCTTTTGCAATGGAGGCTAACATCACTTGTTAAGCAATAATTAGTTAAGGGCGAGTAATTTAAGTAGTCATGTTGTTACTCTCACTGTGTTGTCATCACAAATAGGTAAATACATATGTTGTGCATGCATTCAAAGGCAACCCTACTGTTTATTCTCCAATTATTTGTGCTCAAAAGGATATACTTCTATATGACACTAGACATAAACAGACCCATACCAGTGATCCGAGTTTTTATTGTCTTTTGGTATGGTTGTAATTTTTTTTGGTAATCTGTTTCCTTTTTTCCTTTTTAACATTGTTCTGTCTTAATGTTATTTAATATTTGTTTTAATAGAAGAAGAAATTATTTGAGCTACAGAGATTTGGATTTGTATCCACTTCAAATCGGGCATTTGATTGAGAGCCTTGTTGCTTTCTTTTTCCAGTGTGCGGGTGAGGGGTACATGATGCCACCTTTATGGCCCTGAAAGCCTTCCCATTGTTATTATGTCACCATCCAAAAGCAGAAAAGAAGTGGTAAAATATTTTTTTATGTCAAACACATTTTTTTGTAAATTATTGTACTCAATTAACGTTTATTTATTTGGTTGTGTCACTTGGACAACTATAGGGGCCGGTGGACGGTGGACTTGTTTAGGGACACCCACTTCAACGAGAGTAAGGGGTGGATTAGCGACGAGGCACCTGCCTTACATGTAAGCACTTGATTCCATTCTTGGATATTAGAAGTTCATGGATTTTAGAACCCAACATGAAATGAAAACAAATAAAAACTTTTTTGTTGGTTGGAATTACTGTGAACTCACACTGGCTTAAGAGAAGAAGCAATTGTTTGATTATATAAACTTATAAAGAGTGATTCACATGTAATTTTAAGATGTATAGGTGTGTGCCCATGCTTCACTATTCAATAACCAATATGTGCCTTGTAGACATACCTGTAGAGTTTCTAGAGAATATGCATTCAATTCTTCGTATAGCATGGAGGAAAGATTTTAGTAATATGTAACTCGTAGAAAATCTTGACTTGTGGCATATTAGGATTTATAAAGACAGTGGAAACCATTAGGATACAAACTAGGATGTGTTGTGTTGTTGGTCCATTGGCTAATAAGTACAATTATTTTTCAAGAAAATACCCCTAATTATGATTTTTTTTTGGGAGAGCTCATTTATTTTATTAAAAACTGGGTCATAAACTGTGTGGTTGCTGAGACAGTGGGACGACTCAAAGACTGACTGGGAATTGTCAAATGGATATTTATATCCATTTTTTGGGGTCAGCTTGTTTAGAATGTGTATTTTCTCTCTGGGTTTTTGTAGAGCAGGTCATATGTAATTGTGGGGTTTCTCGAGGGTAGATTGCACATTGATCCGTGGACATCTGTCAAATCCCAACTGTAGTTTTTCTGCCTAGAGCTCTAAGCTAATGTATTTTGATTAAAACATCCATTTGGTCATGAGAACACTGAACCAGGAACTTTTTTTCAATGAATTTAAAATGTATAACTATGAATTTGAGCAGGAATAGTATGGTTCCTGCAATCTATGTGCTACAAAAAATGCTGTTCTGGTCTAATAACGATATTAGAGTCCAGGAAACGTATTTTGGGTGGAGTAAAACTGTTTAGGTCAGAAAATGCAGCATGGGTAGAAAAAGATGATGTTGGGTCGATAAAATGCTGTTTGGTTTCAGAAAATGCTGTTTTGGACGAAAAAATGAAGTTCAGGTCATTTTTGGGTTAAAAATGCAATTATGGTCACAAAATCGGCTTCGCCCCAAAAAAATGCCGTCTGGGTCGAAAATATGGGGTTTGGGTCGTGGTTGAGTCGAAAAAGCTGTCTTGATTGGAAAGATGATGCTACGGTCGACAAAATGTTGTTTGGGCTGAAAAATTCTTTTCTGGTCTGGAAAATGCTGTTTCGGTTGAAAAAAGGATGTTTAGGTCGTTTTTAGTTCGAATATGCAATTTGCGTTACAAAACGCTCTTTTTCTAACAAAACGCTATTTTGGTCGAAAAAATGGTGTTTGGGTCGTGTTTTTGTAAAAAAAAGAGCTTCATTGTTTGGAATGTGATGTTCGGGTCGACAGGATGCTGTTTTGGTCGAAAAATGCTCTTCTGGTTGGGAAGAGCTGTTTGGGTCGAAGGAAATGTTGTTCGGGTCGAAAAATGATAGTTGGGCCGAAAAATGTTGCTTTGGGTGGGAAAATGATGTTCTGGTAAGAGAGAATGTTGTGGGTTTGTTTGGGTCAAAAAACATTGCTTGGTCCGATAAATGCTCGTTCGGTAAAAAAAATGCAGTTTTTGTTAACAGATGTTGTTCTGGTCTCAAAATAAAGTTTAGGTTCTAAAATTGTATTTGGGTCGAAATGTGCCGCGGTTGGGTTGAAAGCGGACTGTTTGGGTCGTGTTTGGATCGAAAAATGTTTTTCGCGTCGAAAATTGCCTATTGGGTTGAACAAGGCTGTTCGCGTCGGAAAAATGTTGCTTGTGTCAAACACAGATGTTTGGGTCGAAAAAACGCGGTTTGGGTCGAAATAGTGCGTTCAGGTAGAAAAATGACGTTTGGGTGGTGTTTGGATCGAAAAAATAAGTCTGAGTCGAAAAATTTGGGTCGAAAACTACGGTTTGCGTGGCAGAAATAGGGTTTGGTTCGGGAAATTTTGTCTGCATCGAAAAAGTGCTGCTTGGGTAAGAATATAGGGTGTCTGGTTTGAAAAATGCCTTCTGGACGTGTTACGGTCGAAAAAATGCTATTTAGGTCGAAATAGAGCTGTTTGGGTCGTGCCTGGGTCGAAAAATTTCCCATCTCAACAACTTTATAAAATAGTGGAAGTTAATAGGCCCACAACGATTGCTCGTTGTCAAAGATGCAATGGCTTAAACTAGGGCCCTCTTATTCTGGAAATAGTACTGTAAGGTCCATGTCAAGGTCTACAGTTCATATGCAATGTTTTTCTCTAACAACATTGCTAAGTTATGTGTTATTTGAGTTAGAGTAAGTTTATTTGTAGTGGTTTTAAGTTATGTGTTTGTGCTCTTCTGCTCTCTAATGAAGCTGGATTTTCAAAACCTTGCTTCATGTCGTATCACAATCTTCTACTTCACAAATCTTAAAAAAGTATATCGTGGGGAACCTCATCTAAACTAATAAAGAAATCTGGACCTAGCTTTTGCCTCGTTTAAATAGGGAGTTGGATGCTCGACTTCAGCTTGAGAATTTTAAAGAATCACCCTCTCTCGCTGATATGGAGGATCCGACACGCACATGTGTGCCTCTAAATAAACTCCTGACATTTGTATTTTCCAAATTTGTTTCACAATTGTTTATAAAAATATCTTCAAAACCAACCCTCTATTGCATAGAAAATGTTTGAATTATACTCTATAGTTAAATCGCTGTTTGTTGTTGATTCATACAACACCATATCCTATCTGATTAACAATGTAGTTTGTGTATCTAAAATTGCATTCATTGTGAACACTTTACAAGTCATGTATTGCAACTGTGTTTGTTTCTCTTTTCATATCTGCTTATACTTGTTCATCTAATTTTACATGATTTCTTAATTCGGTGTCATGAATCTTCACTTCCAGGGAGTAGATGATAAATCTTCATCCATGAGTTGTCTCCTTTAGTTTTATTTTCTTTTGAATTATATTATAACAATTTGTAATGTATACAACTAGGTTTAATTAAAAACTTGGATGGTTTATTATTATTATCATAATTAGATATTTATTTAATTCAGTTTATATACTTTTAGCTAAAAAAATAAAAATATTTTCGGAAACTGTGACCTTTCGCTGCGAAATATTTCGCAGGGAAAGGTTTTTGTTTTTTTTAATTCAATTTATAACATTTAGCTGCGAAACATTTTCGTAGCGAAAGGCCTCTTTTGCTACGATATAATATTTTCACAGCCAAAAGAAACATTTTGCAACGAACATTGTTTCGCAGCTAAACGTAACTTTATGCTACGAAAATTATTTCGTAGCTAAAAGAATCCTTTCGCAACCGAATCAATTTCGTTGCAAAATAATTTTGCTACGAAATAATTTTGTAGCAAATATATTTTTCTACGATAAATAATTCGTAGGAAAAGCACATCTTTTCCTACGAAAAAAAAATTTTCGTAGCAAAATGTTTTCCCATACGAGGCTTTTGCAATGATAATTGCAACGAACACGTTTCGTCGAGAAAGGTATTTGCTACGAAAATGAAGGTTTTTGCTACGAAACATTTCGCAGCTAATGCCAAGATTTCTTGTAGTGAGGGAAGGTGGACGTGGAAATGCTAGATCAAGAAAAAGGAACAGAAGCCTGCTCCATCTATTAAGTCCCTCTCCTTTTGCCTCAAAGCATCGTACCACCTCTTCGTCCCATGCCACAGAGCCTGTACACGATTCAGTCGCTGAAAAGACTAAGAAAAGAGGTTAGCCTAAAGGAAAGCATTCAAAGAGGTAAGAATCCTTATCTAAAATTCCATTCGAATCATGCTCTGCCAATTTCCCACAGAAATCAAATGCAAAGCATGAAATATATGAGCCTAAAAGACAACTTCCCCTTTTATTCATTATAAACTTTTATGAATCCCACTATAAATTAAAAACACACTTTATTCGACCGTGATCATTTCATTTCCTATTATGAACACATGCTTACATAAACTTCTTATCCTACCATGACTATTTCTAAGGCATAAAAATGCATACTCATCCCACCATAATTATGTACATATTTCCCTTTATTATTGTCCCATCATCAAAAACATACTTATCCCACCTTAATCAGTCTATATGCTTATTCCCTTTATTACCCATCATCCTTGCATACTTACTTATTAGTCCCCCACTATGAAAACATGCTTATTCTTTTTTTATTTTATTTATTTTTTTTATTTTTATCATGCTCACTACTCCACCATAATTATTTTAAAGCATAAATCACATATCCCACCGTGATTATACCCGCCATGATTAAAATACGTTTATTCTACCCTACCCACCATGATTGATTTTTAACATACATGCATGCTTGTTAAATATCACCATAGTCTAAGGGTGCGTTTGGTTGCGCGATTGCAAAACTGATTCCGCAGGAATCTGCGATTGCAAACCTGATTCTGCAGGAAGCTCACTTTCTCAGCTTTTTGAAATCGCAGCTTTTGAGCACTATTTGCCTGCAATCGCTGGGTTTAAAACTGCGATTACAAAACTGTTTGGTTGTGCGATTGCAAACGCAGCTTCCTGTAATCGCAATCGCAGCGCAATCGCGCAACCAAACGCACCCTAAGACACACTTACTTCTCTCCCATCGTGATTGCTTACTATATGATTATTTATATATATACCCATGTCATCTTAAATGAAGAGCCTCCATATGCTCTGCTCAAATTTAACACAAACAAACACACGCACACTACCTCTACTCAGGCCATATGCCATAAACATTACGTGAATCACTTAAACATGCCCATAATCTAAACATAAAGATAAAAACACAACACACACATGAAAATCAGAAATAGCGATAGAAACATAGAGGAATACCATGGCTCGTATGGCCGTGGGAGTATTCGCCTTGGCCTTGTCAGGATTGTCTATCCCCTCATCATCTCCCTCTTCCTCTTCATCTACCTCCTTCTCAACCCCAATACCAACACCCCTGACCTCTGTGGCCCCAACCTCAACTCTCTCACCCTCCTCCATGCCGGCCGCACCAGTAGCCACCGCCTCATAATCCCCAACAGCCCTCCTCACCTCCTCCTCGCCTATCACGATGGTCTCACCCTCACCAACACCACCCTCGTCCTCATCGAAGACCTCGCCCAAGATATGGGCATGTTCCTCGGCCAAGATACGGGTCCGTTCCTCACTCAAGCCTGTCATCCTCTCGACCCCTACTTCTCCACCCATACCTTCGGCCGCAACACCGGCCTCAGCCGACCCTCCGGCCTCCAAACCTATGCCCTCGGCCACAGATAATAAAACATAAGTAATATCCAATGGTTTTAAATCATCAATGGTCTTAAAAAATATCAGAGATTAACGGAAATAAAATATTCGAATGGATAGACATACTAAACCACCTCTGTGCCATCTAAACTAAAGTAAACATAAATAGTCGATCGCAACTATAATTTACACTTGAACTGCTACCTCAGAGCAATTTCTGAAAGGCGCGAAAAATCCAAACTTCATTTTAATCCTCAGAATACGCAATACCTGGTTATGAAACAACATGCTCATATCGAATAAGGTGAGCAATTAACTTAGTGAATAAGCCCACTGACAAATTACTTCATATGATAGTTACATATAAAAATAAGGTTTTATGAAAATCAGAATTTCATTTAATAAATATTTTATTTTATTAAATCAATTTAAAATCATGAACTTTAAAAAAAATATTTTAATGTGCACGTGGCCCAATTCTTAGCCCACATCAGAGAAATCATGAGAGTTAAATGACAAATCATATATATATATATATATATATATATAAAATTATATTAAAAACAAGAATTTTCTTTAATAAATCAATTTAAATTCATGAGCTTAATAAAATATAATTTTAATACAATCATGTGGCCCAATCCTTGGTCCACGTCATAGAAATCATGCAGCTTAAATGATATGACCGGGTAGGGTTCTCAATCGGAAGAACCGTTCCCCAAAAACAGGTGTGTCAAGCCCCAAGCGACTAAATTGCTCAAAAAGCTCCCTCGAGGAGATGTCGGATCTAGAAGACGCTGATGTGTCGCCGCTGCCATCACTACGAGAACACCAACACATGATGCCCCGGTTGCTGCAGACTCCAAACAAAGGAATCCGCCGCTGCAAGGAATGCTGTACCACACCCCTCACCGATCTTGGGACTCTTCGAGTCCTAGACCTTCCTCCCCAAAGGCGAAATACAATGGGGGGATTTATTCCAGAAAAATGTCATGATATGCATCTTGATAAAACCTCCTAGGACTAGGTTGTCTCCACTAGTCCTAAATTTTTTAAAAAATCTCAAAAGTACTAAAATCCTTAATTCGAATAATTATCTAAAAAAAATATAAGCATCAATATATGCGTTTTATTAATTCTTGAAACACGAATAGCATAATTCATGCTATATTAATTGTCATCATAAAGAAATGAAATCATGCAATTTTATTCAATAATAAAATGCAATTTGATCACTGCGCCTCCTCTTGCGCGTATACCCTATCACCTCTGCAGCAACCCCCGAAGTAGCCCCTGAGGATGCACCCGCACCCTCACCCATGCTCACCACTGACGTCTCCACCCTTTGGGTTTTCTCTTGCACGACCTCCCTCCTTTGTTATCTGGACGACCGAAGAGCTTCATCATTGTAGTTGTCTTCTTCCCCTTCGTCATTCTCCCTCGAGTAACAAGAAAAAAGAAAACCCAAAAAAAACTAGGGTGTCAAAATCAAGAGGAAAAGATGGGTGGAAATGAAATAAAGGAAGTGAGATAAAAAAAGATGGTGAAAATTGATTTAAAATAAGGAAGAAGAAGAAAAGGAGGGAAACTGTTTTGAAACCGTTCGGGGAGAGGGAGAGGGAGAGTCACTTTCGGTTATATAGGGCCCAGTTGGCCGACAGCTACCCACATGTACCCGCTCGAGCCAGACGGCTAACATCAGCATGCTGCCCCTCCCCGACGGCTATGTTTCAGTAGCCGCCCCTGCCAGCATCCCAAGCAAGCTCAAATTCCAAATGTCTTCTAAAAACAGCCAGGTATTGATTTATTTTTAAATTCTACTTGATTAAAACACGACCCACTTGAAGTCTAATAACGTTACCAGTACCGTTTAGTTAAAATTTCCTCAGTTCCGATTCTTTTCCAGAATATCTGTCTTTTGGATGATCCATTCACCAAATCCAACACCTTTTTTTTATTTATGTCTACGATAGCCCCTTGCTCGCTAAACTGCCCTACGCAAGGAAACTAATGCTGGATTGCTCCATGCATAATTTACAAGAACCTAGTTCGAGGTTTGGATCACTCGTTACCTTACTTTTACTCATTCTCCCACCCGAATCATTCCTTTTGATTAAAATTCTAGTAAACCTAGCCTCTAATGATTTAAATCAACTCCCTGAACGATATTGATCATGTTATGCATGTGTCATTTGGAGCCTTATTTTTCGATCGGAGTCGTTAAAATTTTAATTTTTAGTTATCTGCGGGAGTTGGAGTACTCTGATTGAAAATCTAACTACATATTATGGGTCCTGATACCGTTTTGTACGACCCATAAAATTTTATCGAATTCCGATAACTTTTTAAAAAATATGTAGTTCTGAATCACATCCAGGTTTGGTCGTATCTGCGTTTCGGTTGGTGAGATATTTTGAGTGATGTGGCGATTCGTTTTGCTCTTCCCAATAAAGGTGGAAAAATTGGGTGTGAGAGGGTGAACTTAACCCTAACCTCACCACCCCTTTCTCTCCATACCACAACCAACATACAACCATCATCTCCATACCATTGAAGACCACAACTGTTGGAAAAAATAAATCCGATTGCCAAGATCCGTCGATCGAGGTATAGATCGGATAACAAAAAAAATATTCAATCTTTTTCATGTAAACCCTACAAGGCGGAATTAGGGTTTACTTTCAAAACTCAGATCAGAATTCTGCTGAAGAGGAAGATCGGATCTGATAGACGATGATGGATCGCTCGATTGAAACGTTCAGATCTTCTGCCATATGTCCTTCATATGTTGTAGATTTACGACGGAGTGTGGCCTCCTTCTTGCTTCGAACGGTAGCCTCGAATCCCTTCGCTCTTTCTCACCCTTCCACACTTTTTCTGGATCAAGAGATCCTAGAGGGTTTCTAGGGTTAGGGTTTTGATTTAGGCGGAAATCTCTTTTTTTTGAGAGAGAGAGAGAGAGAGGAAGCCACATATTTATAGGCTAGGGCAATGACCTAAATGAGAAATCAGTAATTGGCTCCTATAGACCTTGGTATCATAATTCAATCTCAAATTAAAAACTAAAGGCCCATAAGTCATAATTCAATCCACTACAGAATTATAACTGCATTCCAAACATACTTATCTCAAAATAATATTTTGAGCTCCTTATATGATATGCTTAATATCTCCCCATGCTAAGATTCCAATAATCGTTATGAAATAATTATTACTAACAATATATTATTTCACATCTTATTTTCCTTGAGATCTTCCACTTAACTTATTTAACATATCGGATAGTTAAATCCAACGGCCGGGTTTGACATGACCAAAACTTATAAGTATTCTCAAGAGAGTATCATCAATCTCCTATAGGAGACGTGGATTCTATCAATAGCAAATATTCATCATACAAGTGTTTTGTCACCCAATTCACCGAGTCTATTGATCCATAGATGAATCTCACTCTTTAATGAATTAAAATGAGAAATAAAAAATGTACATGTCTAAGAACCATTTTAGGATTAGGAGCATAAGAAATCATAATAAACATGGGTGTAGATTATTTTATTTAGTCAGTAAAAAAATAATTACCCCAACTTGATCCGTTCAATACACACAAGGTGTACTAGCACAATCACTAAAAACCTATGAACCGGTCTTTTATAGTCACGATAGACTACGTAAGATGAATTGCTACAACCTTTATCCAATGCATTATCCAAGTCCATCTAAAGTTGTGAACCTCGACTTATAATTTACAAGGAACCGATAATATGATCTTCTGTGTGTAAGCCGAACTCTACACACCAGATTATTTACAATGTAAATTAAAGGATAAAATTAAAACAAACACAATATTTTGAACAATATAATGCAAACATTTACCAATAATGATTCTCCTCAAAATGCTAAGACCATCTTAAGATAGAGTTTATTACATAAGTCATGGCTTTTAGAACACTACTCTAACCACAACCTCTAAAGCCTGATTCATTGCCCGCTTTCATAACTCTTTAAATACTTATCCACGACCACTATTTGGTTTTCTGTTTTTTCATAATATATAGTTTCTTTTGATAATTTGCTACAACCTCTCTTGATTGTTATTGTCAATCCTTACCTTGTCCTTTGATTCTATGTCGAAAATGATGAGGTTCATCTCCTTATGTAATTGACATGTTTGATAAAATGCATGAACCGACCTATTTTGTTTGCTTTCGGCATACAAGTATATTTGAAACACTCAATCAGAGTGACATAAAATTATGTGGCACATAACCACACTTCCTCATCCCTAGGGAGCAACACCCAGAAATTGTTGAAAATTTTAAAAACAAAAGAGAGATTAACTAAGCTCTGATACACTTCCTCTGTGAAACCATGATCTTAACACATGTTCCTCCTTACTACACTCATCCACCTTCACAACCCACCTCCTCCTCCTCTCCACTGCCACCGACCACACCACCCAATAACCCTCAACCGATCTCCGATAGGAAGCAGATCCGACCTTGGCCCACTCGTCAACCACAACACATCACAGAATGCGTTGTTCCAACAACGACATTCGCCTTTTGCACTGCCCTGAACAAGCGCTCGTTCCCCTCCATCTTGCAATCAACAAGTACGAAGTCTGTGCACGTAGTTTTTGGCAAGGAGGAACAAAAGGGAAGATGCCATCGGTGATGAGACTCATGGGATCTTGCATAGCAGGGGAGGACAACAAGATTGGAAGAGGAAGTGAGGGGGATGCCACCGGCGATGGTGTGGTTGAAAAAGAGAAACCAATGGAGGGTCGTGATAGGGTTTGGTTGGCTATTCTAGTTATTTGGATTGAGAGGACACTACTACAATTTCTGACATTGATCACGGTTGTTTTGATCACGCTTTCTAAAAAAACGTGATCGTAATAATTATGATCACGCTTTTTTTAAAACCGTAATCTTTAAAATATATATGATCACAGATTTTAGTAAAACGTGATCTTTGATACCATAAAGATCACGATTTACTTAAATCCGTGATTGTTTAATAAATATTTGATCACGGTTAACTCAAAGTGTGATTGTTTCCTAAATAAAAGATTACGCTTTAAATTAAAACATGATTGTTTGTTAATTAATAAATCACATTATCATAAAAAGCGTGATTTTTTACTTTAGTAAAAGATCACGCTTTAAGTGAAACCGTGATCGTTGACTAAATAAAAAACCTAATGTGGTTTCCTAGAATCCCATTCGACCCCACATCGATCGCGACCCCATCTTCTCTACCAAATCCTCCTCTGCCGACCCCACCTTCTAGCTTCGACATTGGGTGAGCCACTTCGAAGGAGAAGACGCCGATCTTGGTGGAGGAGGAAAATGGTGGCGGAGGCCACGGAGGTGGGACCTTGGTGAGGCGGCGGGAGTCGGCGTCCTTGGTGGGTCTTAGGAGGGAGTCGAGGCCGGTTGTGAGGATGGTCGGACTTTGACGAGCCATTGATGGAGGAGATGAAGGTGGGCTCTGTTTATTTTTTATTTTTTTCTCTGCTTCTTATTCACCTATGCTTTTCTTTTCCTTTTGCCTTCTCTTCTTTTTGTCATGCTTCTTAATCTCTTATGTTACCTCTCTTTTTGTCTTGTGTGTGTATATAACCTGATGAAAAGAAATTTATTGATCCATGTCTTCGTTGCATTTAAAGGGGAGTGAGACAAAAGCTAAGGAAACACAAGACCTAATTCTGTCAGAGGCATGGATTTCATAAAGCAATATTTTCTTTGACCAGACATGGATTACATAAAGCAATGTTATTATAGAGTGATTCACATGCATATATCAGGAGTCCTAAGCAAATTCTAATGTTAAAATTATAATTTCTCTTCTGAATTTATAAATCATGATTTCCTGCTCTTCAAAGCAAAATCAAACATAATATATGCATTACACTATTTTGCATTTAGGTGCACATTTGACAGTAGCATTTTTTTGCAGATAAACTGTTCGAGCATGAGCTAAATCAAAAAATTCAATTAGAAGGAGAAGATTTTTTAACTGTAAGTGGGAGACAGTGGTTCCCATGGAAATTGAATAATGTTTTTACATTTCTCCATGAGCAATGTGTTATACTAAATCTGGTACAATGAGCATGGGATTTGTGCTTATTCTGTGATATTATTATTTTTGTTGGTTAATTGCACAGTTTAAAAGTGTCCCATAAACTATTTCATCCAAATTTAACTTGGAGGCGGCAAAGAAGAGAAATTCAATGAACTTGTGTCGTCATCGGTTATTTATGCTTCAGATGCGCTCAGGGTATCTAATTATCCCTCTTTCATTCTCATCCTCATCCCTTTTCTAAGATCTTTTTTTTCCTTGTGGGAACTAAGTGTGTATTCTTGTGCTAAAAAAATAAAAATACTGAGTTTGCATTCTTATTCATCACTATCTGGTGCATTTTGTGGACAAGCGAGACCTAAAGGTAACCTTATTTAGTACTAGTAGTCTTTGCATGGTTAGAAGAGATCATTAGAAACTAACTCAGATTGTAATATCATTTGTTTTGGGTGTTTTATTGTAAATATAATTTGTTTTGGGTGTTTTATCTCCAATTCATTAATTTTTTGATTGATGCATAGTGAAAATTCCCGCATAGATATTCATGCACTGTTGGCTACAAAAATTGGCAGGGCTTAAAAAAGGAGGATAAATTGGCTGCGCTCGATTCAAAAAAAGGATAGGTGCATTTATTGTGTCCGGAAGGTGTTGTCAACATTTTCTGTTGTATTTTTTCTGGAGTCATCCTTGTGTGCCTGATTTACCTCAATTGTGTTGATAATTTACTAATTTTGTCATGCTTTTGATACAGTATCACATGGTTGGCGATGCTCTCTGGGCTGGTATATGTCGTGTTCACAATCAAGACATACCCATTCAACAAAGGGTAAGATCAATATTATTCTTGTACACATTGTTTTTGATTATTCTAATAAAATTTATCGACTAATAATATACTTGGTACAATTTAATGGAATATCCACCTATATATACTGAAGATGAAATAAATGAACTGCGGCTTGACTGGATCAATGTAATTTAAGAACAAATGTAGTATGTTGATGTATGCATACATAGTTCCAATTTTTGAGGTATTATTATCCCTTTTGTTCTTTAGCAATATTTTGCTCTTTACTTAATTGTTATTGATCTCACAAGTCAATTATTGAATCTTTTTTTCATTTCAGGTAGTTCCAAAATTTATCTACTTTGCGGCTCATCGGATAATCTCTTTTCGTATGTAGAATTGCGAGGCAAAGGTCATGAACTGAATTTTTTTTTTTGGTTTTCTGTGATGGAAAAAGTACACAAGTTACACTTATTGTGGTTTTCTTTAACTTATAGTTATTTATAATACAATTATGTGTGTGAAACAATATTTGTACGAAGTTTGATTCATATCAGAGGAATAAAAGTATTTTTAATGAGCATTTCTCTTTTGTTATGTGAATTGAGTTGTAAGAGCAGCTACAATCAATATATGAAATTAATAAATTGTGATTTTTTGATAATTTAAGATCACAGATTGTTTATAAAGCATGATCTTAAATAATGTATAGATCACAGATTATTAATAAAGAGTGATTGAAAAGAATATAAAGATCACGGTTATTCTTAAAACTGTGATCGTTTGGATATGAAATATCACGTTTTATAAAATAAGCGTGATCGATTCCTATATAACAATCACGTTTTCTTCTAAAACCGTGATCATTTATCACTTTTGATCACGCTTTCGAACCGTGATTAAAAATATGATACAAAAAATCATGCCTTCGTAGATCACGATTCAAAATCGTGATCAAATGTCTTTAATCACGGTTTTAAACCGTGATCAATGTCAAAAATTATAGTAATGAGAGTGATATTATATAATTTTACACATATGATTAAATCTTTTTAAAAGAAATGTTTACTTAACTGACAGAAGAGGTTATTTACATTTTATATATATTTATGGGGGTTATTTGGATTTAAGAAAAATGTAGGATTTTTTATAAATTTTTAAATGTTTGCAGAGGGTTACATAAATTTCACCATAAAACAAAATATGTAGTCGCTTTTCTTTACCTAACCAACTATTCCAACAACTCAAAAAAATAAAAATAAATAAAAAATAACACTGGACATTTGTTCCCAGTGTATACGTGGGGAAGTGAGCAAACGACAGTGCATGTGTGTTTTTTGAACAGCACCCGAGTTACGAGGCAATATGGAATCCAAAGAGATAGCAAAAAAACAGTCACACACACGCACATTGATTACTAATATAACGTGACTCGTGTTGTAAGTAATATTGAAAATGCATGACTTTGACATTTTCCTGTTGTAGGCTTTTGTAGACCTGCGGACTGCTGCTGGGCATCTCTCTGTACTGCATCCCAAAAAAATGAAAATTAATTGATGAAATGAATGAGGGGGTACCTCTGGAGAGATCGAGGTGCACGATTTACGAAGCGGTTGCGTTGAAAACGGAGTCAGAGTCGAACGGTCTCCTCCAGTAGTTTGGTAACATTCAAAAAGTTAATTATATTTCAAACTATTATTTATTTTATATTAGTTTGAATTGTGTAAGATTTAAAGGTTAATTATATTTTAAATAATTATTTTAAATTTATATATATTATTTTTTAAAAGTTAGTTACATGTTAATCTATCATTAACATGTAATATATCTGAAAGTCAGTTATATTTGTAGAATGTAACTGATTCTGAATTGTTATATGTAACAAAAATTAGTTATATTTATAAATCTAATTGACTTTTAATGCAATTTATTATTGAAATTAAGTTACATTTTATAAATATAACTGACTTTTATTTCGAATTCTTGTTTTATATCGTGATTTGTGTTTTATTTATGTATTCATCGAAAAAAAACTGCATATCCATCGCAAATACTTTGTCTGATGATTGTAATTAAATAATTATCAAATTAACAATATTTTAAAAAATAAAATAAAAACGTTGATTATTCTTTGTCGCCGTCGTTTTCTAGTTGAATAAGAGGTTGCAAATAAAATTTCCATTTTGTTCGGTGTTTTTGAATAAATAGGTTTTTTGAATGATTTCATTTGTTGAGTTTTTTTTTAAAGAAATATTAGAGGATTCTAATTTCGATCTTGTTTTTAATGATTTTTTTAATTGGTTTTGAAAAATTGGATTTTCAAAATAGAATAGGTTGATTTGTTTTACGGAAAAAGTGGGGATGAGTTTAATCAGGGAGGAAAATGTGGGATATAAATGGGGGTAATATTATATTTTGCATTTTTAATTGTTTTAAAAGTAAAACAAGTAACCAATGAGGGAATGACACCTTATGAGACTTATTAATATTGCCCAAATAGTGAGGCCTGTATAACATAACTCCTTTTCTTATATTAAATTTCTTTATGATCTAAAATGTAGTCTCATATACCTCGTATTTAATAAGTGATACCCATTCAATTCTTTGGACCTTCACCTTTTATAAAATTTATACTTCATTGAATATGTAAATATTTTTTTTCAAAAAATGAAAACACACGAGGTTTGTATTTTAAAATAAAATAAATATAACATTTTCAAATACTAAAACCCATCTAGGTGGGCCTACATGATGTGCTGGAGCTCCAACCGTTTGAGGTTTTAGAGCCCATCATCACAAGTAACTTCTTCTCCACTTAAGGTAATGTTTGGTCGTCTTATATAATATAAGGTAGGGCCCGTTTAGTCTCACCCACCATTTTTCTTACCCCACCAATCGATTAAAAAAGAATCAGTGTTTTGCTATCCTTACTGATCCGGCTATTTTAGGTTTTGGGCGACCGGACTTCATCGTCATTTTAGGTTTTGGACGACTGAATTTGGTTGTCATTTTAGGTTTTGGGCGACCGAACCTGGTCGAACAGGATTTGTAATAAAGTTTATAATTTTTTTTCTTGAAAACATAATCCCACGACGTGTATCCTCCTTGAATCATTCATATCACTCCAAGTCTGAGTTGTAATATAGGGAGGATAAATCATTATTCTTAAATGTAGAATATAAGAATAATTTTTTAAAATAAGTTACAGACAAATTTCAAAAGTCAAATATAAAATGTGTTTGGATCAACTGATATGTTTTTTTATTATCAAACAAAGAATCATCTTAACTATGAATTCAAACAAAGCTTAAAATTATATATATTTTGTCTAGTAAGATATTTTTCTATAAAAATTTGAATTAATCGAAAGTATACATACTTACATTTTTTTCAGTCCCTTAGCTGTTGTTTGGATAAAAGAATAAATGTAGAATATGATAGATAAACCCAAAAATTTATTTGTTTACAAAGAATAAGTAGATATAGTTCTGAACCATGTTAGACCAATTACGGTCGCTCAAAACCTAAAATGACAACCAATTACGGTCGCCCAGAACCTGAAATGGTGATCAAATCCGGTCGCCCAAAACCTGAAATGACGACCGATTTCGATCGAACTGGATTGGTGGGAACAGCAAAACACCGGGTTTTTTTATTGGTGGGATAAGAAATTGTCTTGGTGGGGATAGACACGCCCTATAAGGTACACTAATTCTCATAATCACTTTTACGGTCTCAACAGAGAATAATTTGTACATCTATGTGACATGCACATAGAAACCAGGGCCGGCTCGATATGTTACTGGGTCTAAGATAATTAAATAATATTTATTTTAATTTTAAACTATAAATTTTTATGCAAATATCATTCTTCTAGTTTTATGAGATGTAAAATTATTAATTAAGTTTTTATATTTAAATTTTTATTTGATTCAAATAAAAGAAGGCATTGTTTCTTATTGTCCACACCATAGAATTTTTCGTGTCTATAGCAAAAGGGAAGCCTAGAGAGATTTTTTTATATAAAGAAGAAATAGAGTGAGAAGAAGGGGTTTTTTGAAATACAAAAGAAAATTGAAAAGAAGAAAATAAGATAGTGTGAAAAGACAGTTTTTTAGGCTTTGCCATTTTATATATATCCCATTTTTTTGGGATTCAAAAAAGCATTTAAATCCTATTGGTTATATAATTTTTTTTTTTTTGCTATTTTTTAGATATTATAGAATGTTTGTCAATTTTTATTAGTTATTTCTTAACCATATCAAAATGCCTATTGATTTTTTTAAAAATAAATATTTTTTTGCAATGTGTTATCATTGGTCAATATCTGGACCTACTTATAAATAAAAAAAATTTAGGGGTCTTTATGTATCTGGGGGGCCTTAGGCAATTGCCTAAGTTGCCTAATAAAAGAGGCAGCCTTGTTTGCTCCACATATTTGAGAGCTAGGTAGAATTCTCCTCTACCATTTTTTTTATATCATGTTACTTCCTTTAACCTCTTGTCCCTTAATATATTAAAATGGAGGCTTACCGTTCAAATAAAAAAACAAAAAAACAAAAAGCAGTACTAATTATCTTGTTTTGATATACATTGAAAGTTTTATAAATGATTCTCAAAAAATAATTATTTTCAAGGAAATTCTTAAACAGTCTTTTCATATATTTTAAAATCTCTTTGATTTAAAAATATCAAGTTTTCATGTAATTTTTTTATATATTATATTTCTATCGTACTAAATCTATTGCGCCTGAGAACATTCCAATTTGCATTTATCTCTTAAATCTTTAATTAATTTCTATTCTAGAATATGGCCCAATGGGCTATTTTGTCCTCTTGGCCCTGCTATGGGCCCATATCCCACAAGTACCATGATCGAATCGGAAAATAATAAACTCGGTCACATTTACCACCCAAAACTCAGACCTCAATTGTTTTCATTTTTTTAAATAGTAAACATCATTTAATGAGGTATATGTTTTGATAAAAAATGCACATCGCTTCATTTCAAATTTAATGAACCCATTTTTAATAAGTGTAAGAAAAAATTCAATGAGGTATATACATCATCTAACGATATATATGATTAATTAAGTATGTAATGAGGTATATAGGGTCTGTGTTTTGGTTGGTGAATGTGACTGAGTGTAACAGCACTCTGATCGAACCTGGCTGTATTTACAATTGTAATGCCCAGGTTTACACTTCTAATATTGTCCGGTTTGTCCGTACATATATGGATTTAAAACGCAACACATGTGTAAAGTTTGTGTTCACATATAAACATTAGATATCCATCTCATTAGGTGATGTAGGACTAAGACTGTCTTTAATTCGACGGAATGCTGATTTTAGGTTTTGATTTATTCAATGTTGATTGTATAAGTGCTAATTGTTTTAAGTGGTTCAGATTATAAAACTGTTCGGTTCAACGAAAAATAAACATTTATTCAAATAACTGTTTGGTTCACAATTTAATAATAATGCTTATTAGATAGGTATTTTGGTCTATTTAATAAGTATTGAATGTTATTTTGATGTTTGGTTAGATATTTGAAAAAGTTCTTATACTTTCTATTAAAAAAATATTTATTTGTTCCATGAAATACATGTACCACTTTAGAGATTGAACAATGAAATGCCACAATGAACAATGTATAGAGCAACAAATCATTTCATTATATAATAAAATCCTAATAATATTACATCATTTACCAAAAAAAAAAAGTGGTTTAGACATGTTTCATTCAAGCACTAATCATCTCTTTTTTTTTCAATCAATAAACATAGAAATACATTTCACCATATTATAACCAAACATTAAAAGAAATTCTACCCATAGCATGAAAATCTAGACATTTCAAACTTCCCAAACATGGGGTGATGTGTAACGTTTCTGTTTTTTTAGCCTTATATATTTATTTTAAATATATAATGAAAATTTTAATTGAAATTTAATTATTTCATTTTTCAGTTTTGGTGGTGGGCCCAATAGGTCCAATTTGATTTATAATTATGATAATTATAAATTGATTTTGAAATATTTATTTTATATTTTCTATAGATCTTTATAGTGTCAAGATACTTTGGTTGAAATTTGATGAGATTCGGAGTTCGGGAAGTTAGGTTTTTAGGATTTTGTGTTAAGTTATTGGGCCCAGGGATCTAGTTGCGAATCCAGAATACCTTTTTATAGCCTTCAGGGATCTATTTGTAAATCGGATAGAGATCTATTTGTAAATCGGATAGGGACCTCTTTGTAAAATGGAAACACTTTAGGGTCGTTTTGTAATTTCGGTAAACCCCTTTAAAAAAAATGTTTGGGTTAGGGTTTTCATCCAAATTTCAGAATGTGTGAAGGGTGTTGATGACCTAACTCTAAATGAAGATGGTGGGTGGTGTAACCGGATCTAAGGTGAGATATCATTCCCTATTGATTTTGTTAGTTTTAATTTATTTTTGTTAGGATATGATTACGTCAAGAAATTGTTTGGGGAAGAAGTTTGATGGATTAGGGTTAAGATTTGATTGATTTAATTTGATGATTATTTGATTTGATTTTTAATGGATCTCAAAGGAATTCTTAAGATCAAATTAGATTTATTAGTTGGGGATTAAATGACTATTTTCGGGTTGATTTTATACTTGCAGGTAATAATGTTTTTGACTATGATAGTGATTTCTGGGAAAAATATATTTGACAAATAGAAATAGGTTTTGAAAAGAGCTTTCCAACGAATCATGAATCGTCCAATTCGGAGTTACGTATAGAAAGTTATGATTTTTGAAAGATTTCTGTGTGGTTTCATAGAATTCAATATTTAGCTTGATGATGAATTTTAGAGATTTAAGAGATCCCATATTTATTTTGATGAAGTATAAGTTGATTAGTGAGCTTTGATGATTTTATTGATCTTGGCTTAAATTGGATCTTAAATCGATAATTTGATTGAGTGGGATCAATGAATATTAATTGGATATTACTGTTATTGGGATATAAATTGATTGGATTGAGTTATTTCGATCATTGAAATTATGGTTGAGCCTTATTGGATTTATTTAAATATTTATTCAAGGATTGATAGGTTATATGGGTTTTATGGATTAAATGGCTATTGATTATTGGATCGGATCATTGTGAGTATATGAGTATTCTAATATTTATTCGAAGTTGGGATTTTCATTATGACTTTGAAGTGAGTTGTTGATTGTAGGTCTATAACATATGGGCTTTTGGGATTATTGGGCATAGTGGTGTTATAAGTTGGTTATTAGTTGTTTGGGTCGTGATTTATTGTTTCAGAATTATTATTTCATAATTGTTATGCTAGGTTATCAATGTGCGAGTGTGTAGCGTTCATGCACATGTATCGATTTGTATTGCGTGGACTGGAGGTGAGTGGATGTCTCTATATTATTTGAAAATCATAATATATGTATACATTTCGGTATCATGCTATTTTATGAATTATGAAATATATTCTGCATGAAGCATATGAGCATGTTATCATCATCTAGGTTGATAATTTGGATATATCGTATGCATTGAAAATTATGGATTTATAAAAAAATTGTTGCATGCTGTATACTTGAAAGAATAAGTAGTTTTGATTGTGTATGCATTAAATCGTCTAGGTGGCTCAGTCTAGGTGGCTGCGGTCTAAATTTTGACTCAAGTCTAGGTGGCTATGTCTACGTGGCCCGATTCCAAAGTTAAATCTCTGCGGCTAGGTGTCGAGGAAAGCGGGCATGCGTGTCCGTTGCATTCATAAGCATCATGAATATTGACAGTTATTTTTGAGACCATGCATTTTGATGTGAGGCTTTGTTTAAGTTATGGTTTATTGGAAATTTATTGTATTTGCAAATATCATTTTTATCGTATCTCGCAAATTGTTTTCTTACGATAGATTATTAAAGATTATTATTTTAAATATTTTATTATCGGGACGCCAATGTCCATTCACTAAGCATGTAGTAGCTCACCCCTCATTTTCCAACCTTTCAGATTAGTTGTTGATGATCGTCGATCTCGTTAAGGCATTGGAAGTTGAAGCTCGTATAATGAGACTCATGTAGAAGGCGTTGGTCATTTCTTGGCATGTAGCGGACCCATATGTATGATAGTGTGGAAATGTTAGATTATTTATTCTGAATGTATATCCAGAAATTTAGAAGTTATGTTAAATTTTTGTCTTTATAATTGATGAATAAATATGGTGATGTTTTATTATATATCTGGATAAAAAAAATAGAACTCTGAGATTCGAAGATTTAAGGTAACACAACCGGACTTCGCGCTTCAAAACGGAGTTGTGGGTTCAGGGGCGTTACATGATGAGATTATATCACATGACACAAGGGAGCTGCATATCATTTCATCTTACACTAGAGGTCTTGCGAATATTACTGCAATTTCCAATCCATAATTTAAAATCCCATAGGCATTGAATATGTACAGACAAGCATGGGTTCATGCAACTATTGTAATCACTTGATAGCTATGAGCACAAGTAAAAAAAATATCACAAACACCAAAAACATACTACACAGACATAAGCAACATCTGAAGATCATTATCCATGTTCGCCATGGACCTGCATTGGCCTCCTCCACCCTGTTTTGGACTGGCAATTGGTTATCCAGCAAGCTTGTGCATCCTACGCATTGAGTCCACCCACATGAAAGAATGTGGATGGTCTTGCAAACATGCGAACAAATTAAACAGATTAAGTGTTGGAAACAAACATTCTGACAGTTTTGGACGAGTGGATGTATGTAATACATGGATCGATCACTCACCAGTCTTGCAGGGCACCTGAAAAACCATCGGCTATAATTCTAATCTGTCATAGCCATGTGTAGGGTCATTGGGCCTCGGCCACTTGCACAGTTAATGTCAGAATCAATGTTCTTCATACTATCAAACGTAGTTGGATATTATACATATGGGGGTTTTAATGTACATAAATGCAAGCATTGGAAAAACAATCATCGCCTACACATAATAGCGGAGCAAGGCTTTTATAAAGGGGGGGGGGGGGTAATGTGACTTATATAAATATTTTCTACAGTTATATCATTATATATTTTTAAACACATTCACATAAAATATATTGCTGAATAATTCTAAAAAATAATTATCATATTTTAAAACAATATATCAAATTTTAAATCGATGTAGAAAAGGCTTCTACATGCGATTTGTCAAAATTCATGCTCTCTAGCTCTTGCGAACGACCTTTTCTCATGGTTTTCTTTCTATTGTAATGGTTATTTGCTTTCTCTATTTACTCTCACCCCCATTCAAATAGTGTCTATTTTTATTATGATTGGAATGGATACTATCCTACAATTTCACTCAAATTTGTTTTCAAATCGATGATTCACAAGAAGTGATGTAAAAACATAAATCTAATATTTTATTTTCTTTTGATTTTTTAGTGGTGTGCTGTTGCTGTTTAGAAATTTCATATATAGGTGGGGCCCATGACCTATTGGGTCTTAATTTAAAGAGTGCTCTTACACACAATTTTTTTCAACTCTAATTCCAGTTCCATATGTATCGATATACAATTAACAGTGTATATTCTCACTTTAATAATGTATATACTTCGATAAACTTTTTTACAGTTTCTATATAGGCATTCATGCAATTCATTGGAATATATGCTTTATTTTTTTATAAAAGCATGTATCTTATTAGATGAAGAATATTATTTAAAAAAAATCAAAATACACGTAGACTAGAATTAGGACTATAAATAGGGTTCCACGTAACATATCCTAATTAAAATCAATCTATCACAGCAAAGGAATTTTAGAAAGAAAAAAAAATCCAGAGGGGTCATTGGACCTCTTTGAGCCCAAGGTGGCCGTGCCACTGCCTACACATTGATGTTATACATATGGTATTTTAATGTACATAAATAAAAATACTGGAACGAACAAATCATCGCCTACTCATAAGGAGATTGGCAATCTCCTCTTGTGTTGTATTCATCTCTAGCTGATCATTCTTGGTTCAACAGTGGGGTATAGCTGCTCATTGGCATTTTCAACTTCAACAGTCGTGTTTTGGTAGCTCTCAAACAGGGTAACACCTAGATTTGCCATTCTAATATGATTGTGGATGCTGCCACTATCCAGACATGGATACCGAATGATTAAGGGGCCATCTTCGTTAGGATGGAGAAGCGCACTTTTCACACACCAAATGCTCATTCTCTTGCGTTCCACAATGAGGAGTGGAAATAATTAAACACATCCTCCTTGTTTCGGGGTCTTGAATCCCCTATAGTCCCCAAACCAATATCTTACGTTACAGTAAGGTGCAAGAAATCCTCTTCTGTTTGTATATCCATCGTCCACCAGATAATATTTTCCAAGAGAGGGCATTAGAAACCTATTGGAAGGGTCTCAAATGATCTCGGAAAGGATGCGTGAATCATGAGCTATTTTTCTCACCTGACCATTACATAAGTGAATAGCATGTTGAAATTGCATATGGAAATCACATTTTGCATGCAATCTCCCTTTTGGCCGTGATATGCCACCTGATTGTCCTTATCGATGGCTGCATTCACAAGAGTTCCATCTAATGCCCCAATGCAATCCTAAAAAAAAAAGGTTACTAACCCTGATGAGTTTTCTTTCACTAATAATGAGAAGGTCTAATATAAGTCAAAGTTATTAGGCCGTGTTAATAATTGCTATTACCATGAATGCTGAATAATATCGAGAATACGACAAAATGTGGTTCGGTGTTTGGGAGGGATCAGTTGGTTGGATAATTCACTGACTCAGTTTCAAGCAAGCCTTTAGGACCTTTCTTAAGTGATGGGATATGGTCTCCCTAGAGTGTTGGAATCAGTCCTGATAATATCTATTCCTCGCGTTATGTCCAAAACCGCTACGGAATATGGCAACTTGTTCTTCAACCAACATGTGCAGTGTGTTTCTCATTCATACTCATTTCGGAATAAGGTGACCAATCCATGAACACCCGCTGATCCATGTGAAATATCAATGCATAGGCGTGGGTGTTCATTGAGTATCTCAAATATATATTGATCCTCACTCAATTTGGAATTATGAACTATTCTTGGTTCCCGATGTTGAGCAGGGGCTTCTGTATGTAATACACAAGCAGAATAACAAAGAGCATATATTGTGGCCCCATTTTTAAAACAAACCTAAACAAAAACAAATTTACGCATCCATTAGATATCTCATAAACACAAACATAAACATCCATACATGAATAGAACATAAACATAAGCATCCATACATGTAAATAAAAATAAACATAAGGATCAATACCGGTAAAAAAATATAAACATTAGCATCCATACATAAATAAAAACATCACCATAAGCATCCATATATAAAACTAAACCATAAACAGAGTTGTAACTAAACTGTTTCGCATTGGGGTTTGCCTGTATTTCATGTAATTGTTCACTTGTTAGGTATCTCAAGGGCATTAGCAAGTATACAAAATTAATCACAATATCTTAATACGCTCATCCCATCTCTTTGGATCCATCTGGATTATTTGTCCTGGTGTAACATTTCTATGCCAGTAAGGGAAATCAGTTTTGTCAGGCATTCCATTATTTCTTCAACAGGTTCCAAAAATTCTTGAACTTTCTCTAATCATAGGAAACCCCAAATTGCTTGTTAAAATCCTCTCTCACTTTTGCCCATGCCGATGTTTTAAGGTTGGAGGCAGGCCAACCGCCTGGTTTGACTTGTTTAGACATAAGTCAATGAACTTTTTTTTATTTCAAGAGTCCATATTGCCCTTCCAACTTTGGCACCCATAATCTACCCACATAAATAATTGAAATGTTATGAGATCATTTATTGCAATATATATTTGACAAATATTATATTGACTCGACTAATTTGAGACTTTCTAAAACCTCTCCTAAAGGATACTGCCCTGTCGATACACATAGCTAACCTATTGTTATGGTACTCAGATAAGCACATGCTAACACAGGAAGGTTGAGCACTCTCCAATTGAAACCCACAAGACATTCAACTAAAAATAAAACAAGGTCAGAATAATACATATTAGGCTTCAGATTTTGCAAGGACATTGGATGTAATAAAAAACATATAATTGATGATGATGAGGATGAAGGGGAAAGAAAGCCTTAAGCCTAGTAGTGTTACAAAAGCAGCCAACATTATAAAGTTTGTTAACTTACCTTATAACAATCACATAATTCATGATTTTATATAATAATGTTTCAGAATAGTGAGGCCACCGACTTTTAATTGCATCTTTGCCATGGTTGAAACCACCATGAGGACGTTTTAAAACTCATCATTGAGTTCTTCAAATCAATAGACAAGATGATAATAAAAAACATAACAACACCTCTTTTGGTTGATGAATACAATTCAATGCTATCACATGAAATATCAGTGAAACAAGCCATGGAGAAGTCTCTGATGGTCTTATACAAACCCCCACAATGGACCCGATCAACTTGTTAAGTGATGGGTGATATACTCAGTCCATTGACAACAATCCTGACCAATTATACCAAATATCTACTCGAGTATATTGTTTCACAAGTTTCCATATAATTAATCAAAGAAAAATAGGACATCAAGGACTAGGCACAACCACAGAAAGTTCATGAAACTGGTCTATTCGTAAGTGCTCAGAGTTTGGTGTTGATGTCGTTTTGAATCCTAGAACAGAGCAGTTCTAAGCATTTTAAACACACATAGCAGTGAAAATGAAACAAAAGCAATGACAAAGGACCATCTTTCTACATTGTCATGACATACAAAATCTAATCAAATTTAAGCACTCCTTTTCACAAACTTTAAACTGGCCAGCATCAAATATAAGTGCACACAATACAACACCAATCCCTCCCCACCACTCTTCAAATTTTGAAAAACATAAGCACATGAAGCTAACTAAACAACACCTAAAATAAACAATGCAAGGAAAGGCACATTGAAAATAAATACCCTTCCCCCCCGTGTCATCACTACTTCAAAATAGGCAATGAATCAAAAGAGGAGGAAGAGATGAGAAACCAATCCATGGCAAGTGCTTTCTACAAATGAAATCACCCATCATATGATGTAAGGTATTGGGGGTATTACCTCAGTCGTTGGCCAGAGAAGAGATCCAAAGAGAGGGAATGGGACCGGAGATCTGGGAGGTGAAGGAGACAGTGATGGGCGCCGAGTCTCACGGCAGAGATGGTGAAGGAGAGGAAGTTTTGATCCTCAACGAGAGTTGCAGGTTGAGGCCAATCACTCGATCATAGATGGGGCTTTTGATCAGATTGCTTCACGATGGTGGTGGAGATCCAGTGATTAGGGTTTCGTTAGGGGATCGAGAGCGGCGCAGAGAGATAGGGGTGAGGAGAGAGAGGGTCCCAAAATAGGGTTTTTATACCCTTCGTAAATGGGACTATTATTAGGGGCAGTTTGGTCTTTCACATAGGTGGTAAATTCTTGATTCACGAGTGCGAAATAATAAATGACCGAGAGAAAGCTGAAATATTCATGGGATTTTGGGCCGAATGAAGTTTTTTTTAAGCATGCATTTGGGTATCAACAAAACAATGATTTACACAAATAAGTATAACACAACCTAAATCATAGGACTAGCAGCACCTCACCTCAATCCTCTTTGGGCATATTGGGATCTTGGCCTCTTCGTCTAGCCCAACCCACCTCATGGGGCCACACGTCTCTGTTGGTATGGAAATTTGGGGCTCTCTCGGAAGCTTGGTTCTGATCGCCTCGTTGTTGATCAGATCACCGCTTACCGTCTTTGAAGCATGGAGTTGGTGTGATCGCCACAAGCTTTATAGAAAAGTAGGAAAAGTTGATGTTTCGATTGATTGGTTCACTGGGGTAGATTGTAGAGTTCTCTCTGAGCTACAGCCGGTCGTAGATAGAGGTGAAAATGAAAAATCCATTTTGCTTGATAGAACATGAAAAAGGGGCTGCTGAAAAAGTTGGAGGGGCGCCGATTACTTGAATCTAGTCGCCTGAGTTTGCTAGGTAGTTGGACCTAGCCAAAGATACTTGGGCTTCTGATTTGAATTTTTTAGATTTTTGAACAACACCTAAGTATTTGGTTTATCTGGCTTGGATGGTGGTTGGATAAGTTTAATCTTATGGATAAGTGGGATATGGGTATGAAAGTTGAGGTAGAGTGGGGATAGAGTGGAGGAAGAGGATTGACCTCCTTTTTTCTCTTTGGTCTCTCACAAATCTCTCTTTCCTCTCAACTAGACTTTCCCCTCTAAACCTCTCTCTCTCTCTCTCTCTCTCTCAAATTCTAACAAAACACTCTCCAAATGAAATTTTTTGACTACCATTCTCACCCCACCCCTCCTTTTATAGTGGAAAGGGATAATTGGATTATCCCTTGGACAATAGAATGGATTGGTTAAGAGGGTGAGACTAAGCAAACATGATTGCAAAAAGATACACTCAATGGTCCATTGGGTAATAGCATGGGTTGGACAAAAAGTGAGGCTAAGTAACTTTACAGCTAAGTAAAATTGCTTTATGCTTTATGGATCTGTCCAGTTGAGGGCCAACTACTGTAATGTAGTCGTCGGAGGGCGCCGTTCTTTATCATTTGCCACTATATGTCCTATCTTAGGCTAGCAGTGGAATTGGGCGGTTATTGGGATTGAGTCATCAGAGAGGGGCGGCTAACAAGAATAAATTACCACAATGATAAGCATTTAATGCCAACTTTATGTCTCATCCGAGAGAAGTGGTTGAAGAGCATTTTGTTGAATTGAGTCATCTGAGATAGGCGGTTGGTTTGAGATAGCCACCTAGTTTCTAGTCTCCTGCTTTTTCTAAGTGTTTGGTCCAGGTCTTTTTCTTCTTTTCCCCTCTAATTTTCTTAAGTAGTTTTAGTTATGGTCCAAAAGTGGTTTATTTTAAATATCGTTTGAAATTTTTTTTTCTTTGGACGGTCAAAATTGGGGTATCTACAATTGTCCCTCACAGGACGTAGTCTTTGTGCAAAGTGGAAAGACTTCGATCGATGATAAGTTGAGAGACCCCTATTTTGGTCGGCCCAACCAACAGAAGTCTTAATCTCACGACCAACATCATTCGGGGAGTTGATATAGATCAATCAGGAAACTAGGACTACTAAAACCAATATCAACAAAGTGATCCGGGTGGGGGAGTGAGTAAAAGTAAGGAAGCGAGTGATCCAACCCTGGGACGGGGTTCCTAGCCAATGTGCGTAACAGCCCGGCGTTGGATTCCCTATGCTTAACATGTGTAGAGCAATTCAGCGAGCAAGGGGATGTCACGGACATAAAAGGAACCTAAAGATTTAATTTATTTATGAATGGATCATCTAAAAGATAATAATTCCAAGAGAGACTAGTTTGAGGAAATTTAAGCTGAATCATACTGGTAATGTAATAAGACTTCATGTGAGTTATATTTTTAGTCAAGCAAGACTTAAAATAAAACAATATGTGGCATTTGGTTTAGAAAATTTTTAAACCTTAGGCTTTTGGGAAGCTGGCAAGGGATACATGCATTTTTGATAGAATAGAAGATGGTTTAGAAAGCATGTATTGTATGCATACTCATCATGGTGGGTTTTAAGCATGCATGTTTCAGATTTCTGAGTGCAAAATGATGTGAGCATGGATTAGACATAGTTGTTTATGCGTGCATGTCTATCACTATGGGGTTTTGAACTCGCATGAGTTTGAAAGAAGAATGTTGTCACGATGGGATTGCATGCATATTCATTTGGAGCATAGAATAGTTTGCATATGAGTTAAAGGAAAGGCAATTTTATATGCATTTCATCATGGTGAGATTGATTTTAGCATGTGTATCGTGACATGTATGAAAGCAGAATATGATGTGCGATGTCGAGAAAAGAGAGGTTGGGCAAATTTTGTTGAGAAGCATAAAGGGGCAATTTGTAAATGAGCACGGGGGACAATTTTTAAATGATTTGATGGTCAAATATTAAAATGGATGCCAAACTCATGCTTTAATATGAGGGGGAGAATTTTAATCATTATAATCAAGGCATGCTGCTAACTTAGGGAGAGCACCTTGTCGACACCCATGTCCAGCCCAGGGCATTTTGGAGGGGTTTAGCTTGAGGGGTGAGTTTCCAAGTGGAGTAGTTTTTAAATATTCGATCATGTTACTCCAAACATGTTGAAAACTCCATGAACATGTCAAGAATCAAATAGGGGTCTTGCTACATGGGCCTCAAAATTTAAGCCCCATTGAAAAGCCCCAATAGGTGTCATTACCTGATTGATTCACTGTTTGACTTTTTGAAAAGGTAAAAAAAGCAAAGACAACACTACCCTTAATATTGGAGTTTTTCACTCCTAAAAAAACAAATCCCTCATTAATTTGGACTGTATAACCGCCTCCTAGCACTCCCTCCTTGAAAAATTTCTTTTTTTTGTCCTCCAAAGGTATCCCGCCACTTCAAAATTCATTCTGGCTGACTTCCTCATCTCCAACGACCAGCATTGTAACGCCCCCGAATCCATGGCCCAGTTTGAAGCGTCAAATCTGGGTGCGTTAACATAATCTATCGAATTTCAGAGTACTAATATTATTTTATTCTAAAGAACATAAGAATGCATCACCATATTTATATATCAATTATTAAGGCTAAAATCCAATTCAAATTCGATATACATCGGGAATAATTGAATTTAAATATATCCACACTATCATACATATGGGTCATTTACATGTCAAGGAATGACCAACACCTTCTACACAAGTCTAGTGCTCTGGAAATCATTATTTGGATTGCTACTACACAAAATCCATCAATCAAAGTCTTTAACCTGAAAAGGTGAGATAATGAGGGGTTATCAACCACACGCTCAGTTAATAGACTATCATTATCCCGTTAATATAGTTGTATTCAAAATATCATAATCATAGTATGCCCACACAGGCATGAAATATATCAAAAGAGTAAATATACAAAAGGCCACCAAGACATGCAATTATATATATATAGACACACACAATCCTATCCAACATGATGCGTGCAACACCATGAACACGCATCTCCGTCTTCCCAGCACCTAGCTCGCGGGGCCTTTCACATGCATGGCCACGTAGACATAGCCACAAAGACTTGGGTCCTACGTTCTCGGATCTGACCAAGTAGACGTACGTCCACCTAGACATTGGCCACCAAGATCGAGCCACCTAGACGGAATCTATGCATTTGGTAATCTACCACATCTTCAAAACCATAAAAGATAGAGTATGCATAATTTCAACATCCACACCATAATGATAATTATATCAACGAAAGCATGCTCGTATTTTATATCGAAATTAGCAGTTGTGTTCCACAAAATAAAATGGTCATAGCATGAATACATAATATATTATTTGAAATCTATATATGAGACTCAAGTCCACTCACCTCTAGTCCACGCAATACAGACTGATGCACGTGGATGAACATCACACACTCGCACATGGATAACCTAGCATAACAATTATGCATAATAAATCAGAAACCATTCAATCATGACTCAAACAACTAACAACCAACTTACAACAACACTCGGCTCAACAATTTCAAAAGCCCATACCTAATGGAGATATATAAGTCCTCTAAAACTCTATAGGAATATGACCCAATGCATAAAAATCAAGAAACGACTAGGAAACCCATAGTCATTACACAAATGAAGGGTTTGATAAAGTCATCATCATTATATTTATTTAACAAAAATTACTTACTGCAATCCTTCATCAATTTCCCCATTAGGGTCCGTTTGTTTTGATGTAAAACTCATTACATACGCTACTTAGTGTTTGAATGTCTATTAAAATTTTGTTTTACATATGCTACTTAGTGTTTGGATGTCTCCTAAAATTAAGGTGAATGGAGAAGGATTTTCATAACCGCCTTAAAATCTTGATATTTGGATCACCTTTTAAAACAAGGTACACCATTTTCCATGATCTTATTTTCTTTTAGAAGTGTTCTCAAGTCTTTAATATAATAAAAATATTTATATGAAATATAAAATTTAATATATGAAAGAACATTGTTTAAAGATGTTTAAAAATTGATTAAAAAAACCAAATATAGATTTTAAGATATATATAAATAACAAACATGTTTATATTTCAAGCTTTAATTTAGGATAAAAAAATGGATCATCACCTAGAAATTTTTGGAAAAACATCGAAAACATTATCTTTATATGTTTAATTATCATGAAAAAATTAAAAATTTAAAGGAAAAATTAATTAGGGGTCCCTGACCCTATCTCCAAAATAACAATAAGTCCCTGGAATGTTTTGAGTTTTCTTTAGGTCCCTCAGTTAGTGATAATATTTTCTTTAGGTCCTTCCATCTTTTTTCCATCCAATCTATTATTTTTATCCCTCTTTTACTCTCAACATAACAGTGTACATGAGATTTTGGTCTCCTTCTTCCCCAACATCTCTTTCTCTCCCAAAACTCTACGTAAGGTTTGAATGTGAGACCACCTCCACCAGCCCCTCCACCGTGACTCCTGCGCCCCCCATTGCACCCCCGACCTCCCCGACCGCCTCCCACCCCTCTCCCGCGATCCCATCCGCACCTCCCACCACCTCCTGCGACCCCAACCCCCTCCGACGACCCCATATGCGACCCCCATCCCCTTCGACGACCCCATCCGTGACCCTGGCCTCCTCCGATCTCCGATCTTGACCACAGATCTTGCTCCGAACAAGGATCTATTGGTTCTCACTCCCGGAGTCACCAATGTATGTTTTTATTAAATGTTCAAAGCAATAATTTATTCCTTTTTATAGTTTTCAATGTTATAGTGTTGATTTTATGCATCTTAGATGTTTGTATAAATGTTTCTAATCTGGAGAGTTTTCAGAAATATGAAAGTGTAAGGGTGTACACAATATACTTATCAGTGTACACTTACAGTACATGACATAGTGTGATGATTTTCAGTTTTATGTAGTCTTGCATTTTCTGGAATTATGAAATTTTCAAAGTTTCTCTCTTTATATTGTATTATATATTTTTTAAACTAAAAGATTATCAAAGTGTGAATATTAATAGTGTGCACAGTGAACCTAACAATGTATATTGAGTACATTGTGTGTTTTCTATGCTAACTAGACAATGTTTATGCATGTTACAATATGATGAAAACATGAAAATATATTCTTTGTAACAATGTACATAATAACATTGGATTATTTTTAGTTTATGTGTGAAAAGTGGTTAAATGTACATGCATGTTATAATATGTTGAAAATATGAAATTCATGTTAGTTGTCGTTTAATATTTGCAGATTAATTTATCATCATTGAAGAATGGAACCAATCATGGCAGCTTGTACATATATTGGAGATGCCGAGGTAGTTAGCATATGTAGAACAACAACATATGCTTACATTGTCAATAAATTAGTGGAAATATGGGGGTTCGATACGACCAAAGTTATTCTACATTGTCAATGAATTAGTGGAAATATGAAGGTTACATTTTCAATGAATTAGTAGAAATATGAAGTTGTTTTTACTGTTATAAATGTTACTGGATGTGTCTGTTACATTGTGTACATTGTTATGCCACATATGTAGACTGTTATAAATGTTATATGTCCTGTTTTTTACAATGTGTACACTGTTATGCAGAATATGTATACTGTTGTAAATATGACAGATTTTGTCTGTTACTGTTATAAATGTTACTGGATGTGTCTGTTACACGGTGTACATTGTTATGCTACATATGTACACTTTTATAAATATTAAAAGTTCTATCTTTTACACTGTATACACTGTTATGCAGCATATGTACACTGTTATAAATGTGATAGGTTATGTCTGTTATTGTTATAAATGTTACTGGATGTGTCTGTTACACAATGTACATTGTTATGCTACATGTGTACGCTGTTATTAATGTTACAGATTCCATCTGTTAAACTATGTACATTGTTATGCAGCATGTAAATACTGTTATATATGTTTACAAGTTCTGCAGTATAGTATGTTACAGTATGTGTAAAATGATAATGCGCTACAAGACATAAACATAGGTATATATTCAAACATGTAGGAATGTATCATTCATGTTATCGATCATAAAGTTTTTAAATACTAGATTGTGAAATATACATCATTGTTCAACGGCCACTGGATTCCTACATGTCTTCCTTTTGTGTCTAAATCCCTTACACCTCGAGCATCAATTGTGAGTTATCGCATCTGGATCTGCCTGTTGTGTTCGGGGCAAGATCCATGGTCAAGACCAGGGGTCGGGGGAGGTCGGGGTCGCCGGAGGGGGTGGGGGTCGCAGATGGGGTTGCTAGAAGGGGTGTAGTTCTTTTGTTATGTGGGTACAAACAAAATTAGCAAATTAGAGTCATGGATAATAAGATGACCAATGTTAAGCTAGTTTCTATATCATATTGGGAGTATAACAATGTACAAGAGGAGCATAACAATGTACATTGAGTTCTGTTTGTAGACATAACTTCTCTTTATCGTTCAAAATATACACATAATTATATATAATTGAAAAAAACAAACATATACACGGAATTATATACACAAAATTTGGAGATGCACATGATATCTCGACCCCATTTACAAATAAACTTGAATAATAAGAGAAGTATATAAGCATTGACAACCTTAAGCTTGAAGTGTTCTTTTTTTGAGAAGTGTTCCTTCTTTTTTTGAGAAGTGTTCCATCTTTATTTAAAATTTTTTAGATAAATTTATACACTACAACTCATCATCAACCCCTTATATTTATATTCACAAACCCCATAAGTCTTAAATTTGAAGTTCTACTACACCACTCTATCTACATGCATGATTTTTTTAACTCATTTCAAATATATATAAAAACACATGATACCCACAAGGTTAATGGCCTCATTCTACCTGGCATCTTCTTTTAAGCATTTACTCTTTGTGTTTTGGTTAATTTTTATTTTTTTTAATTATAGAAGCAAAAGCAATAACTCTTCCTCCTAGGACCTGAACTCCACCTATTAACATCCATTCCAAGGACCTGAAATCTGTATCTACTTTCATTTGCCCTATCCCAACTTGACATTATATAATATCACTCCAAAGAAGGCTCTAGGAGAAGTTTTGGCCTTCAACTCTTCCTCCAAGGGAAAATACAAATAGTCAAAGAGTGCTAGTAAAACTAGCAAGTTAAAGTCCAACTGTGTTAGACCAATGTTAATTTTCTATATCATATTAAGATTATAACAATGTACATGGGCTTATAATAGTATACAGAAGAAGTATATCAATATATAAGAGGAGCATAAAAGTGTACATTGATTTATGTTTATACATGACTGCTCTATTTGTACATAAGGGTGCACATATCAACAATACCAGTGTACACATAATAATGTAAACATAAACAACCAATAATTTCTAGGATACCGAATTTTTGGTTGAAGTAGATCAATTTAAATTTTTATCAAATTCTTGTTTTTCAAGTGGGTTGGTTGATTATATTGCAGAAATATTAGAGATGTTTGTAAAAGAGAGGTTTCTTCTCAATTTTGTTATTTGGTGGATCCCTTATCGGCTTTTATGGGGTACTACTGTAAGAAAACACTCCTTTCACCAGGTTTCAATAAAAAAGTAGAATTTAGAAGCATTTTACACTTAAAAGTCAGTCTAAATACCATAAGCTAAAAACCCCAAGTTTAAGTGTACCAATAAATGTCAGCCAATCCTCATAGATTTGCAACTAATTTGATAAAAAAATACAAATCAATGAGGTGTGCATAAAAGGAAAAAAGAGAATCACATCTCTTCTTTTCCTTCAAAAAAAGATTGAATCATATGGCAAGAATGGAAAAAACATTAATCCTCAATGGAAGGGGACAGAACCATGAATATGATTACTTCAGAGTCAAGAAACCCTTCCATATACATTCATTCACAACTCGAGGGGACAAAACCATGTGGAAACCTACTAAACACTAAAAAAACACAAGCTAATTTGACTACTTCATTCACAAACATGGTTAATTTATTTCTTCACAATCAGTATGCCCATATATAAAAGCATAGAATTATATGTCATAAGCAAAAATTAATATGTAAAACCACATTATGATTCAATGAGGCAGAAGTCATAGGCAATTATATGTCATAGACGAATATGTCCATAAAGGTTGATGATACATTTTAAGCTTCCCATACCATCTCACTAAAATTCAATCAGACAGAGGTCACATAACATTTTTTTATTATACAATCAAACAGACTAAACATATAAGCCCTCATAATAAAGCCTCAATCACTTCATAAAAATCATTTAAGTCATCTAAAATCATATAGATTTAATTGTTTCAAGTCCAAGGGAAGAAAAACAGTGTACTTATAAGCATATAAGCCCTCCCATACATATCTATGTGGTTTTCCATATATCCTAAGTTTTTTATTATTAATCATACCTAGATTTTTCATTACACATAAAACCTAGATTTTTCATTCAACAAGGACATTATTGTTTAATAAACAAAGGATTAGTAGATAAAACTTACAATATTGTGTCTCCGTCAATCACTATCGAAATAGAGGTCGGAAAGTTTCCTCGGAACCTCGCCGTCGATATCATCAGAGATGGTTTCGCTCTTCCCACACACCGATAATGGAGGAGATGAGAATGGGATGGGGGAGAGGAGGGCTTCTTCCACGGAGACGATAATGGGATTGGGAGGGTAGGGTTTCTTTGACAGGGATGAGAATGGAATGGGGAGAGGAGGGCTTTCAGATGGAATTTTCAGTTGGTGAGATTTGGGGAAGTGAAAGGTTTATTTAAGTGAGATTTGGGGGAGAAATGGGAAGTAGTCGATGGGTTTAATTTCAAGGAAAGAGAGAGAGAGAGGGGGGTAAGTGATGGGTTTAAATGTGAGGATAAAATCGGTATAACTAACGTCTGTTAAGGGTTCTGTTTGTCAGAAGGACCCAAAAATAATAGGCTTTGTTACCTGGGGACTTATTGTTAGAGTAAAATGTTATAGGGACTAATGATTAATGCATGGGTGTTTTCAGGACCCCTAATTAATTTCCCCAAATTTAAATGTCTATATTTTAAATCCAATTGTGGAGTAATATTAATTGATAAAAAGATTTTGACTCGAAAATATTTTTTCTATATTTTCCAAATCATAATATATCTTTTAAATTATATAAAAATTATGTTTTGTATCAAATAATTTCAAAATTAAATCTTTTTTTCTTTCAAACAGATATATTTTATATATGATAAAGTATTTGTTATTAATATCAACATGATTTACTTTTAAATATGAATATCAAATTTTAGAACCAAACACTTAAAAAAAGGGAAAATGACTAAAAAAAGTCTCCCAAAAGTTCAAAATACCCAAATCAGCAACCTTTTACAATTATACCTAAAAAAGTCTCATTTTACAATTTTGAAAATACAAAAGACTAATCTACCCCTATGCAATTAGATCCTTAATACATTTCATCTCTTAACTATGTTAAAATATTTCATCCTCTTAATTTTATTAATATATTTCACACATTTTCATGTAGATCAATTTTTTTATTGTAAATTCTTTGTGATTAGGTGGATTTTATGAAATATGTACTAATATAATTTGAGTATTTGATGATGAACTCCATTAAATGTTGATGTTTTTTTTTAAAATGGATATGTACTAATAATATAATAAAAATATGTAAATAACTAAAAAATAAAAAATGTGAATAAAGATTTAGAATACTAAAATATCATCTGTTACATTGGGCATAATAGAGATTTAAATTACATATTATGATTACACACAATAAAAATGATAAATAATATCATATAAGATATATATAAGAAACACATATATATAATAACAAAAATTTTAAATGTATTGATTTTCATCATGTATAGAGAGATTGTTGTTTTGTAGGAAAAATAAGTTTTTAGTGTGAAGTAAAGAGGGATATTAAAATTTTAATTACACAAGGACATATTAGTCTTTTGTGTTTTCAAATCTGTAAAATGAGACTTTTTAAGTATAATTTTAAAAATGACTGATTTGGGTATTTGAAACTCTTATGTGATATTTTTGGTCATTTTCCCTAAAAAAAATTCATATAATATTTTTCAGATAAACAAACAACAAGTCATTTTCTGAAAAATAGTTTCAATACTACCAAACAACATATTAAAATTTATTTTCCAAGAAAACTTTATCCACGTAAAACAAATTCTGTTGTAATTAAAAACTACATAGAACCAAATGGACCCTACATTTCGATGGGCTAACCAAACGAAAACATGGAGTTTCCGAATCTCTCTCAATCGGGGGACAGAACTGTCATTGCAGACGAGCACAAATTGCGTTGATGCTTTCGAACCAACCAACGAAGGGTGGTGACTTGCCGAGGAAGAAAAAAAGGACCACTCGTGGTTGATTCGGCCATTGAACCACTTCATCTACCTGTTATTATAAAAAAGAACAATATCGCCAAGTAATTGGGAAAAGGAGTATACGTACCCCGGCTTCAAGGGGTCTGACAGGCTTGTAGTCTCTGCTTGGTTTTTGTGTATTTAGATTTTATCATAGGAAATATGTAGTCTATATTTCATTTGATGAATTTAAAGTTTGAACAATTGTTAATTTTTAGGATTTTTAGTTTTAAGTCCCTACATTTAAATGACAATTTAGGAATAGGTCTCTGGGAGGGACTTATTCTTATATTATTAAGTTTGTTTGTTAGTCCCTGGAACTCTAGGAGGGACCTATTCTTAAATTTTCATTTAAATGGAGAGACTAAAACCAAAATTTGAAGAAGTGAAAGATTCCTCGCTAAATTCGATAGTTTACGGGGACTTAAAACTAAAAATCCCTAATTTTTATTGTTTATCTACTATTTGATTTTAGAGAAAATGATAAAAAAAATCTCCTAAGAGTTTGAAATACCCAAACCAGTTTAAAATTATACCTAAAAAAGTCTCATTTCACAGTTTTGGAAACTCAAAATACTAATCTGCCCTTATATAATTAAATCTTTAATATCCCTCTTTATTCCACACTAAAAACCTATTTTTCCTAGAAAACAACAATCTCTCAATACATGAAAATCAATTATGAGGTTTTGTTATTATATATCATACTGTGTATTTCTTATATATATCTTTCATGATATTGTTTATCATTTTTTATTGTGTATAATCATAATATGTAATTTAAATCTGTGTGGTACCCCAATGCAATAGATGATGTTTTAGTATTCTAAATCTTTATTCACATTTTTTTAGCTATTTACATATTTTTATGATATCAGTAGTACATATTCATTTTTTAAAAAAAACATCAATATTTAATGGAGTTCATCATAAAAAACTCAAATTATATTAATACATATTTCACAAAATCCACCTAATCACAAAGAATTTACAAAAAAAAATTGATCTACATGAAAATGTGTGAAATGTATTAATAAAATTAAGAGGGTGAAATATTTTAACAAAGTTAAGAGATATGGAATGTATTAAGGATTTAATTGCATAAGAATAGATTATTCTTTTGTGTTTTCAAAATTCTAAATGAGACTCTTTTAGGTATAATTTTAAAAAGTGGTTGATTTGAGTATTTCTAACTTTTGGGAGACTTTTTTAATCAATTTCCATTGATTTTAATTAAGGGTGCAACTTGGGCGGGTTAAACCCGACCAACCCGACCCCCAATTTCTCTCTTCAGACAACCAAAACAAATAAATAAATTTATCTATTTTTTTTCTTTCTCTATCCGAAACCCTAATTTCACGTCTGCTTTGAATTTCCATCGAATAGAATCGCCAAAAACCCTTTTTTTCTTTTAAGGATTCATCGAATCGATTGAAATCAAAATGGTAGGCAGAGGGATTCGAAAGGGACTAGGGACCGGCGTTGAACAGCACGAACGTGTTCGCGGTGCTTGAGACGTTGCGAAGAAAGAAGAAGAAGTCGGACGGCTCATCCAAGAAGGGCTCCTCCAGGAGCGGCGGCAGCGGCGGCGAGAGCCAGGTGAAGGAGCCGTAGCCGCAGACGGTTTGGGTGCCGACGCTGCTAACCACGACGAAGTGGGCGGATGTTGATGATGATGATGACAACTACTACGCAACGATGGCACCACAGCCGATTTGGGGTAAAGCGGGGGCGGACGAGCGGGGAGAGGAGGAGGACATGCATGACATGGTCGAAGAGGTTAGCGATTTTTTTTATTGGGTTTTGATTTTGTGCTTGGTTTTTGTGAATTGGGGGATGTGGAGCACGAAAGATGTATTCTTGGTAAGGGAAAGTTATGAAACCAAAGTATTAAACCCGAGCTCGACCCGAGTCCAACCCGAGTCCAAAATCAATCCGAACCGACCCGAACATGCGGGTTGAGGTCGGGTTTGGGTTGAGACCGGGTTAGGCTCTATACAATGCAGGTTAAAGTCGAACCCGACCCGATCTCAATTTAACCTGTTTGAATTGCACCCATAATTTTAATCATGTATTGAAAGTTTAATATAGTCCGAACATAAAAAAAAACAAAGTAGGGGATATTATCTGTGGGGTCCGACCCCTCCTAAAAGTCTATTGAATTCATAACTTTCATTTTTTTTTTCTTTCAAAATTTGAACGCAACCATCACTTAAGGTTGGGTTGACTTGGTATATCATTCAAAATTTTATGTTTATTATATTATTCACTCACTTTTTCAATTGGGGGAGGGGGGGCACGATGAGATCACGTGCGGGGGTGCATGGGGTCGTGGGGTCGTGGTCATTTTTATGAATGAAGAACAGCTGTAGGGTCCGATTCTGCCGCGATATTTTGTCGTTACGTCCGTCTCTCACTCTCTCTCATCCCACCCATCACCCCCTTATTTTTATCAACCCTCTCTCACCTTCCTCACAATCTCTCTCTTTCTCTCTGATCATCTCTTCCAATAGAAGATGATCATTTCATCATTATTCACAGAGAGAATAATCTTTTAAATCCAGCGGAGGCTCTTTCGGAGGAAGAGAAGAGAAAGCCTATGAAGTGAATGGGGGAAGCTTTTCCTTTTGAGGGGAATGTTGTCTGGCTCGAGGCCACCACCACCATCATCTGATGATCTCTCTGTCTCTCTCTGTATTTTTTATTTTTTTTTGTTTTTTGAGGGATGATTTACTGGTGTCGTCGGACCAGGCTTCATTCCCCCCAATCACTGCTTCCAAATCTGATCCGCCCATTGAAGATCGCTTACCGGTACTGATTGTTGGATCTACAGGTAATCTTGTATTTTTAAATTTTTTTTTTGTTGTTTTTTTTTGTTTTGTTGGTATTAGGTAGGGTTGTTAGGGTTTGGGAAGGGTTGAATTATCTGAGAAGATTTGCAGATTGGTGTAATGATGAAGGTTTCTGACCAGTGGAAGGTGGGGGAAAAAAGGTTTCATCATTGCCCTATTGTGTGTGTAGCCTTTTTTGGGGATTTTTTTCGAGCTTGATATTTTGGGGATTTTTTTTTGGTTATCTTTGCTTATGATTTGCTGAATGGATTGTCAGAGTCAAAAAGAAAATAAATATTTTTATTTAGGGATTAATCATTGTTTCATGATGTTTTATTTCGATCTCATCTATTCACGCTTGTCTCGTTTTCCTGGTCTTTCTCTCCCATCTTTTTTTCGTTTTTCTTATGGCTTGTTTCTTAAAGATCTGGTTTGAACTTCCATATTTCATGTACTCCCTGTTCTGTTGCATGCTTTTTAAAACATTTCAGGACTAACGATATCAGATATTTTTCAACATCTTTATGAGTTTTATTTTGTTGAACTTTCAGGCTTCTAGTGATTCAGTATGGCTTGGTGAATTGATTTTTTTTTTATTTTTTATTTAGCAAAATCATTTTTTGAAAGTCATTTTAAATATATGCAGATTCTCCTAAATCGAATCCCCATATCTTTACTTTTGTTGTTGGAGGCATTGATCCACATTCCTGAATAATAATTCCTCAAATCGCATATATTAGATTTGCTTGTGATATGGTAACCATAACTTCACCAAGAGCCACTTATTCTGATCTGATCTGATTTTATAAGCACGCATACAAAAACTCTTCTTTTGTTTATTCTTTTTTTATTGTTTGTTTATTTAGTTCAATGTTTTTAAAACCATGAGAATATATAATCATGTATATCTTTGCAATGATGGGTGAAATGCACTATTGTAATGTTAATATGGTTTCTCTTAATCATCCATCAAAACACGATAGAGCGACCTCTTCTCACTGTTTGTAATCTCATGCATGATCTGATATCACTATTGTGAATGGGTGTTATGTAGTTCCATCTTTCCTTCTACAAAAATTCCACTTCCCCTTCATCTAGACACAGACACAGTACAGGACTACAGGGAGAGGGAAACAGAAGGTGGAACACGTGCAATGTAAGGTTATACACGTGCGATGCACAGAAACGCATCAACTTGTGGTTGGGGACAGGAAGGGCCCTGTGTAGGCATGGGTTTGGGCATCTGGGTGAGCTACTTGCATCCGCACTTAAATGCAACTTCGGCATCTGCTCCATTGATTCCTCTCTCTCTCTCTCTCTCTCTCTCCCTCTATTTCATTTTTTCTCCCCCCATAACTACTGACTCACCATTAAATGCCAACACTGATTTCATGGTGGCATTGGATATACAACTCTGCCATCTTCAATTTAGAAAGAAAGATTAAAAAATTATGTTTCCATTCAAATTTTGAAACTTATTTGGAATCTAGGAAACATTGTCAGTTTGACTCTTTATTATCTTGTTTATGAAAGTGTTATTCATTAGTTATATCATTTCATTTATAGCATATGTTATGTGTGTGTGTGTATTTATGTGATTTGAAATGGCCGTAGTGACTTTGGCATCAGGGAATCAGATGTTGTTTTTAACTTTAAAAAAACCGATAAAATGGAATCCTTATTGTGGGGAGGTTTGCATTCACAATCGGGTTAGGGGAATAGCGTTTTTCGAGATTTCCTTTTCATACTTGGCCTCCATAAAGCTTGGCTTGTTGGCCACAACTTTACATAAAATGATTTGAACTTTCCATGGTGCAGTTCAAATTCAAAAGATGCTTTATTTTCTGAGTTGCAGAAAGTTATCAAAGTACCTGAATTTTTTTTTCTGTTTTAATTTGTTTGACAAGAAAAAAAGAAGAGAAGAGAACTATTTTCTTAATGGTTAACTTTATGAATATATTATACGAGTTTTGGTAATGATTAATGAATAGGATTAACTCTTACCCTTATTTGAGGAAGAAAATAAATGACAGATATATTGGAAGAGTGTTTTAAACATGGATGGTTGGACTTTGGTACTGTCATCAGAAAGAAAGGAAGAATAGCATTCAATATATCGTGTAAAGCATCTATAGTATTAATTTTGTGAACAAAGGGTTTATTTTAAACTTTTCATGGTCTGAGTTACAAAAATTCACCTGGAACCTGTTTTTTTTTTTTAGTTGTCTGTTGAAACTACTTCTCTTGTGGCTGCTCTTCCAATTAAGTCAGCTGGCTTTTCTCCGGCCGGGAGTCCATACACAAAGGGTCCGTTTGGTTGTGTGTAGTTTGCCTTCCTTCAGAATTCATTTTACTTGAAGAAAATTTTCCAAGAAAATGAAATTCAAATCCAGTGTTTGGTGATATTGAAATTATTTTCTGAAAAATGATATCCGTTGTTTGTTTTATCGAAATATATTTACATGAATTTGATTTCTGGCGTTTGGTTATAAAAACTAGTTATGTCATTTATGCAAAGATATATCTTATTATAAACATTAAAATAAACAAAAATAATAATAAAATGGCTATAAATTAATACACATACATCCAACATTACATTTATTCATAAATAGAAATTTCATCACATTGATTCACAAATAGAAACTTAAAGCGAACCATGATGACAAATGTCTAACAAAATTATTAATAAATACTAAACATAAACACTAATAAAAAGGTCTTATTAGCAATCTAACAATTGAAAAGACATTAAAAACATAGAGGACCGACTAAAATAGTCGGTAAGTCATTATTAACGCAATGCGAGACATTATTAAACAAGAAAAGATCTCGTTCTAAAACATAACCACTAAAGAAGGTCTTATGAGCAACCTTACAACTGAAAAGACATTTAATATGTGGAGGAACCGCTAAAATAGTCATCAAGCCATTTTTTACGCATCGCGAGACTTCTAACAAGAAAAGATCTGGCACTAATATCATTGCCAAGAAGATATTCAAACGCACCAACAAGTTGATACTCATCGCAGCCTTCACATTTTATGAGATATCACGATTACGACTTTTAGCAATAACAGAAGCTAAATCTCCAACCTTATCAATCAACATGTCAAATTTGGATTCAATATTCCTACTCCTCTTTCGACCTCCTTTAGTTATTCCATTTGAAGCATTGTCATTTTCTTTCGTCTTGTCTTTCATTTCCTCAGACTCATCATTATTTGCACCAAAATTGGATCTTGCATCCACATCTACAACAGGTTCACTCATTGCTTGTGCAAAACTTCCCGTCGCTTGATCATCCCCACAGATAATTATCATTTCATCGCACATCTCAATGGGCTTGTTAAGATAGGGCTCATCTTTTGGATGCGCCTACAAAATTATATAACAATCATCATAAATATATAAAAAAAATTATATATTCATATTTTAAATTAGCATAGTAAGTAAATAACTATCTCACCTGAACATATTCATTGTAAATATCATCATCCATTGTAATCAACTTTAGAGTATCATCCCATCCAACACCACTCATATTTTTCAATCTCTTAATCTGACTATATTTTGTTTTGAGTGTTCTCAAGTGATTTTCAACATTAGAATCTGAGCAAGTGATTTTCAACACCACTCAAGTGATTTTCTCACTCACAGCTCGAGCTATTGCAATAAATGCTGGTCTTTTGAATGTCTTGTCAATTTTCATTCCTTTCTCCACTTGCTCCACCAAAAACTTTTGCATAAAGCGAGACATCGTTGGGGTCCATCGAAAATTGTTATTGATCTTTTTAGAGTTCACTTCTTGTGTTTGAGAAGCTTCCATCCTAAAAACATATATTTGTATATTCATATTTAATCAAACTAAATTTAATATAAAAATAAAATAAAATAAAGTTTTCATAAAAAGAATTGCATGGTCATCATAAAAAAATGTAGGTAAGCATCTATCTAAAATACAAAAAATGTAAAACACAAATATTAAAAAGATAACATATTAATGTACGCTCTCGTGCACCATAAATAAACAAAATTATTCATAAATCAAAACAAAACATTATCATTGTCAAGCACTATTATATGCATTCCACATATTATTTGCTATGACATCCCTTAAAGATACCCATGCTGCATTATCTTCTCTTTCTTCTCTTCTTGTCCTTTGCACTGATCTTTCCTGACTAGATTCTTCTGCAATAAATTCTGCAAGTATCTCATCATTTGGATTTAATCCCATTATAAAGTTGTGCAAAATACAACATGCCAACACTATATCCACTTGTGTGTTGTATGGGAAGAAAGGGGTGACACCCAAGATACGAAAACATTTCTTCAAAACGCCAAACGCTCGCTCCACTGTTGTTCGTAAAGATGAATGACGAAAGTTGAATAATTCTTTTTTGTTTGTTGGAGTATTATTACCAAATTCTTTTAAGTGGTAGCGAACACCTCGATATGGAGAGATAAGACCAGGTCTTGTAGAATATCCAGCATCAACAAGAAAATATATTCCTACATTAGAATTAAACATTTTATGAATATTATGACGTGTAAACATATAACATTTTAGAATATTGTATTTATGAATACCGTCGGGGATTCGAAGTCCATCTGGTCTTTCCATGGCATCCTTCAAAACTGTCATATCATGTGCTGAACCCTCCCAACCAGCTAAAATATAGGAAAATGTAAGATTAAATCTCACTGCGGCCATTACATTTTGTGTAGGTTTATCTTTCTTCCCACGAAATCTTGCAACAATATCTGAAGGGACTGATGCAGGGATATGAGTACCATCAATTGCACATGAAAAAAAATTTACGTTAGCTGATACAAATCTATTATATAAATTTGATAGTTTTTCTTCCAGATCCTTCAAATAGTGGGCAGGAAATGGACCATGAGTCATAGATAGTTGTAGTTGTTGGATACTTTTATTAATTATATAGGCTACAGGGACCAACTTAATCGTTTAAAAAACACACATTCAGTCTTTCAATATTTTAACACAAAGCGATAAAAATCAATAGCTTCCATACATATCCGAAATATAAAATGATTAAAAATGTGTTAAACTATCCGATTTATTAAACATTTTGTATGTTTTTAAACCAACAGAGAAAAAATATTATACTAATTTATAATACATTAACAACCAAATAATATACACATTAAAAAAAATTATGTAGCAAATATTTGAAATCAAAATAAAAATAAGTAAAAGAAATGATGTTACCTCTTTTTTTTTGAAGTAGAAATGCAATGAAGAAGATGAATATGAAAAAGAGAAGCATATGAAACTTTTGAGAAGGTTTTGTGATTTATGGAGTTCTCAATCCCTGAAAAACGGCCTACCTACCTCTCAAGTCGATTTCAAAATCAGGATTTTAAGGAAGTCAAGGCAGTTACTTTTCTGTTGACCAGAGATTTAAATGCATCCAAACGTGATTGTGTAACCACTTTCCCTGAAAAGTTAGGAAATACAGAAGTTTTCCTGTGAAACAAACGGACCCAAAGCGAAACCCATATCCGTCCCAATATTCGAAGCAGTGGAGGCATCATGCATAATTGGTTTCGCCATTGAAGATTCAGCCTCTTCAGAGAAAGCTAGGCAAAACCGTCTTTATTTGTGTAATCCAGCCAACAATGATACAGCCAACAATGATAAGGGTAGGTGTATAGCCAAAACTCAGTGAGGTATTTCTGGTTGTAACTTCACTTATCCATTTGTTGAATAGTCTTGTAAACGGCGGAGATTTATTTTGGCATGGGAGGGGGGATCACCGTTATCGTGTATGGAAGACCATTTTTTTTTTATTTGTAAGTCCAAAGTTGTATTGCACTATAATATTTAGCAAATGTACAAAAAGAGATTACATTACTAATACGCAAAAAGTCAAGAGTGAATAGAAAATGGGTGTGACGAGGGAACAATCTCAGAGAACTGAAACTGTGCATCCGTCTCACCCTTCTCAATCCACCGGATTATACCTAACGAACCGATATTTTGACCAAAGTGATAGATGCTACGCAAGCTTGTCGCGCATGAATGGTATACCACTTCTATCTCTTTGAAGGAGATCCTTCAATGCCGGTCCAACTTGGGATGTGCTATACCGAGTGACCCCCATTTGCCTTTGAGAGCTTGCAAGAAGATCAGCCGAACTATTACCCTCTCTGTGAATGTGGGAGAACTTGATGCTTGAGAAGTTTGTGCAGTCCTCTTTGATAGAATTAACAAGCCGCCGCACTTTCCATGGAACTATGGCACAAGAGGTGATCCAAAGTAAGGCAACTTTAGAGTCACTTTCCACCCAAAGTTTTTGGAAACCAAGTTCCCAAGCCATTTTAATGCTCTGCCCTATGGCCATTAGCTCTAGGTGATTAATAGACTTCCTTGTGGTTTGTGCAGCCTCCGCAATTATCAGATTCCCTAAGTGGTCCCTTAGGAGAAACCCATAGCCGGCTCTATCTTCTGACAGGGAACCATCTGTGTTTGCTTTGACCCACTCCCATGGAGGAGGTTCCCACTTCACCTCAACCGAATGTATAGAGAGTTCATAGATGGTGACCCCCAGCCCTGTTTTGATGCGATCCAAATCAGCAGTAATAACAGCCTTGAAGGAGAATTGACTCAATTTCAGTTTAATATCACGCAATGCAAGTGTAACAATTAAGTCTTTTTCCTTCTGCTTTCCTTTGAAGATTCTTCGGTTCCTTTCCATCCAAATATGCCAAATAGTGGTACTGAGCATATTCTGTAGAATAAGCTTTGGGACTGTCTCTTTGAAAGTGGAGTCCAGCCACCTAATTTCGCTGAGAATATTGGAGATCGGGTGGCTTGTTATCCCTGCTTTTGAAAGAACCGTCTGCCATATAGCATGAGAAAAGGGGCACTGGAACAACAAGTGCTGGATAGTTTCTGGACTGGTATTGCATAAAATACAGATTGGGCTATCAACCAAGTTCTTATGGAAAAGCCTAGCTCGGGTAGGTAGCTTGTCCTGGCATGCAAGCCAAAGACAGAAAGAGTGTTTGGGGACTTGGGTTTTTTGCCAGACCCAATCCTTCCAGCACGGGTGGCCTGATTTTTTCCGTACCTCCTTCCATGCTTCGCTAGTGTTAGGGTGCCGAACTTGCTTGGACCCCAGGTCAGTTCATCGATGCCCCTACCACCAGTTTCAATCTCAGAAATAGCAGTCCAGAGGGATGACAAATCAGCTGGCCATCTTCTTAGTTTCTGCCATTCACCATTGACAATGAGCCTACTGACTTTGGAGTCCTTGTTCATCCCAAATAACATGGCTAGTCTGGGACCAAAATATTTAAACAAACCATCACCATCAATCCATGGATCATAGCTGATGTTTATATTCTCCCCATTGTATATAATGAACTTTGCTTTGGGCTTAACCCATTCTCTAGTGGCAAGTATCTTCCGCCATACAGCTGTACTCGTTATTCTGGCCTTGACATCCCAAAGAGAGTAAGATTTCAAGTATCTACTGTGGATCCATTTAACCCAGAGGCTCTCCATACTAGTGGCCACATCCCATAAATGAACACCAGCAGCGGCTATGTTCCAATCCACGATTCTTTTAATACCAAGCCCACCTTCATTTAAGGGCTGACAGATTGTTGCCCAATTTACATGGTGGGGGGCACGTTTTTGTGGGAGATCCCTCCAAAGGAAGTCCCTTATCATTTTTTCAACCTCTTTGATGGTACGCTTGGGGAGTGAATATGCACCAGTCCAATATAGATGAAGACCATTGAGCACAGTACGAGCTAGCTCCAGTCTACCCGTCGAGGAGAGCAAGAGGGACTGCCACGACAGAAGTTTCTTTCGCATTTTTTCAATGAGTGTCTGGCAGTGCGAATGTTTAAGAGAAACATTAATCATGGGGAGACCCAAGTACCGGACTGGAATTGTGCCTTCAGGAATTCTGAGAGTTTCAATAAAACATCTTCTGTTGGGGTCACTTGGATTTATGAATACTTGACTTTTTGTGAGATTGACCTGCAGTCCCGAGTCTCTGGCAAAGTCATCTAATAGTTGGGAAAGATTTCTTGCTGTAATAGGGGAGGAATCTGTAAAGATCAACAAATCATCAGCAAAAGCAAGATGGTTTACTTGGGTACCTCCTTTTAAGTAAGAACCAATGGCCTTCGAGTGAGCTGCTGCCTTCATTCTTTGAGAGAATCCTTCAAGGGCTATCACAAATAGAAGAGGGGACAAAGGATCTCCCTGCCTAAGGCCGCAATTAGAAGTGAAGAAACCGCAGGGGCTGCCATTCACAAGTACTGAAAACCTTGGAGACTCCACACACTGGTGAACCAGTGTAATAAACCTCTCTTCGAAGCCAAGCCCCCTAAGGACAGTGTAGAGGAATGGCCATCTGAGACTATCAAATGCCTTTTTAATGTCAATCTTGATGCAAGCCCTTCCATGAGCAGCCGGGAGATGGAGGAATCGAAGCAATTCATGGGCCAATAGGATATTATGTCCTATTCTCCTCTTCTTTATGAAAGCTGTTTGATTAAGACTAAGGATTCTTTGAAGAATGGGTTGAAGTCTATTTGAGATAATTTTGGTAATCCCCTTGTATATCGAGTTACATAGGGAGATCGGCCTGAATTTTTCCACAGTGTCAGCTTCAAGGGACTTAGGGATTAGTGTGATGAAGGTTGTGTTCAGCTGTTTAAGCATATGACCTGAATGAAAGAATTGGCTGATAGCTTGATATACATCACCTTTGATAGTGGGCCAACAAGCCTGGTAGAACCCCGCTCCGAATCCATCCGGACCAGGACAAGAGGTGGCCTTCATTTGAAAGAAAACTTTTTTAATTTCCTCTTCAGTCACTTCCTCCATCAATATATCGTTTTCCAACCTTGAGACCCTCACATGGAAAGCCCCTTGAAAAGTTGGCAAATAAGACTCCCTGTTTAATAGTTGGACATAATAGTCCACAATGGTGCCCTTGATAAGTTCTGGATCATCAGTAAATTGCCCATTGTGTAGACGGAGTCTCCGAATAGTGTTCCTTGCTTTGCGATGAGCTATCTCAGAGTAGAAGAACTTGGTATTCGAGTCCCCAAGTTGTAGCCAGTTTGCTCTGGATTTCTGCCTTGCAAAGGATTCCTCCAAACGTAAGGCTGCTTGATATTCTTGCCTTGCCCGCAACTCAACCTCCATAAGACTGGGGAGACGAGGATCAGAAGCCAGAGCTAACTGGGCCTGGTCCAGGATATGTTTTGAATCCCCTAGCCTTCTATGAATGGGGCCGAAGGTTGACCAATTCCATATTTTTAGTGCTGTTTTTGTGCTCTTCAGCTTTGACATTAAGGAGTACATGTTGGAACCACAGCTGTGATATTCCAGGCTTGGCAAACTGTATCTTGAAATGTAGGATGAGTAGTCCACATCTGAAAAAACTTAAATGGAGTAGGACCCCTTGGGGGAGTAGGGTTGTGAATAACTTCCATGGCCGCATGATCTGATGTACCTGGAGGATGATAGTGAACAAAGCCTTCAGGAAAATTGCTAAGCCATCTGACATTGGCCAAAGTTCGATCTAACCGACATGCAACTCGGTCCTCTTGTTGGTTATTCCAGGATATGTGATGGCCAGTTGCTTTAACATCCTGAAGTCCCGCATGTGCAATCATTCTATTGAACTTGAAGGTCCTTCTACTGTGAATTGGGCGTCCTCCAATTTTTTCCGAGCAAAAACGAACTTCATTGAAGTCCCCTGTGACCAACCAAGGGGAAGATTGACACTGAGCAGAGAGGTCTTCTAGAGCAGACCATAGCAGAGTTCTTTGAGTCGCCGAATTGGAGGCATACACTATTGAGACAAGCCACTTCATAGCCTGGCCTTTGGGGGAGACTTCGCAATGGAGCAACTGGTCATTAGAAATCATAACCTGTACATCCACAATCTCTGAATTCCAGAGAACCCAGATTCTACCAGCTGATGTGGGGCTGTTATTTGTTGACAAAGAGAAGTCGCGCTTGATGTTGCGCTTAATTGACTCCATATTTGATGGATTAACTTTGGTTTCTAGCAATGCAAAGACAGCAGGTTGTCTTTGGTCAAGGAACCTCTTCACCTCTAGTTGTTTCACCCTGTTATTTAGGCCTCTTACATTCCAAATGCACATGTCAGACATCAAAAGGAATGTACAAGGGGGAAAAGAAGGGATTACCAAAATTGGTGAGGGTCCACAGAAATGATCCAAGATCATTTTTTCAAAGTAAGGGCTCTAGGAACGCCCCCACCTTTATCCTCTCTCTTTTTTGGTTCTTGATTTTTTAACTTCTTAGCTTTCACAGTGAGGTCCCCTGTCAAAGCATTGATGGAGCCTTCTTCATGAACTTCATCCCTCTCGGAGAGAGCATCAAAGGCATTTTGTTTTTGTTTCTTTTTTTGCAATCTGGATAGGCGTTTCCTTTGTGAGGCAGACAAAGAGTTCACCTCAGCTAGTGCAAGGCCACTTGCATCCAATGGAAGAACCACAGAGAGCCCATCTTCACTAGATTCCGGAGTAGCGGTAGAGATTTCCACCAAATCAGTGTGAGTGTAGTGCTTTTCAAGCTGTTCACACTGGGAGTCCTTCTTGGTTTGAATTAATGTCTCCTGATTCTCTTGATCAGCTGATGAGATTTCCTTTCCTTGTGAGGAAGCTCCGCCCGTGGAGGGGATCGAATCAGTCTTCACATTTGGAGGGTTCCCGGCATCATTGAGACTATGGTCCAATGTTTGTGTGGGTATAGTGCCTGATTCATTACAACTCTGTGCCAAAGTTTGGTGAGATTTTTCAATAACTTGTGGAACAGGGACTGCCCTTATAGCATTAGCATGCTGGATATTACCATCCCTTTGAGGATTAATGGTTTTAGGAGGTGATTCCTCACTTGGCTGAATTTGCTTGCCTGGGGGTGCTGAAGGCCTTTGTTTTCCACACATTGCATTGTCGTGGCCAAAAGTAGCACACACGGAGCAAGCAGTGGGCTTCCAATCGTACAAGACTTGTAGGTATTCCTTCTCACCATTGCTCCTGACGCACACCCAATCAGGAAGATGGTCTCCCGCTTGAACCTCCACACATATACGGGCATAGGAGATGCGAGTCCTCAACCTCGTAGCAGTGTCAAGGAAGAGGGGAATGCCAATCAGACTAGCCACTTTACCCAATGCCGAGGTAGTCCACAGATGTAGGGGGAGATAGGGGAATTTCACCCAAATCGGAATAGATGTGAGCTTGGCTTGCTCCAACTTAGTATCTGGGGACCATTTTTGGATAATGAAGGGCCGGTTTGACATAGACCATGGCCCTCCTTCAAGCACAGCAGTCATGTCTTCTACTAGGTCAAATTGCACTAAGAAAAACCCATTACCCTTTAATAGTAATTTGAGTTCCCCTTTTGGTTTCCAAAGCTTCTTCAAGAATTGAAGGAATGGAATGAATATTGGAATCTTACCCACAATGTACCCAACGATGGAGTTGGCCCACACCTCCTTTGCTTGCTCTTGATCCTCCTCACTGATATCAGCGAATTTCTCACCCCCTTCCACTTCAGGGTCGAAGAAAGGGATAGAAGCATTGCGGATGATAGCGGGGGGTTTGGAGAAGAGAGAGCTCCAACTCAATGAGTTTTGCGCCACCGATGTGGGAGGGGGAGGGGGAGGCCCACTGTTGTTCCCCCTTTTTGTTGGTGAAGATGGGTTCTCTGTAGGACCTCTGCTACGCCCTCTAGGCTGAGAAGCAAGCAGGGTAGAGGTGGAAGCTTGACTAGCACGAGCAGCGGTCACTGATGGGACCATTGTTTGTGTCTTCGAAGAAGATGGTGGGGGGTTTGTGGAAGAGGGAGTGAGTGACTGGGGCAGGGATGAAGGGGAAGTATAAGGAGTAGAGGAGGGATGGACAGGGGGCCCACCCATCCCAGAAGGGATCGCCGGGGGGGGCGGCCTCACCCCCGGCAAAGCCAGCACCGAACGGCACCGAGGGTCGAGGGACAGGAGAGTCACGGGGTTGAGGTCAGGTCACCATGTATGGAAGACCATTGCATATGTGAATTTTATTTAATGGGTCATACATCATGTAAAGTCCATTAGGCTAGTGGGCTAAGCGTGCTACACATTAAAATGGGTAATTAGTCTAAATGTTTAGGAAAAGAGCACTGTTACGCTCAGGTTTTTTTCCGTCCAATATACAATGTTATATATCTCATTAGAAATTAAGTAAAACAAATACCTCGTGAGATGAAGTATATACATCCTTAAATATTTGCTTACATTTGTTAAAAATGAGTTCATTCAATTTAAAATAGAGTGATATACATTTTCTATCAAATTATATATCTCTTAGATAATGCTTATTATTTTTAAAAAAATTAAAAAATGTGTGGTATGAGTTTAGGTTCGTAAAAATGATTGAGTAACATTTTCCTTAGGAAAATGATATGTCAAACCTGGTTTTCTTTTTTACAAAATCATAAACTCTCCTATTGAAGTACATGCAGTTTTATGAAATGATATATTGAGATACATTAGTATATTTTTCTTCACATTGAAAATGATAATGTTTTGTATCATACACTATGATAACACTATTAGATATTATATTATCATAGTGTATGAGACTCCAAAACAAGCTACAAAATAGACTTAGTGTATCAGAGCTCAAATGTTAATGTGCAATTATAAATTGCATATTATTATTCCACAAAAATTGATGTGGATGAGGAGACTAAAACCATCATGGATCAGTGGGGGATTACTATCACAACTTCTTATCAACTCAACACCCGTTCTTCTTGTTAATAGGATGGAGTTATGAGGGTCATCCATCTCCAAAATTTTTGTTGTTTTTTCCATCCCTTCTTCTCTTCTCACCTCTTTTTTTTGTAAACTCACTGGAACATCAACTGTTTTAATTTTAATTGGAATAGATATGTTCACAAGTTCCTCAAAAAGAGAAATTATTACCCTTGATTAAATAGAGTAAAGTGGGGAAGCAGTAGCCTTTGCTATTATTTAGATCGTTGCAAAAATTAAATAAATAACTTCAATTGGAGTAAAGTTAATTGGTTGATATTGGAATATTTAATTAGAATCGCATGATTTAGTTGGCTAAGAAAGTTAAGATTAACCAGTAAACTTTTCAAGTTTTATCTCATAGTGAACTCTGTTAATTATGTAAATAACGTTGATCATATTTAGTTAAAAGAACCTAATCCGAATGCATATAAAAGAATGATAAAATATTTGGGTCAAAAGACTATTATTTTTTTTTTTTTTGCTTGATAATTGAGATTTGTATTTCATTGCCAAAACTTACAAATGTACAGTGTACATTTACAGAAAAACAGAAAAACAGGGGGGGAGGGGAGTCAAAAGACCATTCGATATTGAAGTATTTGTGTGTTTATTTATTTAATTAATTATGTCTACATTGGATTTTGTTGAAGCTAAATTGACTGTGAGGGGTAAATGGAATCTGAATAAATTGAGTATCTAGATATTTTGGGGATTGGTCAAGGAGTGGTGAAATGAAAGCTCGGGTTAGATGAATAAAGGAATTTTTGGTGGGAGACTGGGAGTTGGTTGACGGGTCACTGGGTAGTGGGCTGGTTAGGATGCTCTTATATAGTTACTTTATGGTGATTGTCATAAAACTGTTGGGTCAAGTGCGTAGTGCGAACTGGGAGCGTTCGCACAAATTATGTCGAATTCAAGGTAAGTGGAACCTTACGTACATTTTTAAATTTTATATTATATTATGTATGAATTTTAGAGATGCATGCTTTATTATCACAGCCCTTACATGCTGTTCGATTTTATGTGTTATGTTATTATATGTGTAGCGCATCATACATGTAACTCCTATATATTTGTATATAAAGGGATTAAACAATAAGTGTAATACAATGATTATTATTATCTAATTGTAACATGGTATCAGAGCCTCCACCTCAAAATCCCTAAATTTAATTTGGAATCTTTCGTCTCCGCACTTCTCCTCCTCACCTACTTGCACACCTCCGCGCATCTCCCTGCAGCACCGACCGCCTTATCGCGCCGTGCAATCATGCGATTCCTCGCGCGCTCCCCGCACCTCCATCGGCCTCCCTGCACCTCCACGTGCCCTTACGCACCTCCGCGCACCTCGATGACCACCACTTGCCACCTTGCCAGTGCTCGAACAGTCGTAGAGGGCCAATGCTGCAGACCTGCCTGTGTCGCCGCTGCCCCCCCTCCCCCCACAGCCCTACATGTGCCACTACTGCGCCCTGCCCGCTACGCCCCGCCCCGCTCCGCAGCCCAACCCGTGGTGTTGCGCCATGCCCGCTACGCCTTGCCCTACCCACTGCTCCTGTTGTGCCCTGTCTGGGCCCTGCGGTGCACCGTTCACACTAGATCTGTGTACGCCTACAAATCACAAGCATTGGATCATCTGCATGATGTGTAAATGCGTCCAGATCCATTGGGCATGCGCTGTCATTACGTAACGCGTAAACGTGTCACGCCAGCTATCCATGCGATTACTGGGTCATGCCAGTGATTCGTGCAGCTATCCGCCAATATACGCTCGAGAAATCAAGGGGACTGATCACACACGTGCCCGGGACTCCCGGATCGTGCCTGGCCACCCTGCACACTCTCCCATGTGTGGCCAGCCACTACCGACACACCTCTTCAGCACGCCCCAGCGTGCCTCTGACGATCTCTAAGCCACCCTGCGCCCCCCCGTGAGCCCCTGTGACCTGTGCGCGCCACCTCACGCTAGCGCACGCCACCATCAGCCAGCCTTCGGCACCCCGTCGCTGCATTGGTCACCAGCTGCTACCGGCCGCTGCCTCTGTCGCCCTCCGACATCTCTGGCCATCCTCCAAGGATTCTCCAGTGGCCCTCGACCACCTTTGGCAGCTCTTACCCACATTGAGATCTCAAAACACCAAATCAAACATCATTTCTTATATGAAGGACTGATTAAGGTGTTTCATTGGTCTATTTCGATCAATTTTTTTACCTCGACATCATCATTTGGTTTTTGGGGGACGCTCCTGCTAAGAAATGCCATAGATCGAAAAGACGAAGAGCTGCTAAGAAGAACAATAGATCAAAACGATGAGGACATCGTCTTCCTCCTATTCCGGCTATGACTGCTGCTTTGATTGGTTCCATTCAGCCACACTCGGATTAGCTTGACCACATCAGCCAGCAGCTAGACCGCCTCATTCTACAACAATCTCTTTATGGTTCTTCTACTCCTTTTGTCTTGTCTTCTACTATGGTTAATCCTATTTATTGGATTTTTTATTTGGGTGCCTTACATCACATGATACCTGATAGTTCCGCCGTCACTGCATGCTCACCTGCACCCTCCCACCTACCTTCGATTCAACTGCTAATGACTCTCCTTTAGTCATCACGCAGTGTAGATCAATCACCGCCACCTCTATTCCTACTGGCCGACTTTTATTACCATTTGTTTTGCATGATCCTCTTTAGAGGTGCAACTCGGGCTGTTCGGGTCGGGGTCGGGTTTAACCCACATTGTATAGAGTCCAACCCGAATCCGAGCCTGAACCCGACCTCAACCAGCGGGTTCGGGTCGGGTTGAACCCGGGATCAGGCTCAGGTTTGGGTTGGGCTCGGGCCGGGCTCGGGTTATTTGGTGAGATTGAAATCCAAGGTTTTGGCTTTGTTTTCTTTGGTGAGATTGGCAGCGAAGTCGATGGAAAGGCTTTGAAGGATGCGATGGAGAAGATGATGATGATGATGATGATTGAACGGTAGATGGGAAGGACGGATGAAGATGGACGGTTGGAGATGAGAGCGGGTGAGGGCAAGTCCCACGCCGAGGGGAGAGGAGGATGTCATCATTGGCTATGTGCACATGGAAAGTGTTATGTTGGTTTTGATTGATTTTATGAGTCGGATATTATTTTGGGAATGCTGAGAGGAGTTGGAGATATATATTATTTCATATTATTATTTTTATTATTAAACGCGCACACTCGCCAACCACCTGTCGGTGTCGAAAAATCCGCGTGTGTGGGGTTTCTTCGGAGGGTTCGGATCGGATGCGTGCCCTGGCGGGCTCGGTCGGATCGTCTTCTCGGAAGGGGTGAGGGTGTGGTTCCTGGTTGAGGCGCCCGACAGCGGCTCAAGAGGATTCAAGGGGGGTTTTGTGATCGCCACCTGCTTTTTTCTAAAAACAGGAAAAGGGTTTGGGTCGGATTTGATCGCCTACGTGGGGAATTTGTGGGGTCTCCGCTCTGAGACACAGATATACCGTACACAGAGGTGAAAAACAGGTAATCCTATTCTGCTTCCGGGCTTGACTAAAGGAGTTATGGGTCAAAAGGGTGTTGATATGGGGTGTGGATAGGGGGCGGCTAGTTGTGGTTAGCCGTCGGCCAGGGGGCGGCTAGCTAGGATTTGCCGTCCACGGTCTGGGAAATTTAGGCAGGGGTTTGGTAGGTAAAGGGTGGGATCTTGGGCAGAGGCTAAGCTAGGTTTAGCCTAGGTTTATGGAGGGTGGGATGAGAGGGTATTTTATGTGGGGAATGTGATAGGCTACTCGCGGGTAGCCGCCCCTCGACTGGGTCCCTTATAACCGAAAAGACCCTCTCTCTCCCCATACGTTTTTTTTAAAAACGGTTTTTCTTCCCTCTTCTCTTCTTCCCTTCGGTTTCAAACTCGAAAACCCTGATTCCTTTGCCTTTCTTTCCTCCATTTCGACCTCAATCTTTCTCTTTCTCTTGATTTCAAAAACCCTAGTTTGGGTTCTCCTTTTTCTTTTCCAAACCGAGGAGATGACGAGGTCGAAGGCGATTGCTTCAAGGGGGAAACGACCGCGGGTGGCTCGTGGAGAGCGTAGCCCGAGCTCTTCATCATCGGAGAGCGATAGGCCGGAGGTCGAGGCCGTGGGGGAGGGTATGGGTACGACGGAGGTGCCGCCGATGGATATTGGCGTGGGTGAGGTCGGGGATTTGCCTTCGGGGGCTGTCCCAGAGGTAGGGGGGAGTGTGATAGGCTATATACGCAAGAGGAGGCCTGGGGATCGACCGGTGGTGGCCGAGGAGGTGGTTCCGGGGGTTGGAGAATCGATTGAGGGTGCAACCGAGGGGGTAGGGGTCGAGGGAGTTAGCGAGGAGGTGAGGCCGTCGTTGGATGCCCTCGTCGGGATGTTGGATAGGGAGGCCACAGAGGCCAGGGCTGAGGAGGAGGAGAGTAGGGCTATGGGGGCCTTTGCGGAGTTTATCTCCGGCGTGGGGAGGGTGGAGGGGATAGGAGAGGCTAGGGACGATGCCGGGGAGGCCGAGGGTATGGGCACTGGGGCCGCTGAGGCCGGTGTGGGTGTTGGGGTTGAGGCCGAGGAGGCCGTGTTTGAGGAGGATGAGGAGGAGGATGACGACAGGATGGACGATCCCGATGAGGTTGAGGTGGACGCTCTTGGGTCCACACGGGCCGTGGTATGTTCCTAACTCTTTAGTCTTTGCCTTTTATTTTGGTGTATATGCACGTGTTGGTGGTATGAACAGGTTGTATGTGTGTATTATACTCGTATATGTGTGTTATTTTTTTTTAGATAGGCATGCTTGTGTATAAGTTTAATCACGGTGGGATGTGTAAGCATGCTGTCATGGGTTTGTTTTTATAGGGAGGGGGGTAATTTTCTATATATGTATATCCATGTTTGTTATATGCATGTAAAGGAGAGAGAAATGATATAGCTAATATGCTTGCATGCGATACTTTTCTATGTGTGTGTGGTTTCGTACGTGTCTGATCGTGGTAGAGCATGAGGGGGTGTATGCATGCATTTCATGGGTTCGTGTTCCATATGGCTGTATTGCTTAGGTGTGTTTGATAGGCTTGATGTAAGAAAGTGTGTGAGTGGTGACCACGGTGGGATGTGTTTGATATTTGTCTAGCATGCGTGATCATATGAGGAGTGTAGTTTCTTACTTTCATTCTTTTAGCATGTGGGAGTTTGATTTCGCTAAGCATGGTTTAAAATGATTTCGTAGATTTGGACTTTTACCTCTCGCTCGCTTTTAAACTAAACCATGTTCCCTTCGCTTGTTTTGTAGAGGCCGAATCGTATCCGGGCTTTATGGCACAGGACGAAGAGATGGTACGACGCCTTGGGGCAGGAGGAGCGGAGTTTGGTGGATGGAGCGGGCTTCTGTTCCTTCTTTCTGATCGAGCCATTCCACGTCCACCGTCCATATGTGGAGGCCTTGGCGGAGAGATGGGATCCGGAGAGTTGCACGTTCATCCTCCCTACCGGTGCTGTCATGCCGACGCTCGAGGACGTCTATCGGATCACCGGCCTTCCGGTTCTGGGGGAGGCGGTGATCGCGGCCACCCTAGCTGACTACAGGGGGCTTTTCCGAGAGTTGATCGGAGAATGGGAGTTCGTGGAGCGGGAGCGGACGCTGAACCGGATCCCTTTGGGGCGGCTATCGGGGCAGTACGGCCTCGGTTCATTCACAGAGCGCCAGAAGGGCGATGATCGAGGCGAGAGAGGCGGCTGCGTGCCCACAGAGGGCACGGAGGGAGTTGAGAGCGTTCTTCCTCTACTTCTTTGGCCGGGTCCTTTTCTCGACGGCCTCTGATAAGGTCTCCTCTCATTCCCTTCTACTGATGCGGGACTTGGAGGGCATGGGGCGCTATGCTTGGGGAGCGGCGATGCTTGCCCACTTGTTTGCGGAGCTCTCGAAGAAAGTCAAGAGGGCTGGAGGAAAGAACCTTGGTGGCTTCGCGCCATTCCTTCAGGTATGTGTAAGTGATGAGTGTCTTCTTCTTGGTTTAGCTTTACTTTGGTCATGATAAATTCCTTCTTGCTTTGTTAGATCTTCGGGTACGAGCACTTCGCCATTGATCGCCCGACTTTGGCTCCGTTTGATCATGCCCTCCCTTGGGCCATGAGATGGGAACCCCGGGGATCTTCCCGTTTGCACCGCCTCGCCCAATTCCGAGAGGCCTTCCGCGTCTTGTCGGAGGAAGAGGTATGAGTTTTCTTTGAATTTCTTTGGCTTGTACTTGGTTTTCTTTTTGACTAAGCGCTCTTCCTATCTTTCGATGCTTTTTAGATGACGTGGAGGCCTTACTCGGAGGAGGTTCCTGAGGCCCTGGCGCGAGACATCTGGCTGATCTACTTTAATGAGGTCGTGTTCCATGCGATCAGCCGGGTCGTTCGCCAGCTTGGGTACCATCAGTGGGTGCCCGATCCTCTTCCGCGGCGCTCTTCGATTCCGGTGGCCGGGATTCCTCGGGACACGAATCTCCCGAGGAATTACGCGACGTACGTGGCGGGATGGATGGGTCGAGGCGTTTGGTAGAGCGTCGTCCTGAGGTGACTTCGAGTGACGAATACCTAGCTTGGTATCGTCGGGAGTATGCGGATATCCTCGGGACGATGGAGGAGGAGATCCCGGACGCTTATGTAAGTTGAAAAATCTCTTTTATTCCTCGTTCTCCTTTACTTTGAGCATCTTCTAAATGGTGTTTCTTTTTGTAGGTTGAGTTGAATGAGATGGAGAAGAGGCTCAAGACTGCCAATGAGCACCTCCAAGCGCGGGCCAGACAGATAGAGGCCTTGCGGGCACAGAGAGGATGCTTGCAGGACCAGGTCTGGGTCCTCGAGGCTCAGGTGGATGCTCTGTCGAGAGCGAGGGCCGATGGCGCTTCTTCTTCTTCCGCCCCTCCTCCTTCCGTGGTTTCCGAGCAGGAGCTCGAACTGACGAGGGAATTGGATGTGGCCCGAAGCGAGTTGGCGGCCACAAGGATGGAGTTGGGCCAGGCGAGGGGCAGGGCTTCCCGGGCTGAGGAGGAGGTGGACCGGCTGAGGTCCATGATAGCCTCGAGGGAGGAGGGGTTCATTACCCTAGGCCATGAGAGGGACTCCCTCCAGATGAGGGTGTCGGAGTTGGAGGCTTCGGCGGGTGTTCCCGGAGGTTTGATGGGAGACCTGGTTCGTTCTCTCCAGGCGGCCGGGGATAGGGACAGAGAGGCACTCAGGGCGTCGGAGGGACAGAGAGGTTGAGGGTTGCTGAGGATCGGGCCAGAGGGACAGAGAGTCGCCTCCGACAGAGATTGGAGAGGAGAGACAGAGACATGCAGCAGGTCCGTCTCTGGGAGGCCACCATGAGGGGGAAGTTGGTCGGAGGGGGCTCTATGACCGAGGCGGACCTTGATCTTCTTCCACTTGAGCCTGACCATTCTCTCTCGGCTTCCTTGGCTACCGGGGCCACCTTTAGCCGTGCCTCTCGTCCTTCGGCGTCTCGGAGTCGTGGGATATACGCGAGGGCCGCGTCTTCGGTTCGAGAGACTCCTGCTGCTCCTGATGTTCCAGAGGTTCAGTCTTCTCCTCATCCACCGCTCCCTTCTCAGCCAAGTCAGGACGTTCCTCCTACTCAGCCTCCAGCGGATGATGATACCCCGAGGTATAGCTTTTGTGTCTTGGTTTTAAGTAGAAGAATAGTATATATGCGATGAATTCATGCTTTTCTTCTTTTGTTTTGGTTTTAGGTGATATTTCGGTGAGATATAGCTCAAGACTTTTGGATTTTGGAGCGCTTTGAAGGAAGATTCCCTTTTTTATGCCCTCTTTTAGTTTTTAGAAAAACAGTCTATGCTTGTGGTTTTGGGTGGGACAATTTAATCATTCTCCTTTATATGCACGTGTTAGAGTAGTTTAGCATGGATGGTTCATGGATATGTATGTTTGTGTAGATGAATCTTGGTTTCATAGGTTTGATTCATGGATGGACATATGATTTTGAGATATGGTTGTTTTTCGAAGTGTATTTATATTGGTTTTATGAATGTATATGCGTATGAAATGTATGCAATTTTTGGAATGAAATGTTCTTAACAGGTATTTGGAGATACGAAGATTTGATTAAAATAGGACTGACAGCACTGGAATAGGTGCAGGCAGGGGGCGGCTAGTGTGAACTAGCCGCCCAGTGAGGGGCGGCTAGTTGTGTTTAGCCGCCCCCTGCCTGGGGCTTCCTTACCTGGAACAAAGGGCAGGGGCGGCTAGTACAAACTAGCCGCCCAGTGAGGGGCGGCTAGTCGAGCTTAGCCGCCCCCTGCCTGGGGTAGTTTGGTCCTGCTGCTCCTGTCTGCTGCTGCTGCTGAAAGTCTTTGCGGCCGTTTTATTCTTCAATACCTAAAAAAATATTCTTTCCATGGACCAAATATTAAATCTGTCCAGATTGTGCCCCTGCACTGACTTTCGAGCCCTTCTTGCTTGAATCGTCAAGGGCTACAATCCATCTTAAGGCGGAATGGAAATATAAATGCGAGAAAGTAAAGTGCGGGAGACCAGGCTTTAGTGCGCAAGGAAGGGATTCCAAGTGCGTGAGTGAAGAAGAACTTATGTGTAGGAGTTGGGGACAATTTCTTCTCACGCATGTGCGGAAGGGCATGAGGTGAGTGGGGACAATTTTCATATGAGTGGGGATAATTTTAAATTTTGCTGGGACAACTCTCATATGAGTGGGGATAATTTTAAATTCGGGGGGGGGGGGTTAACTTTAATGTTTCAAGAAAATCAGATGCCAATGTGTTTTGAGAAGGAAAATGCGAGCTTATGCGTAAGTATAAGTGGCATAAGGGGGCATTTTAGTTCTTCAATGACTTTTTAGGTGAGAGGGCAATGCTCTTGATTTTCATAAGTAAAAGACGCCATCAAGTCCCCGTGGAGGAGCCCTTGTGGTCACTCATGTCCAAACCAGGATTGTATTTAAGAGGTATAAGCCTTAGGCGTCGATTTTCCTAGGTTCATGGTTTTCAAATGCTTAATCGTATTATTCTAAACATGCTGAAAAATCCATGAGTGTACCAAGAGTCAAGTCAGACAAGCTTCCTTTAGATAGGCAAGTTTCTAAATGAACTCGCGTGAGTGTGTGTGTAGGTGTAAACCTGGACGTGATCTACCCTTGGTCAAAATTTCGCTTTTCCCGGTGGACATAGCTCAATTTTGAACCCCCATTGCAAAAAAAATAAAAAGGGGAGAGGGTGAATGAGGTAAGAGTAATATCTTCCTTTCGGGCAATATTTTAGAATTGTCCCAGTCTAGCACATGTCTTACTTCCTAGGTCCCTCTGGCTTTCTTCTTTTTACCACTTCTTTATTTTTGGGTGGAAAGGTACAGTCCGTTGTTTGGATCTGTACTGGTATAGCCGTTGTTTAGCGTATACCGTGCGTAAAGGCGTGAAAGCCTGCTAAATAGAGAGTTTAACCCGTTCACTTGGGTGTTTGGCCTCTCCTTGCCTGATTTTCTCTTTTTTTTTTTTTTTTTTTTGTTTTGATTTGAGGGGGGGGCTCTTCTGTTTTTCACCCCGATTCTTTTCATGCTTCCCCTCTAGAAGTGTTTATATAGTGCCAGAGCCAGTTTTTGGGACAGATGCTAGGTCCGGGTAACTCCTCATTTTGACCTAGGGTTAATACGAGCAGGGCGGAAATAAGGGACATTTGCTTTGGGGAGTTTTTAAATTGTCCCAGTTACGGGGTAGGCAATTTTTCTTCTATCAGGCAAATCTAGTCCAGTTATACGTGTGTGAAGGGAATGACATGATTTGGCGGGAACGTGTTCAAATAGATACGAGTTTATCTTTGAGAGTCTTACAATTCTATCATCAAGTACTAAACGCTGGAAATCGCAGGAAGGAAGAATAATAGTTCTTAAGTGTTGAAAGCTTTTCATGCATGGAATTTCTTTAGATAAAGTGCATTCCACGAACCTGGAACCTCGACTCCTTCGGCATCTACCAGGCGGTAGGCATTCCCGGAATAGGCATGGGTGATCACATAGGGTCCCTCCCACGTGGGTTGCAGCTTTCCTCTCGGGTGAGGCTGTCTTGATGGCATGATTTGCTTAAGTACTAATTCCCCGATTTCGAATTTTCTTTTTATCACCTTCTTTTCAAATGCCCTTGCCACCCTTCTTTGGTAGGCCTGGGCATGGTCTGCCGCTCTTAATCTCTTCTCGTCCAGTAGTTCGAGGCGTAGTAAAGACAAATGTATACTTATGTTTTTGAAAAGGGGCCTGTGTTTGGCGAAAAGATATGTTTTTGGAAAGAAAAGAGTGGAGATAAAGTTTGGAAAACGGTTTTTATAAGGAAAGTATGGAAAGACAGTTCGTAAGAATGTTTTTCGGTGGAAGTACGGCTTTGTAAAATATTTTGTTTTGGAGAAAGGTGTGGAAGCGCAGATTTGGAAATCATTTTCATTGTGAAGAAGAGTAGAAATGTAGTTTGTAAATGTTTTCGTTGTTTTGGTAAACAAGTAAAGCAAGTTTTGAAAAATTTCTTTGGAAGTATGAAAATATGGTTTTGTAAGAAGAAAACTTTTGTTTTGTGGAAAACATTTTTTTTTTATAAAAACATTTTTTTGGTTTTTAAAGAAGAGTGGAAATAAAGCTGGAAAGAAGTATGTTCAGAGTTGGGGAATGAAAGCTGATCGGCATGTTTTGTTTGTTTTTTTTTTTTTTTTTTTTTGTTGGATTTCTTTTTAGGAAAGCAGGTAAACAAATATGTACAGGGTTGAAAGCGAAAGCTAGTAAACAAATATTTTGATCTTTTGATTTTTTTTTGGAAAAGCTGTAAACAAATATGTACAGGAGTGATGAAAACTTACCCGGGAGGATCGGTACCTGGTTCTTGAATTTGTATTGCCTCCTCGGGTCGGCTTCTTTTTGATGGCCGGCTGATGTCTGGTGGGGGTCCCCTGTTCCCAAATTCTCCCTCCCTAAGTCTCTTCAGGGGCCTCCCTTGATGGAGCAGTTCTTCGTCTGTGGCGCCTGGTTGCCAACATGCGAGCACCTCTAGCCGGATGCGCATGGCGCAGACGCTCCAATTTCGGGCTTGAGTATTATTAGAGCGCGCCTCTCCCCATATGGATATTACTTTCCCGCGGTACGGGAAGCGAAGACATTGGTGTCGGGCGGATGAGACGGCTTCGATGCTGTTGAGCCATGTCCTCCCAACAATCAGAGGGTGGGGCGATTGAATGTTCATCACCATGCAGTTAACGATGGTGGAGACTGGGCCGATCTTCAGTGGGAGCATGACTAGTCCGCAGGCGTTCTTGCGTGTGCTGTCGAAGGCATAAATGTATTCGTCTGAGGGCTCCAATCTGGGAACCCGGCCTTCTAGCTTTTGGTAGGCGGAATATGTAAGGACGTTAGTTTCCGCTCCCGTGTCAATGAGAATGTGACGGAATTCCCTTCCCCCGAGTATGGCGGTGATTGAGAGGGGTGCGGAACGTGCTCTAGCTTTGCGACTTCATGGGGGAGGAAGGTGATCGAGTTGGGCTCCGCAAGATTGCTTGGTGGACGCTGGGTCCTGGCCGCTTCTTCTGAGGGAGAGTTGTTGTCACAAGGGGACCCAGGTGGGCTACCGCCTTCATTCTCGTTCCTCGGTCGGAGGGCTAAGGTGAACATATTGTGTATGGCCCAATTGTTCTCGTTCTCGTATTGGAGGCGTGCTTCTCCCCAAATTGTCAGTACATGATTCAAGAAGGGCAGTCGAAGGCATTGGTGTCGGGGGAACAGATAGCTTGGATGCTGTCTAACCACGGTCGCCCCAGCATCAATGGGTACCTTGTGTCGATGTCGGCCACGAAGCAGGCTACTTCGCAGATGAGAGGTCCGACGGATAGCTCGAATGTTCCGGGGCCGCGGAGAGTCTTCCCGGTATGGTTGAAAGCTTGGATAGTATGGTGGGCCGGTGGACGGGAGGACGGCCTAGTCCGGGTATCTTCTGGTAAGTGGAGCATGTCATTATGTTCATGCCCTGATCCTGGGTCTACAAAGATGTTGTTCAGCCACAACATCTGAAGTCGTCCGCGGATGTGTAGGGGGTAGACTCGCAGTCGGGATCTGGGAGGTCTTGGTCAGTGAATGAAATGGTCATTGGGCGGCGGGGGCCATTGACAGTGTCGGTACTCTTAGAGGACCCGTTGTCGTCCGGATGCAGATCATCCGACGTACATTCCCCTCCTTCGGGTCCTTCGCTAGCTCCTTCGGGGATCTCCTCGAATGGCTCTTCTTCTTCGTCTTCTCCCGGGTTTTCTAGTCCGCTTTCGTCGGACTCGAGGTTGATGACTGCGGGAAGGGCGAGGACTGCGTCTTCTTCTTCGCCATAGAGTATGGCGAGGTCATGGTCGTCGAGGTTCAGCTGGAAGGGCTCGTTCTGCTCTTCCTCCTCGGACTCTTCGGATAGGCTGCCATCAGTAGCATCTTCCGAGCTGCTTGGTTCTGGCGATGGTTGTCTCCCTCTCCTGATCATGTTGACCGCGTGGGCTCTAGATGTGGAGGCTTGGGTGTGTCCTGGCAAGGGGTCAGTCAATATGCCAAGTGGCTTGGGTGCTTGGGGATTTCCCTGGCTCAGATGGCCTTTGATCATGGCCCAGTCAAGGCGCCTGTCATCATTAAGATCATAAACGAAGTCCCGAAAAACAATGCATTGTTCTACGGTATGGCCATATTGTTGATGATATTGACAGTAACGCGCCGTGCTGGCCCCGGGTAGTGAAGGCCTGGCGTCGGGGAGGGAGATACTATTTGTGTCCAACATCACCCTAAAGATCCTAGTTAAAGTTTCTGGGAGGGGAGGGTAAGAGTCCCTCTTTCCCATTCGTCTTTGGTCGTAGGATGCGGGAGGTCTAACCTCGTTATAAGAGCTTTGTATGGGTTGCCTAGGGGTTGGATTTTGTGCTCTTGGGGGAGCAGAGTAAAAGGGAGCCCGAGTTTGAGTTTGGCTCTGGATTATAGGGCTTTGGAGTGGGAAATTTTGGACTGTGGGGTTTTGTCGTATTGGCACGGGGACGGGTACTGATCGAGGGGTAAAATTTTGATTTGCTTGCCGAGGCGGTGCATATCCGGATGATCCGGGCGTGTACTGTCTCGGAGCTGTTCCTCGGTCAGGAACTCGTGCTCCGTTCGGGTAGAGTGCCGATACTTGGTTAATGATCCCCTCTACCGTGGGGGTTTGCGCCTTACGAGGCGGTTGTCCAACCCTATGGCTGATAGGTGGGGACTGGGTTTGTACTGCTGGGGCTGCACAACGGGAAATCCTGTTGTGGCGGTCAATCAGAAGTTGATACGTAGTGCAGTCTCCGTACGAAAGGCTCGTACGGAGCTCTGGACTCAGGCTCTGTAACATCATGTCAATTTCTTGACATTCTGTGAGTTGCAGACCGGTTCGGTGGACAAGGGTGCGCCACCGAGACACGTATTGTTCGAATTCCTCCCTAGGCCTCATTCTCTCTACGGTTAGATCTGAAATAGAGGGGGTCCTAATCCTCTGGTAACCGTAGCGGCCCAAGAATTTCTCGCTTACAGCCGAGAAATTCGACAAGTGATCTACAGGGAGGGTGGAGAACCATTGTAGTGCTTCTCCTTCCAATGATTTCTGGAAGAGGAAGACTAGTAGAGGTTGATTATCTAGAAACGGGCGTGCGTCTAGATAAAAGGCAGTTAAATGAATGTCTGGGTCTCCACGACCGTTGTACCGGCGGAATTTGGGGACTTTGAATCCCTCCGGTAGGTGGACTGACGGGATTTGTCTCAGGTTATGTAGAGACATGTGTTTGGGGGCCGAGGGACCAGTCTCGGAGAGAATTCTCCGGATGGTATCGTCCAGTGTTTCTCCCCGGGAGGGCTGCCTAGCGGTCCCGGGTTTGGGTGGTCTGGTAGGGGCCTGGGGTGGAAACAACTGGGAATTTTGGATTCGCGGGGGAAAGGGGGGTGAACGAAAAGACACTCGGGTTGACCGAGTGACTGGGTGTGGATGGGGCTTTGGGAGTGGATTTAGGGGTTTCGACAGGGGTTTCCTGTCTCGAGGTCTTGGCATGACGGTAGTCAATGAGGTCATGAAACATGTCCTCTACCGTTTGATACCCTAGACTAGCCATCCTTTCCTCTAGATGGGTCAGGAACTGTGTGGCCTGACCCTCTTGGTGATTCCTTTCCTCTAATATCTCCTCTTCTATGTGGGATTCCATGACGTAGAGTGGGGGGATGAATGCAGATTGAAAGCAGTAAATAAAGCAGTAAAGGATTGCGCAGCTGTGTGCGACTTACGAAAGCAGTAAAGGATTGCGCAGCTGTGTGCGACTTACGAAAGCAGTAAAGGATTGCGCAGCTGTGTGCGACTTACGAAAGCAGTAAAGGATGTTATAATGCACAGTAGAAGAGGATTTAATTCAAGGAGTGAGAAACTCTAACCTTCCTAGAGGGTTGATAGCATTTTAGTCAAGCTTGTAAAAGGGGGCAGAAGAGGATTACCTTTTGTTGTTTTTCACGAGGGAGGTCCCACCGTGATCGCCAGAATTTGTCGGTGTCGAAAAATCCGCGTGTGTGGGGTTTCTTCGGAGGGTTCGGATCGGATGCGTGCCCTGGCGGGCTCGGTCGGATCGTCTTCTCGGAAGGGGTGAGGGTGTGGTTCCTGGTTGAGGCGCCCGACAGCGGCTCAAGAGGATTCAAGGGGGTTTTGTGATCGCCACCTGCTTTTTCTAAAAACAGGAAAGGGTTTGGGTCGGATTTGATCGCCTACGTGGGGAGTTTGTGGGGTCTCCGCTCTGAGACACGGATATACCGTACACATAGGTAAAAAACAGGTAATCCTATTCTGCTTCCGGGCTTGACTAAAGGAGTTATGGGTCAAAGGGGTGTTGATATGGGGTGTGGATAGGGGGCGGCTAGTTGTGGTTAGCCGTCGGCTAGGGGGCGGCTAGCTAGGGTTTGCCGTCTAGGGTCTGGGAAATTTAGGCAGGGGTTTGGTAGGTAAAGGGTGGGGTCTTGGGTAGAGGCTAAGCTAGGTTTAGCCTGGGTTTATGGAGGGTGGGATGAGAGGGTATTTTATGTGGGGAATGAGTGTTTCTCTCACAAAAGGGCTCTCTCTCTCTCTCTCTCTTGGGGTTTCTGGTGGTGGAAGGGTTTGAAGATGAATTGGGGATTGTTGTGGATTTTGTTGGGTGTGTTGGTTGTTTTTGAAGGCTTGGGACCTCCTCTATTTATAGTAAAAGAGAGGTAGGAAAATATCCCGAGGGTAATGGAGTGGGTTGGCTTCGATTGGACCTCTCATTAATGCTCTGGTTCTTCTGCCAGAGAACAGGTGAAGGGCGAGTAGTTCTAACTAGCCGCCCGGGATGGGGCGGCTACTTCCTGGTAGCCGCCCCTATCATGACCTGCCAAACGTCCCATCTCTGACAAGCGGTGGCTTGGGTAGGCTACTTGGTTTGATCCGGCCAAGAGAGGGCGGCTAAAGGTGATGACCCGCCGCAATGATCAGCATTTAATATTGCTTTATGTCCCATCCAGGGAACTGGTCCAAAGTCGGCCAGGGGGCGGTTGGGGGGCGGCTAGTGCAAACTAGCCGCCCAGTGAGGGGCGGCTAAAGGTCATGACCCGCCGCAATGATCAGCATTTAATATTGCTTTATGTCCCATCCAGGGAACTGGTCCAAAGTCGGCCAGGGGGCGGTTGGGGGGCGGCTAGTGCAAACTAGCCGCCCAGTGAGGGGCGGCTAGTTAGGGATAGCCGCCCCTTTCCAGGGGCTTTAGGTTTTTAGGGTAGGTTTAGGTCTAGGTCTGGGTTAGGGTTTGGCTTAGGTTTAGGGTTTGGGGTTAGGTCAAGTTTTAGGGTTTCCGGTTTAGGGTTAGGTCAAGGCTGGGATTAGGGTTTAGGGTTAGGGTTTGGTTAGGTTTAGGTTTTGGGCTAGGGTTTGGGTTTAGGTCACGGCTAGGGTTAGGGTTTGGTTAGGTCAAGGTTCTGGGGTTTCCGGTTTAGGGTTAGGTCAAGGCTAGGGTTAGGGTTTCTGGTTTACCGAACCTTTGGTTCTCTATCAGTGTCCACTTGTGGGATATTTCCGTGTGTTACTTGAAGTATTTCTGTCTCTCTGGACGGTCAAAATTGGGGTATCTACACCACCGTCGTTATTTTCATTATTAATTTAACATCATTTGTGCGTCAATGTCCCAAACTTGACTGAGTTTCATTATCTTGCTTTGTTGGGGGTTGCCGGTCGTTTTGGTCCAATGCTACATCTCCGGGTTCGGGTTCAACCCGGTCTACCCGAGAAGTTAACCTGAACCCGACCTGAATTGGGTTCGGGGTTGTTCGTGTTCGGGTCAGATTGAACCTGACGGTAGAAAACCCCAATTCGAACCAGCCCACTAGTCGGGTTGGGTCAGGTTCAACCCACCCAAATTGTACCCTTAATCCTCTTGGAAACCCTTCTTACATATTTCGGATTTTGAAGTTTTTCATTGGAAAGATTTGGTTTTCTTCATGATTTTGGAATATTTTTATATGATTTCGGGTCCTTATAAAATAGCTATAAAATCATAATGTTTTGTGATGTTTTACAAAATTTTAGATGATGTTATTAGACCTCACATGTGTATTTTCAGATTTATTAATTTCTTGGATTTTTCTTCTTCAGTTTTCAAAGATCTTCTGAAGTGTAGATGATTTTCACATCCTTATGTTATAGCTATGAAATCATGAAGTTTTCAAAGTATTTTACAAATCTTTCATGTTAAAAGAATAGGGATATGTATATATCATGTCTAGGGTTGTTTATTAAGAATAGAAAGCATGTTTACAACCATTTAAAATCTTGTTTTGACCCTTATATGCATAGATCTGAACCTATATATGTTCTTATGATTTTTAGAGTTTTTATCATAGATCCATGTTAGTTGTTTCTATATATATTAGATCTATGATTTTCACGGAAGAATATGTTGTAATGGTTTCTTATGTATGTTTTATGAATCTTTTAAATCTAGGGTTTTGAATAGAAGAATATCATACTAGGTATAATAATATATTTTCTCTTGCGGTTTTCAAAGGATTTTATAATGTATATTCAGATCCTTGGGTGTACCAAGTGTTTTAACGTTTTATCGCTATTTTTGCCGTTTTCCATAGCGAGGGTGGTTTCGAATGGATTATTCATATATACGATTTTTGACCTATCTCCTAATATTTGTATCGTTTACATATTATATAATAATTTTTATAATATGATTAGATCTAAGTTTTTGAGAAGTTTTGAATAAGATTTAATTGGTTTTATATACATGTTTTGTGAATACTTATAGACTGGATTTTTAATTGGATTTCTTACAGACATATTTGATATTCCTTACTGATTTACATTGTTTTACCCGACTCACATATGTATGTAAATGATAAAAGGTATTTTGTTGTTTTAACAAAAAATAAATAGTGTTTTTAGATTGGTTTTAATTGGATTTCTCGTACGCATGATTTGATTTTTGAGATGAGTTATTTTCTGTTTTACGCCGTTTTAAACGACTCGTGTATGTTTTCCACTTATAGAACATGTTAGGATGTTTTAATAAAAAATTAGGGTTTCATGCCTTCTGGCTCGGAACGGCTCCATTGAGAGCCGGCGGGCACTTTCACGACAGCTTCCAGAGTAGCCGTCGGTTTGTAAGGGACGGCCCCAAGAGGAGCCGTCGGGTTTGCCTCGGTCAGCTCTTAACAGAGCCGTCGATTTTTCTGTGTGTACGGGCTCCATCAGGTCCGGTATTGTTCGCGCCTTTTGTGATCGATTCCTATCGTTTTAGGACAGATTAAGTTGCCTTAAATCTTCTGGAGTTGTTTCGTGTCGTTGGACCTAAGGTGAGTTGGTCTAGTCTCTTATGTTGTTTTCAAACTACTTATATGGTATATCATTCTACATCATGGTCACTTTAAAATATACAACTGTTATTTGGGGTCTGGAGTATTTGAGCATGGCATCATGATTAGTGTGAGGCGTTCATTATATATACATGACTTTTATGTTTTGGAGACTATATTATTTTTATCGCATGCATGTTATTGGATAATGAGTTGATCATGCATGCATATCATCCGTCTGTGTGACACCCATCTGCATGATGACCGGTCTGTGTGACCACGGTCCAGCGTGACATTGTCTGCGTGACACCGGTCTACGTGACCAAGCTCTAGATGGAGTATCTTTCGACTGCGTGCCATACGGACATTCATGTTCGTTGCATCATGCAGATCATGTAGTTAGTATGAGATGAGACACTTTATGTTTCACCGTTACACTTGTGAAAATTATATATATGTGTTATATTCTGCTAGCTCCGATTTTTGGGATTATTCTAAATTTTTTTATTGTTGTTTTATTATTATTATTGTTATTGTTATTATTATTATTATTATTATTATTATTATTATTATTATTATTATATTATTATTATTATTATATTATTAACGGGACGCCATAGGTCCATTCACTGAGCGTGTGGTTTCTCACCCCTCCATTTTCCCAACCTTGCATATGTAAAGAATTAGATTGGTGAATCTCGTATAGCTGCGAACAAGATCGTAGGTGCGAGAACGCTAGACTTGCTTGGTCGAAGGACTTGATAAATTTTATTTTTGGCATGTAGTTGGCCCATCTTCCTAATAACCATGTTTATGTCAAGTTGTATATCCTTTTATGTATAAGTTATATCCAAATAAATTGAGAGTATTGTTGAAATCTTAGATGCATGTTTTAGTTTCTTTGAAGAATGGAGTTTATTTTAGTATTACTTTATTATATCTCTGGATAAAGGAAAAAAATAGAACTCTAAGATTTGAGTAATTAAGTTAACGCATTCAAATTTTACGCTTCAAAACGGAGTCGTGGATTCGAGGGCGTTACACATGCAAATAAAGCCCCACCATGAGGGAACACTTCAAAGCATGCTTTCTAGGTGAACATATACTTAGACTAATCACATACCGTGATTATTCTAAACATACTTATCCCGCCACAAATGAAGCATGTTTATCCTATTCCACCCCACCATCCTATCATGCTTACATGCTTATTAAAACTTACCATAGTTAAGACACACTTATTCCCCTTTCACCTCATCATGATTTTCCTATTCTTATTCCATGCTTATTCTCACTTATCCTATCATAAATACATGCTTACTTTTCACTAATACCTGCCACCCTCGTCCTCGTCAAAGATCTCACCCAAAATACGGGCTTGCTTTTCACTAATACCCGCCACCCTCTACACCCTCTTGCTCAACCCCGGCCATCGCTGCCGTTTGATCCCCTTCGGCCACCGCCGATCGATCACTGTGCCCCCTCTTGCGCGTATACCCTATCACCTCCACCGCGGCAGTCTCAATAGCAATCCTTGAAGATGCACCCGCACCATCACCCATGCCCACCGTCGGCATTCTCATCACTGGGGTCATCTCCCACACAACCTCCCCCTCCACCCTATCACTCTTCGATGATGAAGAGCTCGAGCAACGCTCACCAAGGACCACACAGGGTTGTTTCCCCCTTGACATTATCGCCTTCGACCTTGTCATTTTTTCCTCCAAGTTGCCAAGAGAAAGGCGAACTCAAACCAAGGGTTTCTCAAAAAAATCAAGAGGGAAGAAGAGATTGGGAGGCAATGAAGGAAGAGAGAATGAAAAAGATGGTGGAAATCTGTTCAAAAGGGAGAAGAAGAAAAGGAGGGAGTGGAACCGTTTTAAAATGGTTTTTGGGTAAAGGGAGAGTCATTTCCGGTTATATAGGGCCAGTTAGCTGACGGCTACCCGCGTGTAGCCGCCTGAGCCAGACGGCTCATTTCAATGTATCACCCCTCTCCAATGGATAAAATCAAGTAGCTGCCCCCTATCAATTTTCAAAACATGCTTAAGTTCACAAGTTTTTCTAAAAACATAGCCATGTATTGATTTATTTTAAAATTCTACGTGATTAAAACACGATTCACATGAAGTTTTATTATATTACCAATACCATTCAGTTAAAAATTTTCTCAAAACAAGTTATTTATGGAATTAATATCTTTCAGATGATCCATTCACCAAATCCATTTTTTTTCTTTATATCTACGGTATCCCCTTGTTCACTGAATTGCTCTACGCATGTTAAAGCACAAGGAAACTGATGTTGGGCTACTCTGTGTACGATGGTTAGGAACCCCGTTCGAGGGTTGGATCAATCGCTTCCTTACTTTTACTCATTCTCCCACCTGGAACAATCTTTTCACAACAAAAAAACTGACTTTTCGCGACGGACCCTCATCACGTTTGACGACGGATTAAGTCCGTCGCCATTTCCTAAAACAGCTGACAAGTTTTCTAAACGGATAATCGGATCTTTATTTATGTTCGGTTGTCCATTTAAATTTCATAAAAATGGGATCATGCGTTCGTGGGGGAAAAAAATACTACCACTTTTTTTGTTTATCTTCTCTCTCAATTTTTTCTCTCATAATCTCATCTACGACCGAAATTCGGAGACCCCGAAAATCCTCTCCTTTTTCATCGTCTCTTCTTGAGACCCTTTCATGTCAATCTCGTCTTTCGACGCCATCGCGGCTCCACCTAGCCCCTCCGCCTTGTCGACGCTGGATCAACCCATGTCTCCGATCCGTCCATCGGAATCTCCAGTGTGCTCGTGTTCAATTGTGTTGGTTATTTTTGAATTTCATGTGTATTGGTTGTGATGCTTTTTGGAGCGAATGAAAAAAGAGGGTTTTTTATGTTGCTTTAGGTGAGTGCCTGAGTTTGGAATAGCGAGATTTAAAGTCAATGTGTGGTGGGAGAGGATGGTTTTGGGGAGGGGGGGGTAAGATTGTGGAACTTTAGGATTTGATTTTAGTTTTGGTATTTCTAATTATGGAATATGAGTAGAGGGTGTTTTTGTGGCCGTTGTAGAACCTCCTCCATTCCACCACCACAGGCCTTCCATCATCTGCTAACCCACCATCTAAAAAACAACTCACGCCATCCCTCTACTGCAGCCCTGCCATCCCATGTCCTTCATCGTCTCTGTTTTGGGGTTTTGATTATATAGTTGGATTTCTCTCTCTCCTCTTTTGTTTGTGGTGGGGTTTGCAATTGGATCCATATATCATCACATATATATTTTTTGTTGATTTATTACGTTCTAATGATTAAAATAGACTTATCTATAGTGTGCATTAAACTGAGTATTTGATTTCAGTTATTTGGTTTCAATCCTAATTTATTAGTTGTTGGGGTCATGGATGATGACAAAACTCTTTATCTATATTTCCATCCCTTTTGTGGTGTTAAATTAGAATGTATTACCTCTTTTTTTGTGTTTTATTGTTTGATATTCAGGTCTTTTGGAATATGGGTGTTGAAGAGTGACACATTGAAGTTGATATTGGAAAGAAAGCTTGAAGTGGGGTAAGTTTTGTTTTGTATAGTATGATGTAATATGTGCCAAAAATTTACCCTTCACAAGATTTGTTAAGAGAATTTATAAAATGGTTTTCAGCATTAATATTAACACTATAGGTAGTATAGGTGGAAGAAAATGCTTAATATATTGATTTTATGTTTTTACATGTCCTTTACTTTTATAGCACGTGACTGCTATAGATGACTCTCTCATCATCTTTCCATTGCTTTGTTAGGTAATGCATTAAGTTTTTTATGTTCATAAATTAATGTTTTTATCAAACTTTGTTATTGTTATTCGAAAGTGGTTGATTCACTTTGTGAGGTTTTTACATTTGTTCTGATCCGCTAATTTCTGTTTATTATAGATAAGAGTGAATTTTTCTTTGTGCAATACTATTGAATCCAAATACTTGTGTGTGGTGAGATTTGGTACAAGGTAAGAAAACTGAATCTTCTTCCTTTATTTTCATGCTGCATCAATATTAAGAAAAAGTGTGTTTTCTTGTTCATAAATTTCTGTTGGATTAAATTTTCTTATTGTTGTTCCAAGCGATCAAGACTTGGTCATTCCTAATGTACAACAATTTTGCGATGTTAGTCAATAGCATTCAACCCCTAATGCGTTGTTAAGGTACTACTATACTATATTCACAACCAAAAAAGGGAAAAAAGGGTACTACTATACTATATTCACAACAAAGGCAAGCAACAGACTGCCTCATGAATGTTATATAACTTGTTATGGTTGTTATTCCTTGCACATCATTTTTATTTTACATTACCATAAAAGGTTTTATATATATGTCTTAGAATTTGATTTTGAATCCCTTTTTCTATTACTGCAGCCAATGTTTAGTTCCATCAATAGGCAATGTGTTAAATGCAAACAAATTTTTGCCCTTTTTTATACATGATGTTTAGCAAGACATGAACATAACTACTTTGGTGGTCAATAGTCATAAATCAATTGATAATGGAGATTTCTATCTAGGAAACTCATCAGAGTAGACATGAAGATTGTTGAGATTATGGAGTGTGGACTGCATACTTGTAGAATTTTGCTTGGTTAGTTCAAAGGGTCGAGTTGTACATGTATTTTGTCTTATTTTTTCACCTGCCTTGTTTTGCATTTTATACTTCAGAATTATCTTGTGTGCTTAATAAAAAAAAAGGTAGAGAAAAAAAATTCATTTTTATAAGTCTTCTCCATAATGTTAACATGCTATTCTCACTTTTTAGCTTCTAGATTAAGTATTCATCAATCTTGTCTATTACTATTTAATTTACATGTTGGATAGCTTTAAAATAAAAATGATAAATTAGAATGTGCATCAAATGATGGATCTAGGAGTGAACTTTGTTTGAGTTGTTATGGGTGCTTAATGATGGGCCTCTGTTTATATGATTGTTTAATGAGTAAATTTATGACTTGTATTCCTTTCACATCATTATTTAGGAAACCATGATAAGTTTTTAAATATATATATTTGATTTACGATAGCTTTTTTGCAGGTTATTTACTCTTTTGTGTGTGAGTATATAAAGGCATAATTTGGCAAATGCAAAATGAAGAAAAAGAAAATCAAGCCATGGTTGAAAATTTTTTACACAGTTAGTTAAACTTTGTATGTATAGAAAGGATGAACATTTATTTTAAGTGAGAGTATTCTATTGTCAAACTTTTTTTTATTGTTATATGATTCAATTTATAAAATTTGTTTTATGAAATTGCATCAAATTTGTGACCGAATGGATTGAATGGTGATGAATATTCAAATTCAAGTTGAATTTAATTGAATAATATGGTTTTTAAAATTTTTTGGAGAAACAAATTTTGTTATAATAAAAGCTAGAGGAACAGATTCTACAAGTTTTGTGAAATTTATCTCAACGGATTCTATCTATCGCTAAAGATCAATGGCGACAGATTTCACACTTTCAAAATAGTATATGTAACAGATAATATCCGTCGCTAATACAAACGGCGACAACATTTATTTGTCGCTACTATCTTTATAATCCGTCGCTAAATATACAACCACGACGGACTAAATCCGTCACTAAATATAGAAATAGCGACGGACATAGTCTGTCGCATACCTTTTCGCGACACCCTTAACGCCAATGGCCCTCCAAAGACTTATGTCCGTCACGAAAAAAAACTACAGCAACGGATTTTGTCCATCGGTAAAGGTCAAATTTCTTGTTGTGTTTGATAGAAATTCTAGCAGACTTAGTTTCTGACAATCTAAATCAACTACCTGAATGATATTGGTCATGCGATCAAGACTTCATGAGGTCATGCAGGTCAAAATAGGGGTCTCTCTCCTTATCGTCGATCAAAGTCTTTTCGCTTCGCACAAAGACTCCATCCGATGAGGGACAATTGTAGATACCCCAATTTTGACCATCCTTTGAAAAGAAACTTATTTCAAGTAATATTTAAAGGGAACTAGAAGGAGAAGGCAAGAAAAACAAACCTAGCCCAACACTTAGAAAAAAAATTAAAAAACCAAAAACCAGATGGCAACTTCAAAGTAGACGCCCCTTCTCCGATGGCTATAACCAAGTAACCGCCCCCAACTGCTTCCTAGAGATGGGACATAAAGTTGGCATTTAATGATGATCAATGTGGCAGTTTGTTCCACTTAGCTACCCCCCTATGACGGCTTACTCCTAGTAGCCGCCCCAAGGCACCGCTTGTCAGAGATGGGACGTATGACAGGTAATGATACAAAGCAGGTTGTTGAACCTAGTTGCCCGAGACCGACGGCTCAAACCAAGTAGCCGACCCCTTCTTGGACCAAGTTTCATAACACAAAGATCTAATAAGGAGTCAAATCAATCACCCTATCATGTAATTCAATTTTTATCCAGAGGTAACTTCCTTGCGTCATTTTTACAATATACAATTACAATTCATCACCAATACACACAATCAAGCCACACCACTACTTTAAATCCCCTTTGAGAGAGAGAGAGAGTGTCTCATTTGAGAGAGAATGAAACATATTTCCTACCAAATTTCTCTCCCTAAAACCCTCTCTAAACCCCTGGTTAAACCTTGTTTTGACCCTAGCCAAGCCAAACCACTTTCCTACCTAGGTTCTGCCCAAATTTTCAAAACCAAAGGACCAGGTATTAGGTGGCTAGCGCAAATCAACCGTCGGTCCTAGGCGGCTCATATCAAGTAGCCGGCGCCCACTTCCCCTTTTTAGCAGCCCCCTTTGTCAAATTCCCAGTTAGTATAAAAGGATTATTCGTTTTCACATCTGTGTAAGACGCCATGTCTCAGAGAGGAGGACCCACACAATCTACCGTGCGAGATGATCAATAGCAAACACCAACTTTTTCTAATTTTTAAGAAAGCAGGTGGTGATCAAACCATTCTAGCCATTATGGGATACTCTCGAGCCATATAGGAGGCAACCCCCACCGGGTGGTGATCTGATTCGTTGCGAGATGAACCGGGCCCAAGTCTGAGGAATCCAACCACATTTTTAATACCGACAGGTACGACTGAGGTGACGTGATTGTCATGCTTTTTCTTCTGCTCTATTTCAATAAACTCTTTCCATTGGCCCTTTCGACCCAATGCTTCCAAAAAACCATGCAGAGTACGGCATTTCTCCATTTGATGGCCAAAGTCTCGATGATAGTTGCATTTGAGACCTTTATCTCTCTTGGATGGATCGCTCTGCATTTGTGGAGCCCACCGAAAGAAGGGTGCTCCTTGATTTTCTACAAGATCTGAATTGAGTGGGACCGAGAATCTGGTGTACTGCCATTCCCTAACCTCATTAGTTGTGTCATTCTTTTTGTCACTTCAAGGCTTGCTCCCTTTATCTTCTTGGGCTACCATTACCTGTGAACGAGAAGTGGACTCGTCTTCTACCTTTGTATACTTATCTACTCTACACATCAAGTCGTTCAGTGTCTCAGGAACCTTCTTGACTAGGGAATTCTTCAGGTCATGTTTTGGTGGCAGTCCATTGCAGAATGCCATGACGGCGGCATTTGGATCTCATCTATCGACCTCGAACATCCGAAGGAGGAAGTGATTGATGTATTGTCGAATTGACTCCCCAGGCTGCATGTGCACCTTCATGAGGTCACCAAGATCCTTATTCCGCTTACGACTGCATATGAAGTGCTCGAAGAGCAAAGTGTCAAGCTCTTCAAAACAACGGATCAAATCAACACGGAGTCGGTGAAACCATCTAAGGGCCGCGCTTTCCAAGCTCGTCATGTTGTTCATAGAGCGCCATAACGTGCCAAAGCTAAGCATGTGATCGAATGGATCAGTGGTGCCGCTGTACAGGCGGAACTTGGGCTGGATGAACTTCTTTGGCAAGACACTGTGTAAAATGTGTTGAATGAGGGGGGATTGCGAACCCCCGAAGTGCTCTTGTGATGAAGTCATGGTCTCGGGTGTTGGTCGCATCGCTCCTATACGTCCACCGGGGTTGATTGTAATGCTACTCCTCATAATCATCATCTGATGACGCTGAGTAATGGCTAGGCCTTCTAAATTGGCCGTGACACGGATGTAGCTTGGGTGAACCTCGGCGAGTTTGGTGCTCCTGGGATGAGGAGCGATCACTACACCTTTCTTGATTAGGACTAGCCAGGACTCTCCTTCGAGGTGACCTGGAACGGGATTGCACCTTTTCATGCTACTTGTCTTGTCCTCCAGAGAAATACACAAATTTACCACTTTTGCCGTCGGCACGACAATATGCTGGTCCTGACTCCATAGATCAGCTCCTGTCTTCTAAGGTGCTTCACGATCAAGTACTTCGCTCGGTGAAGGCGGATCGACAATGCCTAATCTTTTCAAAACTTGCACCATAAGGTTTTTGAGGTGGTCATACTTCTAGCTCACCTCCACGAGCTCCTTTTTCAAGTCACGATCCTTCGATTACTTTGAGTGTTGTGAAGTCAATCCTGCTCCGGGTGGATCTCCTGTCGTAGTGGGGTCATCAGGCGTTGTGCGTCTGTCTATCGTGATCTGTTCAGGAATCATCGACCTTTCGACCCCACTTCTGGTCCTCTCCATCATCTTCTCATATCTGGAGTAGGGAATGGCATTTGGTACTGATTCCCACAGGCGGCGCATGCTTCTCCTGGAATGGATCAAATATCTGGGTTATTCGGGCTTCGGTGAATGTAGATCCAAAATGAAGAACTGGTTTGACCTTTTGGAATCGCAATCACCACAGATCCTTTGATCCCCTCCATTCTCCACCTGCACTCACAGTAGTGTGATACATGCTAGTGCCCCTCTGGCGCTCAGTTCAAGATATATAAAATGGGAACTTGAACTTTTAAAGTTTTTGGGATAGAAAGAGTGTTTACCTTGTTTAGAAGTGGATACCCTTCTATTTATAGGCGGAGGGGAGTGGGTCTGTTGTGATATAGAGGTTTGTGCATATCATTAGATAGAATCTTCCACGTGACTCTTATATCGGTTGACATGTGTGATCTCAGGATCAACTCATCGTAAACGATTTCTGACAGTTTGGTACATCTACTGTGTTTGGGTATATTTCTTTGGTCCTTGTGTGATGTCTCTGGTGCTTTTAGAAACGCATGTGGTTCCCCACCTGGGCAGGTCAGGGCCTTTCCTTCACTAAACTAGCTCTTATTGGAGGTTTGACCTAGAGTTGTTAAACAACCAGAGTTGAAACAAGGATTCGTCCTTGAGGTGACATATGGTGCCGAGGAGAACTGCTCTGAACGGGCTTCTGAGCCAAAGTGAGGTCTGACTTGAAATTGGATCTCTTCGTGAAAGTGAGCCCTGCCGATTAATGAACCCATTAATGTGACGTCCTTATTCCATTCTGGTTCATCTTAATATTATTATGCCTTATGCAGGCGTGATGGATTTGATCTCCCACAACATCATTCAAAAACATCTCTAATTATGTATAGATAACTATTTTGGGATGGATAACAATTTCGTATAGATAATTATTTTTGTGGGGTTTATTCACCCTTATTCTATGGTGTTCTCCACCTATTCCCTTATCCATAGTAGGGATTCAAGAATGGGCCCTATAGCCAAGAATGCAACATAAACATTATCCTTCATAAAAAAGAGCACATGCAAGTCATTAATATCAGAGTTTAATGCACGAATAAAACAAATTCAAAGAAATTAAAGATGGCGACCATTCAATTCCGATACTCTATTACAATCTTGATCTTCTCATTGTATTTTCATCAGACCAACGTGGAATCGAAGAAAAAGAGAGATTAATAAATAATGAACCATTTAAAACTCTTCCAACCCTAACTAACCAAATCAGGAGGTACAGTGATCCCTCCATTGCTGTTGCATGCACAATATTTAATGCCTTTAGACATTATATATTCATCCGTTCCAGTCCACCTTTACCTACAAATAACCCAACAACAGACAAACCATGGCGTCCAAGAAATCCATTCTGTTCATCCTCCTAACGTTATCCACACTCCACTATACCAACACCCAAACAGTACCCAACACCGGCCACTGGAAGCTCCTCAAGAAGAGCATCGGCATATCCGCCATGCACATGCAACTCATGCCCAATGACAAGCTCATCGCCTTCGACCGCACCGACTCCGGCCTCTCCAACATCTCCCTCCCCGACAACCGCTGCCGCCGGGACCCCCACGACCAGACCGCCACCATTGACTGCTCCGCCCACTCCGTCGAATTCGAACCCAAAGGCCGCAATGTCCGCCCCCTCAACATCCTCACCGACACCTGGTGCTCCTCTGGCGCCCTCTCCCCCAACGGGACCCTCATTCAGAGCGGCGGATTCAATGACGGAGACCGCGTCGTCCGGTACTTCTCGCCGTGCGATGCGTGCGACTGGGTCGAGGAACCCACCGGCCTCGCCGTGCGAAGGTGGTACGCGTCGAGCCAGATCCTCCCCGAAGGGCGTATCATCGTCGTCGGCGGGCGTAAACAGTTCAACTACGAATTCATACCCAAGCGTTCCAAGCAGGACTACAATGTGTACAACCTTCCTTTCCTTAGAGAGACTCGAGACGACCCATCGGAGAACAACCTCTACCCATTCATCCACCTATCCATCGACGGAAACCTCTTCATCTTCGCCAACAACAGATCAATCTTGCTCGACTACGTCAAAAACGTAGTCGTGAAGCGGTTCCCGGACATGCCCGGCGGGGTCGCGCGCAACTACCCGAGCTCGGGCTCTTCTGTGCTGCTCCCAATCAAGCTCGATATGGGCGCCACCGCCGCTGAAGCCGAGGTCATGATATGCGGCGGCGCGCCCGCCTACGCGAATCGGATGGCGAACGCGAGCGTGTTCGTACCCGCCGCGAGGAGCTGCGGTCGGTTGAGGATCACCGACGCGTCGCCGGAGTGGGAGATGGAGGAGATGCCGATCGAGCGCGTCATGGGTGATATGATACTCCTTCCGACCGGGGACGTGTTGATCGTCAACGGCGCGAAGAGGGGCTCCGCCGGGTGGGGCGCCGCGAGAGAGCCGGTGCTGACGCCGGTCATCTACCGGACGTCGGACCGTTCTTTCGAGGTGCTGAGCCCTGCGGCGGTGCCACGTGTCTACCACTCCACCGCCCACTTGTTGCAGGACGGACGGGTGGTGGTCGGGGGGAGTAACACGAACGTGAGGTACAACTTCACTAACGTGCTCTTCCCGACCGAGCTGAGCGTCGAAGCCTTCTATCCGCCGTACATGGAGGGAGAGCAAGTGAACCGGCCGAGGATCCTGTCGGTGGATCCGGCAGACGAGATGGGTCAGATGTCGAGCTTCGCTGTCGAGTTCGACTTGAGAGGGCCGATTAACCAGAGCGAACTTTACGTGACGTTGGTGGCGCCGTCGTTCACGACGCACTCGTTCTCGATGAATCAGAGGTTGTTGGTTTTGAATACTGGAAGAGTCCACCGGGGACCGGAGGGTCGGTACGTGGTCGACGGATTGGCTCCCGCTAGTGCGGCGGTTACACCGCCGGGGTATTACTTGATGTTTGTGGTGCACCGTGGGGTGCCTAGCAGGGGGAAGTGGGTCCATGTTTTTATGAATAGGGGGGTTGATGGGACCATTTGAGCTATTGAATGTTGATTGGGGTTGGGTTGTTTTTAATACATTGTTGTGATTGTGTGACGGTGATATCAATGTCAATGTCAATCATTATTGTTGGATATTGGGCTAGAACTTGGGTCGGGTTGAACCCGAACCCGACGGATTGAACTTGATTTTTACATGGGTTGGGTTGATCAAATCGAGTTCGGGTTCGGGTTGGTCAATTCGGGTTGACTCACAAATCGGGTTGGGTTCGGGTTGGCCTCTCTCTCAACCCGACCCAACCCGAACCCGTAAACTAATGGTTAAAAAAATATTATGACCGTTCATTCTGTAGCTTCTAATATGGGTAGTTCAAATTTTAGGTCAATCTAGTTAATCTTACGGGTCGGGTCGGGTTGATTTATTTAATTTACACATCATGTTAGAAAATTCAGGTTGGGTCGAGTTGGTCCAATTCGGGTTGAAAATCGGGTTGGGGTCGGGTTAGTCCAATTCGGGTTAGGTCGGGTTGGGTCGGGTTAGTTTATTTAATTTCGGGTTGGGTTCGGGTTGGTCCAATTCGGGTTGAAAATCGGGTTGGGTCGGGTTAGGATTGAGTAGTTTAGAATTCCAACCCGAACCCAACCCACCCGAGTTACAGCCCTAGTTGGATAGATTGTTTGGTCTTCCGAGGTCATGCTTGATTATACAATATTTTGTAGGACACTCTCTAATTTACGGTTTTATTTTATTGTTTAATATTAACGTCTAAGATTAAATTTGAATGCAGAGTCGAAATAATGATATTTTTAAATTTTTACATTTCTAATTCAAGTTAAAAATAAAACGATTAAATTTGAGTGTGTAGTTGAAATATTAATATTTTTAAATTTTATATTTCTAATTCAACCTTTGTTAGATTTTTATTTGAAAAAGGTAAGAGGGCCATTTAAAAAATTAAACATTAAAAATTAAAAATGTGTTTAAATATGAATTTTGAAATTTTCACTTTTCATACGTGAAATTCTAAACAAAGATCTGATTTTGTTTTTTTTTTATTACCGCAATTAGAATGTTTGCAATTCATGATGTAATTCGGCAGTTGATGGATTTTCCAGTACGGCTCAACATGTACTTTGCTGTGGAATGACCGTTGCTACAGATGGTTATGGCACGTACACCCAGAGTCTTTGGTGGTTGTCCACTGAATTAATTAATAAAAAAATTTACAAAAAAAATTCCTAACATTCACACAGTAAAAAGTACAGTTACTTCACCGACAAAAAAAAAACTTTCAAAATTTACGGGTAAAAATTGTGATTAATTAAAAATTAATTTATGCTCGTATTTTTAGTCCACATTTATGCTCGGGTTGATGAATTATTAACACGAATTATTTTCATTTTGTAAACGAACATCTCAGAATAAGTTGAATAAATTGAATATTATCTATAGGGGCTTGCTGGTCACCGCAGGATGATCCATCTTGTGTTATGTGCGGCGCTGGCGAGGAGTCGGTGGTGCACCTGATGGATGAGTGCACAGGCTAGAGACGTGGGAGTCAGGCAACTGGTATGGACAGTGATCTGCAGGGTCAATGGGAGAAGGCTGTAGAAATATAGGAACGCTAAAACTAAGATATCACAATCCTATGTCCTAGTTGTGATATGGGCAATTTGGCTCATCCGGAACAACTGTGTATTTAGCCCATGTTTGGATCGCGTATAAAATCCTGGATAAACCCAGATAACCTCGGATAAAAAATTTCACCCGTTTGTTTACCCCGGATAAAGTATACTAGAATAAACCCAGATAAAGTGGTATATGTATTCAAATCAACCCCTAGAATTAAAGTTATCCAATGTTATTCCACCCAAAGAATATGTAGGCCCACTATCAAATCAACTGTAATCACCTCATATAAATCACTTGTCAAATCAACTATCATTACTTTTTTACCTTTTATAAATCTTTATCCATACTTTTCACATTTTACCCAAACAACAAAACATTTGTTCTTACGTTTACCAACACGAATAATTCAAAACACAACCAAACATAAAATCACTTTATCATTATTTAAACTCACTTATGCTTGGATAAATCTATACCCTAGAATAAAATTTATCTCCGTTAGGGATGAGAATTTATCCAGAAAATGTTTAGAACATTATGATTCACTTGAGGCTTGTTTGGATAGAGACGTAAATTATTTTGGGGTTTATACCTCTTCCAGGAATAGATGGGGTTTATTAATGAACTATGTGATTTTCTGTTTGATTGTGTTTTTTATTGTTCTTATTGGGAAGCGTAATAATAAATGTTGAGTTGTTTAATTGATGAAAAATAAATGTGAATAAGATGTAAAAAGTTGATTTGATATGTGGGCCTCATTTATGTATAAGAGAGTGATGGTAGAGGTGATTTAATGTGATGACATGTGATTTGACAAATAGGTTCCTTTAGATGAGTGGAGGAATAACATAAATCTAAGGGGGGACCTAGATGATAAATATCAACTTATTCTCACTTAATTTTACATAGTTATACCAACCTATTCTCTCTACTTAAAAACAACATTTTTTTTTATTCTCCTCTATTCCCACCAATTCCTTCTTATTTTTCTACCCAAACACCCTCTTGGGGCTGGTTTGACATTATGATAAGGGGTTATGATAAGGAAATAATTATGTTAAATCACATGTTATCCCATATGGCATAAGAAGAAGAAAAAGATAAAGCATGGATAATTGTCCATATTATGAGAGAAAAAAAGATATTTTGTTCTACATAAAATGTAGAATAGACTTTATCCTCATTTTTAACATTATTTTGTAAAACATGGACAACATTTATGACTGCCATTCCCAAATAACAAAAACTAAAAACTTCATAAAAAAGTAAAATCAACAATATTAATGCCCCTTTAATAGAAATGATAGACTTGATATTTTTTTTTTTTTGAATTCATCTCATATTTTACATCATATGATCTAAATACAAAATTAATAATAAAAACATAAAAAAATAGGATAATAAAATGCATTACTAAATTTAAATATGGATAAATATTTTTATCTTATAAATTAGGTTAACTTATCATAAATAATTATCAATTTATCAAACCAGGCATTGGAGTCTTGTACGTGCAAAGGCTATTCTTAAGCTCTATTTAGTTGGGTGGGGTTGTAATCAATGAATATGAATCGAGTGGCATTTGTTTGATGTGATAGATTCCTCCTCTGTCATAAATTTTTGGACATATCTCTTTAATTTTAATTAAATTTAAGCTCATGCTTACCTTCCCATAAAAAATATTAAATATTATATAATTAAGAAGAACATTTATTAGAAAATAATCATATTTTCTAAAATACTTACATTATTATTTTTCAAAACGCGCTACGTAAGCAAATATATATTAAAGTTTATACTTGTTATTTACATATAACAATATTTTACTAATATCTATTTCTGTGAGAAAACTATTTCTATATTGGTGAAAACAATTTCATAAGCGTATTTTTTTTGTAAAATAAAAATACACAAGAATTTGGAAGTATCAATAATTGACAGCTATATAAACCCAATAAAAAAACAAAATTCTCTGTATCATGAACTGGTTCCCCATAAACTGCTTGGCTAAATAAATAGAGAATAATTGAATCGCATTGGAAAGTGAAAAGACTAATGAAAATATATATAAACACTCGGTCAAACGTACCTACTAAACAAATTAAAGTAAACTCTCGTAACACAAATTAAAGCAAACTCTCGTGAGGACGTTCAGGGAAACCAACCAACCAACAGACATGTGAAGCCAATAGTGCAGATCTTTAATGGCAATGCCTGCCTCGTCCACCGCACTACGATAGAAGTCTTAAAATGGGGTCCCATGGGAGACTTTTAAAGCTCTTTTTTTTTTTTTTGGTAGTGTGAGATAAAACACCGCTGTGTAAATATGGTATGAACACTGAAAGAGCACCAATCACCGGGAGTCTCACATAAAACAGTTCGCAAAAAATGGTCCCGACAGGTAGGCAGCATTCAAGGTGGTTTGGGGGATCATTTATGTTAGGAATAATGCTTTTTAGAAACAACCCCCCCCCCCCCCCCACCCCCCATGTAGCTTCCATTTCAAGCTCCATGAGATGGCATATATGAAATAATACTTGTTATACCCTTATACCCCTGTATGATTTTTTTTGTAGCTAATTCCCACAAAACGAGGAGATAATTAAGTATTACTTTTTTTTCCATATGCGCGCGAGACATTTATTTTCACTTTTTATTTTATTTCTTCCTCCTCAATCGTCCCTCCAACTGCCTGACAAACCTCCACGGCCAACTGTGCATATTTCAGCCTTTTGAAAGGCCAGGTCTATAGATATTCAGTGGAAGTATCATCTTAAATCTAGTGTTTGAACAGAAATTTTATCATTAGGATATTACTTATTTTTAAATGATCTGAAATAAATCATCTACATTCATTTAAACTTTTTTTTCTTGAAATTCATATTTTATATCTACATGTGCATTATTATTCATGCATTACTTTGTTAGAATTTGTTTTGAAACTCAAACAAATTGAAAAATGAATCTAATATAAAAATATGCATTATTTTTTAATCCTAGAATTTTGAAAGTCAGTTACATTATAAATGTAACTGATATTTTTATGCATTATATTGTGAAAAGCAGTTACAATTTGTATTTTATATACATCATATTCTATGGTCAATTACATTTTGAAATATAATTGATCGTTATATTCATTATATTTTTGTAAGTCAATTATATTTTGAAATGTAACTAATCTTAATGTGCATTATATTTTTTTAAAAGTTGGTTAAATTTCAACATGCATCTAAAATTTATCTTATCTTAATGTATTTATGAGTACTATAATTTTATACTGAGATTTCTATTATATTTAGTTCTGTAATTTGAATGCAGAACTAAAACCTTAATCTTATATCAGTTAAAATATAAATATACATAGCTTGATTTTCTAAAAAAATATAACTTGATTTTCTAGAAAATGGAACTAGATTACATAGAGGTGGAGTTTGGAGGAGGTGGATGTCGGAGGAGAGCCGGAAAGATAGCTGAACCACATCTCATATGATAAAAGATGACGAGAAGAATCTAAGTGTAGTGCCAGACGCTGAAGATGAATAGGCCGGCTGAAATGATTTTTTTGAAGTGAGGGATGTCATAAAAGAAGCGGTTGAGATTTTTAAGGTGGGGATTGTGTTGGGGGATGAAAACGTGGGTTATTAATGGAATGGTAGTATTATAATTTTTTGATAATGTCAAACAAATGACCAATGAAAAAATGACATGTAATGAAACTTCTTAATGGAATCTAAATCTTGGGTCTAGGTTTTAGGACTTATATTTTAGTGGTCGGTTTGTTGTTAGGAATTGTTTCCATTATGTAGAAGTGCATGTGAGTTCTGCCTGTGTAACTATTTTGTCGATCCTATTTGAGTACACTTTGCATGTTTTGAGTGCAATGCATGGCAAATTGGGAGAGCATGCTGCATGCCATGAAAATAGCTCTAGCATGAACCATGCAATCCTGGCTTGTAATGTTTTAGAGTACCCAGGCTTTGGAAGCCTGGGTAGTTGACCCATCTACCCACTGCGGAGGCCCCATCTCGAGTTTTGTGAATTGTGAGATTGAAAAAATGTGTGTTTGTGGACTTTCGATAGCCCAAGCCACCGTTCTACCATAAACTAATGCAGTTCAAAAGTGGTCACCCAAAAACAGCATTGGTAGGAGCAGACAGTGGAGCGGACGACCAGCGTTTGACAGTGTAGCGGACGGTTATGGAGGTTCCCTGGAGCGGATGATTTGGGGCAGAGAGGGCAGTGGGCGAGGGGAGTGGCGTCAGGAGGCGAGTTGGACATTCGTCACCCGCTGAAGGTATGAGGCGCCAAGCGGTGCCAGAGGGAGTTTCAAGAGTAGAAGTACAACGCGCTGCTTCCGATGCCTTTGTCTGGGGCATTGGGCGAGTGAGTGTAGGGATCCGCCTAAATGCTGGAGGTGTGGCAAATCGGGACATCATAGTCCGGTCTGCTCCTTCAGGGGCACTAATCTGATGGGTTCCCGGGTGGCTCAGGTGTTGGGTTTATCCTCGGGCCTGTCGGGTGCTCCAGGAGGGTCTCGAAGTATTATGGGGTGTCTGCCCCCTTGCGACACTTCCAGCGGTGATTATTCCCTGGTCAAGGGAGTTGGAGGTTTGCGAGGAACGTTTCTCTCTAAGTGTGATAGCTGAATGGACAGGGGCGGGTGATGCGGACTGGGACATGGTGTAGCAGTTGATCAAGAAACGCTGGGTGGGTTTACCCTTGTTTCTGATGGGTGTTGGGGGGACGGAAGCTTCTAATCCATTTCCCCTTGATTTCAGTCCGGGATGTCTTACTCAAGGCAGCTTCTCTTCGAATGCAAGAGGGGAGGTCTCTTGGTGCCTTGTGATTGTAAGGTTGGTGGTGGGGTTTCCTCGGGCAGCAGGTTTTCCCTCCTTCGGGGCTTACCTCTTCTTTGGAGGTCTCTTGAGGTAGTAAGAAGCCTAATTGAGGGAAGCAGGCACCTTTTGGAGGCACGAGAAGTGTTAGATAATGGTGAGGATCTTCTGTTATGCTCCGGAGCAGCCGTTCCCGGATCGTAGCAATATATAAATATCAGGTGATCAATACAAGAGGTCAATAATGAATCCAAGGGATACAACGATGATCCAACATATGACATATCTAATTTTAACAAAGCAATAATAATAGATAGTTGTAAAATGATATAAACATGTAATCCAAAGTAATATTACAGATCCAATTCAATAATTACTGTCATGTGAGAGCCAAGTCTAATCAAAATCAACTAAAAAAAAATGACATATGCGTCAAGCACGATTACCATAAATACAAATAAGAGGAATGTTGACAACCTCACGCTCGCAGAACCAAAAGACCGGACGCTACAACAACTACTGGAATCTCACCTCGCGGGCCCCTGGTGGAGGAACAATACACGAGGGGTGAGCTACAAGCTCAGTGAATGGTAAGAATCTGATGCAGCGTGTAACCACGCTCTTCTACGGATCCGTTCAAAAGAACGAAATCGGTAGGCTCCAACGGCGCTGTTTGTGGCGGCCTGTGTCCCAAACCATCGACACGTACACGCCACCAAAGCTCTGATACCAACTGTGGCAGCCCGTGTCCCAAAACACTGACACGAGCGCGTCACGTGCCTAAAAACCCACCATAATCTTTTTTTTTCTAAAACAAAACATCGAAATGTCCACCCTATATAATCACATATGATAACAACCCTGGGATAACAGATAATCAACAAGATATGTATAATCACCTATATCACAACACACCCAGGAAAGTTTAAGCAGTCAACAGAGCAGCTAACACACCTCATATACAGTCATCCATATATACAGAGCATTTAACATAGGCATGGTTCGCTAGACCAGCCTCTACCAAAATAATCATATACAGATCCAAAACATCAAACTATACACATCTATATATACCTATCACCAGCTGGACGTGGCACCAAAAGAAGACTAAGCCAACGTCCACCAACCCCGCCTCTACTCTGCAAAGTTAGAGAAAATAGAATGGAATGAGCGAAAGATGCCCAGTAAGTAACCCAGACATTCCACGCACAAGGACAACAAGAATGACATCCAAAGTCAAGCTCAGTAATCTCAATAAACACCAGGTCAAAGTATAATGACAAATGGAATTACTGTATAAGCATCAGCGGAGAACAATAACATCGCTGATATATAAACATAGGAATGAATAGCTCAAACTAACACCTCACAACTGATAAAGCCAATGAATATCATCAAGTTGTATCACAATTGGACTGAAAGCAAGTACTCTGAAATTGCCCAACAATCAAAAGGATGTTATTTAAATCACTGATGGCCCTGGAAATGTCACAATGCTACAAGAATGATAAGGAAATCACAATTCTGGTCCCCAAATGTCCAAAGCGTAGGAATGACCATTTGCACGACCCCACCATCTTGGCCCCTATGTCCAAGATATCCACATACCTCGCGTGTGGCCCTCGGAACGTCCACCGCGGATTCACTACCTGGCCCTCGGAACGTCCAGGCACAGCAGGGTATTCTCAAGTCCCCCTCGCTGGACCGTACGTACTTATGCGCGCTAGGGAGGCAAACCTCAACCCTCACTGTAAGGTCTATGGCCATCCAACTCCAAGTACACAAGAGGTAATATAGAAGCAACGATATCAATCACACTACAAGGCTTCATGGTCAAACAACACGAGCATACTGATCATAGGTTCATGGCAAGACACTAAGATGGATACATATCATGATCAAAAGAAAGGCTCACGATACTAACAAGTCAATCATAAGCTCACGAGATATAAATAAGGAAAATAAGCTGGAATCCAATAAAGAATAACTCCAAGATACAAATAGACCAATTATAAAGAATAACTCCAAGATACAAATAGACCAATTATAAGAATATTTTAGAATCTCGAACAACCACAGTCTAACAACAATGAAGGAATATGTCTCAATAATAGACCATTTAAATGCAGTACTCACAATCGAAATCATCTGGATTATCAAATACAATTGAATAGCTTCAACAACAATAAAATGTGGGGTGGAATGGAATGAGTAAATGTCGAATCAACAATACCACGCGGAACGGAATTGAACAAATAATGGAATGGAACGAAACAAGCAAATATCGATCGATCAGGTTACTTACAATAATACAACGTGGAATGGAATGAATAAACAAATATCGATCAGGTCACTTACAATAATACAACGTGGAATGGAATGAACAAGCAAAGTCAATCGGGTTACTTACCTCACAATTCACAATCCCAAGTTGGACTCACCCTATTCCAGCTCCTAAACCAAGCAGACAGGAATCCACTGATAAAATTATAACCTCAATCAAATACTAAAATATAACCCTATTAATCAAACAATTCCCAAATCTACCAAGACAAACATGACATCCCCACTACAAACCCCAAAATGATACTGTAAAATCAACCATCAAATACCTATTTATCCAGCCCCAAAAACATAATCATATTCCAGCCCCAAATCACAAATTTGATTCAAAACTGAAATAAAACAACCCTATACGAAGAATAACAATGAAAAGAACAAGAATCTTTACCCAGTGTATCACAAAAAATACTCGACGAAGCTTTTCCTAATTTTCTAATTTTTTTCCCTTGATTTCCCCTTCTCAATTTCCACTGATACGAGTCTCGGCCGACTCTCTCACATAACACATGAAGAAAGCATCACCACCGACTCCCATTTATTTAAAACTTTAGATCCGCCAAATGACGAAAACACCCTTCCACTAAAATCTGCGCAGCCTCGACTCAAACAGCCATATCTTTTCACAGGGAAATCCACTTCAGATGAAACAACTTTTGTTTGAAAGATAACTAAAATATCTACAACTTCTATGTTTGAGCCAAGATCAGAAGAAGCCTCCAACTATATTTAAAATAACGATGAATAGAAGACCTCGCGATTTATTCTTCTAGGGGCAGAAATGGTAAAACAGCCATAACTTTTCTAATATAACTCCAAATAATGCCAAACCAATTTTATATGAAAGGTAACTCAAAAATGAAGACTTCATATGTTGAGCGTGAATCCCAAATATGCCTCGAAAGTATTTTTTGAAAATTAAACCAAATGTACGACTTCAGGGAGAATAAAAATCAAAAGCACAATAATATAAAATTATCCTCTCTTGTAAACAAAACACGTAAATATTAGCATAAACCGGCATAAGAGGGTCCCGGCTATTACATCCTACCCCCCTTAAATAGGATTTGGTCCTCCAAATCCGCAAAGCATACCTTATGATGAAAATAGGTGAGGATAACGCTCCCTCATCTCTGCTTCACGCTCCCACGTCGCATCCTCGGACGTCTGATGTTGCCATAGGACCTTAACCAATGGAATGGTCTTAGTCCTCAACTTCTGCTCTCGACGTGCTAAAATACGGATGGGTCGTACCTCAAATGTCAAATCCGCATGAACCTCTAAAGGTTGATAATCGATGACTTGCGACGGATCCGGATGATATTTCATCAACATGGACACATGAAACACATTATGAACGCCTCCCAACTGCGGTGGCAATGCAAGACGGTATGCCGACATACCAATCCTCTCTACGATCTCAAATGGACCAGTATATCTAGGGCCCAACTTGCCCTTCTTCCCAAACCTCATCACGCCTTTCGTCGGTGATATCTTCAGGAAAACGTGGTCCCCAACTCGAAACTCCAAATCTCTCCTTCTGTTATCGGCATAGCTCTTTTGCCGACTCTGAGCTGTTCTAAGCCGATCCCTGATGATACGAACCGTGTCGGTCGATTGCTGCACGATTTTTGGTCCAAGCATCTATCGATCTCCCACCTCCTCCCAGCAAATAGGAGTCTTACACCGCCTACCATACAATGCCTCAAAGGGTGCCATCCCAATACTGCTATGATAGCTATTATTGTAGGCAAACTCCTTCAATGGTAGGTTGTTTTTCCATCCACCCTCAAACTCAAGAACGGATGCTCTCAACATGTCCTCGAGAGTCTGGATGGTCCTCTCCGATTGACCATCGGTCTGGGCGTGAAATGCTGTGCTAAACTGCAATCTAGTCCCCAAAGCTTGCTGTAGACCTCTCCAAAAATGAGATGTAAACCTTAGATCACGGTCTGATACGATACTGACCGGCACTCTGTGATATCGAACAACTCCATCGATATACTTAGCCGCCAGACTATCCATCGACTGCGTAGCTCGAACAGCAAGAAAGTGGGCTGATTTTGTCAGTCTGTCCACGATAACCCATATGGTATCACACCCCTTCTGGGATCGAGGTAAACCGCACACGAAATCCATAGTGATGTGTTCCCATTTCCATTTGGCACCTCCAATGGTTGCAACAGGCCTCCCGGTCGCTGGTGTTCTGCTTTGACCCTTTGACAGGTCAAAAATCTCCCAATGAACTTCGCAATATCCTTCTTCATGCCTTGCCACCAGTACAAGCCTCGTAGATTCTGGTACATCTTTGTGCTACCGGGATGCATAGTGTATGCAGAATGGTGTGCCTCCTGTAGGATCTCTCGTCGGATCTCCTCATCTGACGGAATCCAAATCCTTCCTCGAAAGCAGAGCAATCCATCTGTCCTCATCTTCCACTCTGAATCTATTGCCTCAGACTCAACTACACGACGAAACTCCTCAAACTCGACATCTTTCCTCTGAGCTCCTTCGATCTGAGTCAACAAGATCGGTTGTACCCTCATTTGGGCGATCAAAACTCCTGGCCTTTCCCGTTTGCAATATCACATCAGAGTCTCAAACTTGCTCGAGCAAACACCACTCATGAACCATTAGGTGCGCTACACTCGCAGCTGACTTTCTACTTAGAGCATCAGCAACGATGTTCGCCTTCCCTAGATGGTATTGAATGATGCAGTCATAATCATTCAAAAGTTCAAGCCATCGTCTCCGATGGAGGTTCAACTCCTTCTGTGAAAATAAATATCTCAAGCTCTTGTGGTCTGTGAATACCTCAAATTTCTCACCATAAAGATGGTGCCTCCATATCTTCAATGCAAAAACTACGGCTGCCAATTCCAGATCATGGGTAGGATAGTTCTGCTCATGCGGCTTCAACTGTCTCGATGCATAAGCTACTACCTTGCCATGTTGCATCAATACACAACCCAGCCCTCTTTGTGAGGCATCACTATAGACCACAAAGCCTCATGTACTACCAGGAATAGTGAGAATCGGAGCTGAAGTCCAACACCTCTTCAACTCCTCGAAACTGGCTTCGCACTGATCTGTCTACTCGAATCTAGCATTCTTATGTGTTAGACGAGTTAGTGGAACTGCAATCCTCGAGAAATCCTCGATAAATCTGCGATAGTAACTAGCCAACCCAAGAAAACTACGAATCTCTGTGGCATTGGTGGGGTGCTTCCAGCTCATCACTGCCTTCACCTTAGCAGGGTCCACCTCAATTCCCTTCTTCGAGATCACATGCCCTAAGAATGCCACACTTTCTCCAACCAGAATTCGCACTTGCTGAATTTAACATACAGCTTGTGTGCTTGTAGGACAACAAGGACAATTCTCAGGTGTTGCGCATGCTCTTTCTGTTCGGCGAGTATATCAAGATGTCGTCGATGAACACCACCACAAACTGGTCTAGATATGGTTGAAATATCTTGTTCATCAATGCCATGAATACTGCAGGAGCATTCGTTAGCCCAAAAGGCATGACGACAAACTCATAATGGCCATACCTGGTCCGAAATGCTATCTTCTAAATGTCCTTTTTTATCGGTAATTGATGATAGCCTGATGTCAAATCAATCTTGGAGAACACTGTGCCCCTCTCAGCTGGTCGAACAGATCATCAATCCTTGGTAATGGGTACTTGTTCTTTACAGTCCTCTGATTAAGAAGGCGATAATCAATGCACAGCCTCATTGACCCATCCTTCTTCTTCACAAATAGGACCGGTGCACCCCAAGGAGAAACACTAGGCCTAATGAATCCCTTTTCTAACAAATCCTCAAGTTGTGTCTTCAACTCTTTCAACTCTGCTGGTGCCATCCTGTAAGGGGCTTTCGAGATAGGAGAAGTCCCCTCTCAAATCTCCTTGCCCGAGCCTCCTCATCCCGCAATACATGTGCTCCAAATCGCGATAAACGAGTAAATTCTGTATCATACTCGGCCACTGATCGTCGCCCCTGCTGCAGATACAGAAACTCCTGCTCCTTCTCCCTCTGAACTGCCTCTGGAAAATATTTCTCATTGAAAAGTTGTACAAACCTCTCCAGGTGATCGAGGATGTCTGCGTATGCTCCATCATACGCCACCACAACTCTGCATCGCTAGCCAATCGGAATAGCGTCAAAGGAACACTATCCTCCTCCTGGCACTTGATCGCCCGGAAGGTCTTCTCTAGCAAGAATAACCACTCCTCTGCAATCAATGGATCTGTCGTACCATAGAACAGTGGTGGAGCCATCCTCATGAAAGTATCATACATCCCCCGCACCTTGGCTATCGCATTCGTCTGCCTGAGCTCCAGGGTAGCATTAATATGCTCCCGCAATGTCCATGTCATGTCCCCAATGGCCTGGATCACCCTAGCAGCATCTGATGATTCCGGATGAGCCGCAGGCGTCGATTCAGATCCATGATCCATCAAGACCTACAAAACACAACATCAAATAAATTAAAAATACTTTCTCCTATCCCTAGTGCTCTATATAATACTCTAGACAACTAACCCTATCCTATAGCTCTGTTGAACTTCAGCTTAAATCCTCAATTGACTCAACGAGGTCTAACCTAAGCTCTGATATCAACTGTGGCGGCCCGTGTCCCAAACCATCGACACGTGCACACCACCAAAGCTCTGATACCAACTGTGACAGCCCGTGTCCCAAAACACCGACACGAGAGCATCACGTGCCTAAAAACCTACCATAATCTCTTTTTTTTTCTAAAACAAAACATCGAAATGTCCACCCTATATAATCACATATGATAACAACCCTGGGATAACAGATAATCAACAAAATATGTATAATCACCTATATCACAACACAGCCAGGAAAGTTTAAGCAGTCAACAGAGCAGCTAACACACCTCAAATACAGTCATCCATATATACAGAGCATTTAACATAGGCATGGTTCGCTAGACCAGCCTCTACCAAAATAATCATATACAGATCCAAAACATCAAACTATACACATCTATATATACCTATCACCAGCTGGACGTGGCACCAAAAGAAGACTCAGCCAACGTCCACCAACCCCGCCTCTACTCTGCAAAGTAAGAGAAAATATAATGAAATGAGCGAAAGATGCTCAGTAAGTAACCCAGACATTCCACGCACAAGGACAACAAGAATGACATCCAAAGTCAAGCTCAGTAATCTCAATAAACACCAGGTCAAAGTATAATGACAAATGGAATTACTGTATAAGCATCAGCGGAGAACAATAACATCGTTGATATATAAACATAGGAATGAATAGCTCAAACTAACACCTCACAACTGATAAAGCCAATGAATATCATCAAGATGTATCACAATTGGACTGAAAGCAATTACTATGAAATTACCCATCAATCAAAAGGATGTTAATTAAATCACTGATGGCCCTGGAAATGTCACAATGCTACAAGAATGATAAGGAAATCACAATTCTGGTCCCCAAATGTCCAAAGCGTAGGATTGACCATCTGCACGACCCCACCATCTTGGCCCCTATGTCCAAGATATCCACATACCTCGCGTGTGGCCCTCGGAACATCCACCGCGGATTCACTACCTAGCCCTCGAACGTCCAGGCACGGCAGGGTATTCTCAAGTCCCCCTCGCTGGACCGTACGTACTTATGCGCGCTAGGGAGGCAAACCTCAACCCTCACTGTAAGGTCTATGGTCATCTAACTCCAAGTACACAAGAGGTAATATAGAAGCAACGATATCAATCACACTATAAGGCTTCATGGTCAAACAACACGAGCATAGTGATCATAGGTTTATGGCAAGACACTAAGATGGATACATATCATGATCAAAAGAAAGGCTCACGATACTAACAAGTCAATCATAAGCTCACGAGATATAAATAAGGAAAATAAGCTGGAATCCAATAAAGAATAACTCCAAGATACAAATAGACCAATTATAAAGAATAACTCCAAGATACAAATAGACCAATTATAAGAATATTTTAGAATCTTGAACAACCACAGTCTAATAACATTGAAGGAATATGTCTCAATAATAGGGCATTTAAATGCAGTACTCACAATCGAAATCATCTGGATTATCAAATACAATTGAATATCTTCAACAACAATAAAATGTGGGGTGGAATGGAATGAGTAAATGTCGAATCAACAATACCACGCGTAACGGAATTGAACAAATAATGGAATGGAACGAAACAAGCAAATATCGATCGGTCAGGTTACTTACAATAATACAACGTGGAATGGAATGAATAAACAAATATCGATCAGGTCACTTACAATAATACAACGTGGAATGGAATGAACAAGCAAAGTCAATCGAGTTACTTACCTTACAATTCGCAATCCCAAGCAGGACTCACCCTATTCCAGCTCCTAAACCACGCAGACAGGAATCCACTGATATATAACCTCAAATCAAATACTAAAATATAACCCTATTAGTCAAACAATTCCCAAATCTACCAAGACAAACATGACATCCCCACTACAAACCCCAAAATGATACTATAAAATCAACCATCAAATATCTATTTATCCAGCCCCAAAAACATAATCATATTCCAGCCCCAAATAACAAATTTGATTCAAAACTGAAATAAAACAACCCTATACGAAGAATAACAATGAAAAGAACAAGAATCTTTACCGAGTGTATCACAAAAAATACTCGACGAAGCTTTTCCTAATTTTCTAATTTTTTTTCCCTTGATTTCCCCTTCTCAGTTTCCACTGATACGAGTCTCGGCCGACTCTCTCACATAACACATGAAGAAAGCATCACCACCGACTCCCATTTATTTAAAACTTTAGATCCGCCAAATGATGAAAACACCCTTCCACTAAAATCTGCGCAGCCTCGACTCAAACAGCCATATCTTTTCACAGGGAAATCCACTTCAGATGAAACAACTTTTGTTTGAAAGATAACTAAAATATCTACAACTTCTATGTTTGAGCCAAGATCAGAAGAAGCCTCCAACTATATTTAAAATAACGATGAATAGAAGACCTCGCGATTTATTCTTCTAGGGGCAGAAATTGTAAAATAGCCATAACTTTTCTAATATAACTCCAAATAACGCATGTCCTGAGGTTATATTTTAAGTGATAAAAAAAAACTTATATTTGATTTTCATTCAATTATTGGAATCAAATGAACTGTTAGAATAATTTTAGTTGATAGGTTAGGGCCGCCCACCCCCAAAGTCTTCAAAAACAAAGAAAAAGTAAACGCTAATCCTCTCCAAAGAGTTGTCATCAAAACTGATAACTTGTAAAATAGAAAAACTAAGCCCTCGCTTTATTTTGGGAATAAGCTCTCGGATAACTCTGGATAACCCCGGATAAAGATTTTAATGTGTTTGGAAACCCCTAATAACCCTTGATAAAGTATACCAGAATAAACCGGAATAAAGTGGTATATGGATTCTAACGAATCTCTGAAATTAAAGTTATCCTAGGTTATTCAATCCAAAGAATATATGGACCAACTATCAAATCAACTGTCATCACCTCTTATAAATCACATGTCAAATCAACTATCATTAATTTTTATCTTTTATAATTCTTTATCCATACTTTATTTACATTTTAATTAAACAACAAAACATTTATTCTTATGCTTACCAACGAGAATAATTCAAAACACAACCAAACACAAACATTTTATCCTTATTTATACTCACCTATGCTTGGATAAATGTATACCCTGTCATAAAACCTATCCCTGTTCCAAACGGGGGCTCGAATAGCTGAAAATAAAATGATAAATTAAATAGTAAATTTTTATATGTGATTTTGACTAGTCATACAAATTAAATTTTAAACTATGGTTATAATTAAGAAGATTTGGGAGTAAGTTACTCAGAGTAACTTAAATAACAGGGGCAATCAGCAAAAATAGCACTTATAATTCAAATATGAGAGATCCTTCTCTTCTTCTTCTATAATTAAATATTAAGATTCTTTTATATTATAAATTTTAATGAATGAGATTTTCTTTATCATATATTCATTGAGAAGAGAGAAAAACATGAAAGATCATTGACTAAGTTTTTTGGGTTTAATAAATATCCGGTTGATAAAGAAAATTATGGAAGATTTGTTTATTTGATTAAATTTTAATGGTTGGATAGAGCATTTAATTTGGTGGAGAAATATATGAAAAAAAGTTATTTTTTTAGCCACTCAAATTTAATTAAAAAATTTAATCAATAAAGATAAACAAATCTTCTATGGTTTTCTCTCTCAACGAAGAAATTCAGCCATTAAATTTAATCAAATAAATAGTTGATAAAAAAAACTCAGTCATTAATATTTAATTAAAGAAAATTTTGGTAAAATCCCTTCCCATTCCCATTCTGTATACGTGTAGATGGGAGGGAAATGTAGTACAAGCTTGTCCATGTGGTCTTTATGGTTGTAACGCAATGAGCGACTATTAATTTGGTCGAGTCAGTTGCTCCAAATTCTTGCTTATTCTTCACGTCCTCTCCTCTACTCGGCCTTTATTTTTTTATTCTGGCAAGCATTATGAAGACTCCGTTTCTCCAATCACAATTAAAATTTGCAACATCTTTGGTCTCTCATTGGAGGAAAAACAGGGTATGATCAAGGACATTAGTTGGACTTCACTGATGGCTAGTTAGATCAAAGTAAACTCTGATGGTTAGAAATTGGATGATTGATTTGCTTTTGACGCATTGGTCTAGGACTGCTTGGAGATTGTCTCTCAGCTTTATCTGTGAGGGTCCGTGTGGCCTCTATTAACCTTCTTGAGCTAAAAGGGCTAGTGGAGGGCCTCCGCCCTTGTTTCTCTATTCAGGCAACTCAGGTTTGGTTAGAAACAGATTCAACCACAGTGATTGCATGGATCCACCATCCACGGCCGTGGCTGCATCCCTTTGACTGCCTTCACGGACCTGTGTTCCATTGATATATTCACTATCAGCAACTCTAATAGCTTGGAGGGCCACACATCTACCGGGAAGGCAATAGGGCGGCAGAACTCCTTGCTGCCTACCAATATATCCACCACGGGATATACATTACATGAACCAACTCACTTTTGGGATGAACTCAAGTAGACTTTACAAGTGGATAAAGAGCGGAAGTCACTCCTCAGACTAGCAAATAATTCATGCTTCGATTTTACATCATCAATGATCTTTGGTCACCATATTATCAAATGTAAACAATGGGTCTGATATTGTTCATTTGTGAACCTATTATCTTCTTTGTTTCCCTTCAATTTATGTACATTTATAATTCCATAGCAATACAAAATTTACCAAAAGAAAAAAAAAATTGATTAATTTTTTTAAAAAAATTGCATGCCCATAATAAAACTTGTTTCCCTCCACAAATTAAGTAAAAGCGTGTGGATTTGATGGAGATGCTACAAGGATATATGACCAAGGCCAGTTAATTAAGAAAAATAATGCAAAACATAAGATATAAACATATTAGATAACAAGGGGCACCAAACCATAATACGTTTTGATCTACCAAATATAATTCAATGTTTTTTTTTTTTGCTTGATAATAAAGCCAATTTATTCATTTAACTATAACTATACAAAAAGTACATCAGCTCATACAAAATGTGATAGAGACCATTTAAACCATGGCCATCCCTCTTAAACTACATCATTGATGTATTAATAGGATTGACAGGAGGTTCTAACTTGGGAGTACCTACTTTATCTTCAAACAACAGAGATTGAATTTTGTTGTTTAACTGATCCAGCCTGAAGTGTGTGATTCCAATGGCTGAGTGCCAAGCTGCTAGTGCATCCACAACTCTATTTCCTTCTCGGAAAATATGAGAAATCCTCCATTCCTACATCTGAGACACTAGAAAACGGATTTCACGTATATCACGGAGAGCATACCAAGGGATGACTTCCTTCTCTTGGGCCCAAGCAACTGCCGTGGTAGAATCAGATTCGGACCACACATTCAAGCTTAGATCTTTGCACATCCTCAACCCAGCCAGAATGCCACGGAGCTCCAAGATGTTGATAGAGGCAGCGCGTGACCTTTCCGCCATGGCTTTGATACAATCCCCTGATGAGTTTCTAACCACTGCATCAATCACAAATATGTCATCAGTCAATGATCCATTCGAGTTGACCTTTAACCACTCAGATGAGGGAGGAGACCAAATCACTTGTAAAGATGAAATGAATTTCTTCACCAAAATAACACCAAACAAATTCTTAAATGCAAGGGACAAAGAAGATCCATTGTCAACTATTTGGAGGCCAAAAAATCTTGCTTTAGCGCTTAAGAGAATATGTCGGATTAGAGTTGCTTTGACAGGGGATTCTTGGTTGAAAAGTAATTCATTTCGAGCCTTCTAGAGAGTCCAGATTGTGAAGGATAAGATGAATTGAAGGATCTTTCTTTCATCTTCCGAAGATGCACACTTGATGAACCAAATAAAGAAGTCCCCCAATTCAGAGATCCTCTGTATTCTGATTGAGAGATACCTTAGAATAACCTCCCATACATGAGTTGACATATGACATTGTAAGAAAAGATGGTTAGAAGTCTCTTCATTGGAATTACAAATAATACATGCACTAGAACTTATCATCCCCCATTTCCACAGACGGTCGCAGGTTGGAAGCTTATGAAGAGCAGCCTGCCAACACAGTAGAGTCTGTCTAGGGGGTTGAATAGGATTCCAAATGCATTTGGTCCAATCAAGAATGGGTTGTGAGTGTCGTACCCGGTTCCAGGCAGAGGAGCAAGACACCTGACCATTTTTACTTCCTGTCCATACAAGAATATCTGGACCATATCCTCCAATCTCTTGCTGTTCAATAACATCCCAGACATTATCAAATTTCAATGGCCATCTGATCGGTTTACGCCACTTCCCATCAACAATGAGGCTCGCCACTGAAGCATTCCGCAGGGGATCCCAATGGAGAAGAGAAAGATTGTTGAAATAATGCTTAAGCCCAAACCCATTGATCCATGGGTCATCCCATAGATTTATGGACTTACCATCAATGATGATGAAATTGGTGTTGCCCCTTAGCCAAGATATGGAGTGCAAGATCTTTCGCTAGAGAGAAGAGGAAGATTTAGTGGCTTCGATACTCCAAACTGACCTGTTCTTGCAATATCTAGCCTTTACCCATGTAACCCATAAAGACAAATGATTAGTTGCTATCTCCCATAATCTAGCTCCCATGGCTGCAGAATTCCAATCCTCAATACGCTTTACTCCAAGTCCACCTTCCTCCTTAGGTAGACAAATCTTGTCCCAACTGACCGCATTTAGTTTCACCTTACCTTCCTCTCCAGACCAAAGAAATCTTCTACAGATTTGTTCTAGAGTTTTGACTAAATCGCTGCTCTCCCTGATTTATTTCTCATCTCTCGGATCTCTGTACGTTTCTTTCAAGCAATCAAAGAGGGTAAAGGACGAGTTTGGTCCAAGGAACAACAGACAGTGTTCCAAAGTCTCAAAGATCACCTTGGCGGTGAGTGCTCTACCTCGATTTGACCATGTCAATAGTAGCCCTCAATGCGGCGCTGTTCAGGGAGGAACAAGTGCGACTCCATCCCGTCTTCTACGTGAGCAAAGTCTTGATTGACGCGGAGGCACATTACTCCCCGATCGAAAAGCTGATGTTAGAACTGGTGGTTATCAAGAATGATTTCTGATTCTTGGCGCTGGTGGGCATCTGTGGGTGCCATTTTCTTGGCCCACCAAAACGGGTGGTATCCCGGCAGCCCATGACATGAATATATGGATCTGCAACCCAATTGACCTGAGCCTAACGCGATCGCTCAGATCTGACAACAACATCCCAAGTTATTCGGTTTCGATGAATATTCCATTAAGGGTCATCAAGAATGATTTTATGATTCGACCAAATATATTCATTTGATTTGAAATTATCACTATTTAATTATCAAATCACAATAATATATTGCAGATTCAAAATCATCCTTGACTAATCCATGAAATCCTACCAAAATATATATCTTTGACCATAATAGCCAATAATTCATCAGCAAATCTCTGAGATATATATTTTGCTCCCTCAGAATCATGGATCTGTCCCCATCCATTCGATGATGAGGAGATCGACCATTGATCCTAGGGAAACCCTAAAAAACACTATAAATAGGGAGCTAATTCTCTCTATTGAATAAGTTTCCCACCTCTCTGTGTCTTCGACGTTCAAGAGGAGAGCAGGTAGCAAACACCTGAAGCGATGCAGAAGAAAGGAGGAGCGGATAAATTTGACTACCCGAACTCGGTATTGTCGGTATGTAAAACTGGGGGTTTCTGCGAACTTGGTCCTGGTCCGTCTCGCGACTGATCAGGTCACCGCCCGGAGAGTCGTTCCTGAGCCGCCCGACTGCTTCTCAGAAAAGACGAGGTTTGTGTGATCGCCACCTGCTTTCTCAAAAAGTGGGAAAAGTTGGTGTTGGATTTGATCGCCTCGCGGGTGGAAGTTTGTGGGGTCTCCTCTCTGGGATACGGATATACCGTACACAGAGGTGAAAAACAGGTAAACCTATTTTGCTTCGGGGCTTGACTAGAGGAGATATGGGACTAAAAAAGGGTTAGAGGGGGTCGGCTAGTGGGAATTAGCCGCCTGGTAGGGGACGGTTGGTTGGGACTAGCCGCCTGGTACCTGGTTTCTGGATTTTCTGGATTTGGGCAAAACCTAGGTAGGGAAGTGTTTTGGCTTTGGCTAGGGTGGTGGTAATGAGGATTGAAAGTGGTGTTGGTGGTTTCCTCTTCTAGATTTGGGCAGCACCTAGGTAAGAATTTGGATTTGTTTGGCTAGGGCTAAGAGTGGTTTAGGACAATGGTTTAGAGGGGGGGTTTATGGAGAGTGGAATTTGGTGGGGAATGACTTTCCTTTCTCTCAACTAAGGCTCTCTCCCTCTCTCTCTCTTTTTCTCTCTTTCTCTAACACACACTTTGAAATGAAAATGGCCACACCTTTGGTTCTCACCCCTACCCCTCCTTTTATAGTAGAAAAGGGTGCATGGGTTTATTCTTTGGGTAATAGCATGGGTTGGGTAAGAGGGTGTGGCCAAGTAACCATCATTGCAAAAGGACGCACTCTATCGTCCATTGGGTAATAGCATGGGTTGGACAAAAGGGTGAGGCTAAGTAACTTCACACCTAAGTAAAGTTGCTTTATGCTTTATGGGTGAGTCCAGATGCGAGCCGGCTACCCTAATTCAGCCGCCGGGCAGGGACGGCTAGCTTCAATTAGCCGCCCAGTAAGGGGCGGCTAGTTAGGAGATGCCGCCGGTATGATGGCCTGCCAAATGTCCAATCTCTGACAAGCGGTGGCTTGAGGCGGTTATTAAGGTTGAACCGTCAGAGAAGGGGCGGCTAATTGGAACAAACCGCGACAATCATCAGCATTAAATGCTGCTTTATGTCCCATCTAAGGGAAGCGGTTGGGGGCGGTTAAGGGGCGGCTAGTTGAAACTAGCCGCCCAGTGAGGGGCGGCTACTTCCAACTAGCCGCCCGGCTTCTGGTCACTTAGGTTTCTAAGTGTTGTGGCCAGGGTTTCTCCTATTGTTCATCTAATTCTTTAAAGTAGTTTTCTATTTGATCCAAATGTGGTCATTTAAAAATGTTACTTGAAGTAATTTTCTTCTCTTTGGACGGTCAAAATCGGGGTATCTACAATTGCCCCTCATCGGACGAAGTCTTTGCGCGAAGCGCGAAGCGCAAAGACTTCGTCCGATGATAAGGAAAGAGACCCCTATTTTGACCGGCCCGACCTTCAAGAAGTCTTGGTCTCATGACCAATACAATTCAGGGAGTTGATTTAGACTGTCAGATGCTAGGTCTTGACTAGAATTTTCAACCGAAAGGAATGATCCAAGTGGAAGGCGGGATGGTGAGTGATCCAACCCGCGGTCGGGGTTCTTAGCTATCGTGCGCGTAGCAGCCCAGCGTCAGTTTCCTCGTGTCCCGTGCTTGGGAAAACTCAGCAAGGAGGGGATATCGCCGACAGAAAGCAAGTAAAGGTATTGAGTTGGTGAATTGGATCATCCAAAGGATAAAAATTCTGGAAAAGAACCAAAACTGAGGAAATTCGAGCTGAATGGTACTGGTAACGTGATAGGACTTCAAGTGGGTCGTGTTTTAATCAAGTAGAATTTTAAAATTAACCAAGACATGGCTGTGGTTGTAGAAAACTTTGAAATTTGAGTTTGTTTGAGATACTGGTAGGGAGTGCATGCATTTTTGATAGAACAGGATGCCCTACATATGCATCATGGTGGGATTTAAACAAGCATGTTTTATATTTCTGAGTGTAAATGTGAGCATGAATGTTTGGAAAGGATTGTTTTTTGCATGCGTGTTCTGTCACGGTGGGATTTGAACTAGCATGAGTTTGAAAGTTTGCATGTATTGTCATGTTGGGATTGCATGCATGTGATGTGATTTGTTTGGAGCATAGCATCTAAGTTAAAAGAAGGGCAACTTTACATGCATTTCATCATGGTGGTATTGAGTTTAGCAAATGCGTGTTGTGACATGTATGAAGGTAAAATGTGTTGTGTGATGTTTAAGAAAAGAGCGGTTGAAGCAGTTTTTCTTGAGAAGCATAAAGGAGCCATTTGTAAATGAGCATGGGTGACAATTTTTGATGGTCAAGTATTAAGATGGATGCCAAATCATGCATTAATGTGAGAAAGGGGGGCAAATTTTGATCTTTCTACTCAAGGCATTATACTAATTTGAGGGAGAACGCCTTGTGATTCACTCATGTCCAACCCAGGACATTTGAAAGTGGTTTAGCTTGAGGGGTAAGTTTCTAAGTGGAGTAGTTTTCAAATATTTGATCATGTTACTCTAAACATGCTGAAAACTCCATGAATGTGCCAAGAATCAAACATAATAAATATCCTTCAGATATGCAAGACTTTAAATAGACTCATGTGAGAGTGTGTGCTGTTGTAAATGTAAGGAAAGGTTCACCCTTGGTTGAAATTTCACCTAGCCAACAGACTTGGTTTAATTGAATCATGGTGGGAAAAGAGTGGGTGAATGGGGATGAGAGTAATATCTTCTTTGAATCACTTTAAAATTGCCCCAGTCCTAGCATAAATCTTACTTTCTAGGTCCCTCTGGCTTTCTTCTTTTTACCACTTCTTTTTTTTTTTTTTTTTGGTGAAAAGTACAGTCCTTTGTTTGGACCCTGTACTAGTATAGCCGTTTGTTCGGCATATACTTGTGCGTAAAGGCGTGAAAGCCTGCTAAAATAGAGAGTTTAACCCGTTCACTTGGGTGTTATTTTTCTTTTGTTAGCCTCTCATTGCCTGATTTTTTTTTATTTGAGGGGGGGGCTCTTCTGTTTTTCACCCCGATTCTTTTCATGCTTCCCCTTTAGAAGTGTTTGTATAGTGCCAGAGCCAGTTTTGGGACGTATGCTAGGTCTGGGGTATATTTCTTGTAAATCTTAGTTGACACGAAGCAAGAGAAAAACAAGGGAAAGATAATCCCAAAAAAAATAAAAAAATTAAAATTAACAATTGCCCCAGTCCATGGGGCAAGCAATTTTTCCCTTTTATCAGGTGAACCAAGCCTTAAATCATACTCGTGTAGTGGAGGTGGCATGATTGGCGGATATGAGTCTAAGTAAAATGCAGGTTATCTTCAGGATTTTTAAATATTGTCATCAAGCACTAAACGCTGGAATTCACAGTAAGGAAGAGTAAAATTTCTCAAATATTAAAAATTATGCATAGAATTTCTTCAGGTAAAGTGCATTCCACCGACCTGAAATCTCACCCGTTGGCGTTTACCAAGCGGTAAGCATTCTTAGAATAGGCATGAGTGATCACATAGGGTCCCTCCCATGTTGGTTGCAATTTTCCCTTGGATGGGGTTGTCTTGATGGCCTGATTTTCTCAGGTACCATCTCCCTGATTTCCTTCCCTTTTTCTTGTACCCCTTTTTTGGTTTATATATTTTTGAAAATTTGAAAATGAAGGGCATAACTGAAATAAACTAAATATGTATAAGAGACCTTTTTTTGTTTTTGTTTTGATGAAAGCTTTTAAATGCATGCATAATAGCTGAAATAAACAAACTTTGTAAAGGAAATTTTTTTTTTCTTTTTGAGCTTTTAACATATTCGATTTTTTTTTTTGGATTTTAAAGAAAGCAGTAAACAAACAACATGCTGTAAGGAAAATTAATGTACAGTGCTGGAGGATGGCCTCCAGAAAATGATGGTGCAGGGTGAGTCTCTATGGAGGCTCAAATTGAAACAGTTTCAAAGGAACACTACTTGAATGATGTCGAAAGCGCGAGTGGCGCTTGATCTGCCATAGATCCTCAGCAGAAAGAGAACGATCCCTCATAGAGGGGTCAGTCAACAAAGATGTGGATATAGAAAAACAGGTCGCGGAGGTGACTACTGACTGAATAGGTGCAAGGGAGCACAGTTCAACATAATGCTGAGACCCTAATGATGGTGGAGGTAAAGACTCCTTAATTGGTGCAGTTAGGGGCATATGGATCAGATCAGAAATGATTGATTTGGATATGGCGGGGGAATTTGGAGAGAGCTCCTCTAACATATGGGGTGGCAAGTCGAGTGGATCTGGCAATTGGGATGGTTCGACTGCTCCCTCAAATTGTGCATTTTTAAATATGAGTGGTTCTAATTCGAGATCATGCACAATTGGTTGTGTTAGGTTTAGGTCAACCTCAGAATCTGATGAGTCACAATGTGAGTCATATGGGATGGTCAAGATAGGTTCAATAGGCCATGATATGATTGGATCTTGAGCAGGTATAGACAATGGATATTCAAACTCAGTCAGGTCTAAGGGTTGGATGGTGGATTCAGGTTGTGTGGGAGTAGGGTAAGAGAGTTCCAATAGTTCTCCATCCAAAAACTGTTCATCATCGTCAGAGTCTTGCTTGGGACATTCTATAGATTCTAAGATTTCAGGTGCCAGAGACTCATAGGATGATGGGGGTGGGATAGCAGTGTATTTCCTTTGGAGTGGTTGCCGGGGAACAAAAGTTTGTGTTTCTCGTGGAATAGGGGCATAGACAATGGGAACTTTGGCTCTATCACTATAGGCTTGACTAGGCTGTGTCTGGGAGAAATGATTCAATGGTCGGATTGGACCTCCCTCCATGGGATGAATTGAGATGGACTCAGGTATTTGTTCTGGGAATGGGAGGAGGGGTTTGATTGGGTTTTGGATTATAGGGTGTTGTTGTAATGGCACGGAAGTGGGTACTGATTGAGGAGAAAAGGTATTAGAATAAGTAGCTTGCTGAGGCAGCATATATCCAGAAGGACCAGGTGTATACTGTCTCGGGGCTGGTCCATGATCAAGAACCCGTGCTTCGTTCGGGTAGAGTGCCGAAACTTGTCTTGTAATCCCCTCTACCGTGGGGGTTGTCAAGGGGTTTTTCCTAAAGAGTCTTGACCAGTTGTTGGAAGTGAATGGGGTAGGGGGTCCAGTACAGCGTTGGATTCGGTTGTGTCTATCTATTAGGAGTTGATAGGTGGTGCAATCTCCGTACGACAGACTCGTACGAAGTTCTGGGGTTAGGTTTAGTAACATCATGTCAATTTCTTGACATTCTGTTAATTGTAGGCCAGTTTGGTGCACAAGGGTGCGCCACCTAGACACATAGGATTCAAAGTCCTCTCCATGCTCCATTCGTTCAGCTGTGAGGTCTGAGATAGAGGGGATCCTAGTTCTTTGATAACCGTAGCGACTTAGGAATTTGTTGCTTACGGCTGAAAAATTGGACAAATGGTCTACCGGCAGGGTAGAAAACCATTGGATAGCCTCTCCTTCCAAGGACTTTTGAAATAAGTATACAAGGAGAGCTTCATTATCTAAGAAGGGACGAGAGTCCAGATAAAAGACTTTTAGGTGGACATCTGGGTCTCCGCGGCCATTGTACCGGTGATATTTTGGAATTTTAAAATTTACCGGGAGACTGACGGAAGGGATTTGTTGTAGGTGGTGTAAGGACATGTGGTTGGGGGTGGTTGTTTTTTTCTCAGAGAGGATTCTCCGGATGGTGTCATCGAGAGTTTCGGCCTTGGGTGAATAGGTTAGCGGTCTCGGGTTGGAGGTTGCCTGGTAAGGGCATGAGGTAGAAATGGTCGAAAATATTGGATTCGTAGGGGGAGTCGGGGCAAATGAAAAGGTGGAGGGAGAAAAAGGGTTTGGTCTTGGATCAACCAAGAAACCGGATGTTGGTGGAGTATCGGGGGTGGGATGAGCCTTGGGGGTCTTGGCAGGGGTTTCCTGCCTCAAGGTTTTGGTCTGGCGATAGTCGGCGTGGTCATTGAACATGTCCTCTACCGATTGGTACCCTAAAGCAGCCATCCTCTCCTCTAGGTGGCTAAGGAGTTGTGTGCTTTGGTCTCCCTGGTTGTCTTTCTCCTCTACTGTTTTTCCATGGGTGTAGATTTCCATGGTGTGAATATGGAATGGCCTAGGTATGAATGAATGCAGATTTAAAGCAGTAAATAAAGCAGCAAAGGATGCGCAACCGTGTGCGACTTAAAGCAATAAAAAATGCGATTAAAGCAGTAAAGGGTGCATAGCTGTGTGCGACTTAAATCAGTAAAGGATGCGCAGCCGTGTGCGACTTAAAGCAGTAAAAGATGCGATTAAAGCAGTAAATGGTGCGCAGCAGTGTGCGACTTAAAGCAGTAAAGTGTGCGCAGCTGTGTGTGACTTAAAGCAGTAAAAGATGCGATTAAAGCAGTAAAGGGTGCACAGCTGTGTGCGACTTAAATCAGTAAAGGATGCACAGCCGTGTGCAACTTAAAGCAGTAAAAGATGCGATTAAAACAGTAAATGGTGCGCAGCAGTGTGCGACTTAAAGCAGTAAAGTGTGCGCAGCTATGTGCGACTTAAAGCAGTAAAAGATGCAATTAAAGCAGTAAAGGATGCGCAGCTGTGTGCGGCATAAAGCAATAAAATATGCAATTAAAGCAGTAAAGGGTGCGCAGCTGTGTGCGACTTAAAGCAGTAAAGTGTGCGCAGCTGTGTGCGACTTAAAACAGTAAAAGATGCAATTAAAGCAGTAAAGGTTGCGCAGCTGTGTGCGGCTTAAAGCAATAAAGTGTGTTGGGATGCATAGTAGAGGATGATCTGACTTGAGGGGGTGGAAAATTCTAGCTTTCCTAAAGAGGTGATGGCTTTCTAGTCAAGTTATGGAATGAAGCAGAAGAGGATTACCTTTTATTGTATTTCACAAGGGAGTCCCACCGTGATCGCCAATTTGTCGGTATGTAAAACTGGGGGTTTCTGCGAACTTGGTCCTGGTTCGTCTCGCGACTGATCAGGTCACCGCCCGGAGAGTTGTTCCTGAGCCGCCCGACTGCTTCTCAGAAAAGACGGGGTTTGTGTGATCGCCACTTGCTTTCTCAAAAAGCAGGAAAAGTTGGTGTTGGATTTGATCGCCTCGCGGGTGGAAGTTTGTGGGGTCTCCTCTCTGGGATACGGATATACCGTACACAGAGGTGAAAAACAGGTAAACCTATTTTGCTTCGGGGCTTGACTAGAGGAGATATGGGACTAAAAAAGGGTTAAGAGGGGGTCGGCTAGTGGGAATTAGCCGCCTGGTAGGGGACGGTTGGTTGGGACTAGCCGCCTGGTACCTGGTTTGTGGATTTTCTAGATTTGGGCAGAACCTAGGTAGGGAAGTGTTTTGGCTTTGGCTAGGGTGGTGGTAATGAGGATTGAAAGTGGTGTTGGTGGTTTCCTCTTCTAGATTTGGGCAGCACCTAGGTAAGAATTTGGATTTGTTTGGCTAGGGCTAAGAGTGGTTTAGGACAATGGTTTAGAGGGGGGGTTTATGGAGAGTGGAATTTGGTGGGGAATGATTTTCCTTCTCTCTCAACTAAGGCTCTCTCCCTCTCTCTCTCTTTTTCTCTCTTTCTCTAACACACACTTTGAAATGAAAATGGCCACACCATTGGTTCTCACCCCTACCCCTCCTTTTATAGTAGAAAAGGGTGCATGGGTTTATTCTTTGGGTAATAGCATGGGTTGGGTAAGAGGGTGTGGCCAAGTAACCATCATTGCAAAAGGACGCACTCTATCGTCCATTGGATAATAGCATGGGTTGGACAAAAGGGTGAGGCTAAGTAACTTCACACCTAAGTAAAGTTGCTTTATGCTTTATGGGTGAGTCCAGATGCGAGCCGGCTACCCTAATTCAGCCGCCCGGGCAGGGACGGCTAGCTTCAATTAGCTGCCCAGTAAGGAGCGGCTAGTTAGGAGATGCCGCCGGTATGATGGCCTGTCAAACGTCCAATCTCTGACAAGCGGTGGCTTGAGGCGGTTACTAAGGTTGAACCGTCAGAGAAGGGGCGGCTAATTGGAACAAACCGCGGCAATCATCAGCATTAAATGCTGCTTTATGTCCCATCTAAGGGAAGCGGTTGGGGGCGGTTAAGGGGCGGCTAGTTGAAACTAGCCGCCCAGTGAGGGGCGGCTACTTCCAACTAGCCGCCCGGCTTCTGGTCACTTAGGTTTCTAAGTGTTGTGGCCAGGGTTTCTCCTATTGTTCATCTAATTCTTTAAAGTAGTTTTCTATTTGATCCAAATGTGGTCATTTAAAAATGTTACTTGAAGTAATTTTCTTCTCTTTGGACGGTCAAAATCGGAGTATCTACAGGTACGTCAATTTTTTGCCTCTCCAAGAGTAGACCTTATGTTTTATCTAATATTGGGGCGTGGCTTTTTCGGATGGCCACCTCAGAATCAGGGAGGTCCCGGGGGTTGGCCTGCGGATTTTGTAGCTATCTCTTCTACTTAATTCCCATTATCTTTTGTCTTAGCTCATTTTTCTTTTCTTTATCTTGTATGCTTTGGGTATTGCTTTTCTTTTAACAATAAAATTGAGATAAATTGTCTATCATTTCACAAATACCCCATTGCGTATCTAAATTGAGATAAAAACTTGACAGTTATCTAAGATTGTACATTCAAATACCCCATTGCGATTTACAAAAATTTAAAATTACCCCATTTTGTATCTAAATTGAGATAAAAACTTGACAGTTATCTAAGATTGTACATTCAAATACCCCATTGCGATTTACAAAAATTTAAAATTATCTCAAAAAATGATCAATATACCCATGGCCTCCTATAATTTTCCCAAGCTAGCATGCATGGCAGGGTTGAAGGTGGACCTAGGTGGTTGGCAGTTGGAGAGAAGCGAGGTTTTGAGGCATGCAAAGCAGGGAACAGGGGGGAAGCGCAATTGGAGTTTATGTTCAATGAAAGAGAAGGCACTGCGACTGGACGCGTGTGCGCGCGCGAGAGAGAAAGGGGGGGGGTGTGAAGATCAAATGAGGTTGATTGGAGGTAGGAGACAGGCAGGGTCGTGTAGGAACTACAGGGACAGTCCGGACAGAGAGCGGCGTGATTGATTTTCTCATGTCATGTGTGTAGGGGCCGGGCGTGTAAAGTTTCTGTTGTGATTTACAGAACATGGTAATTCAGTCACTTTATCATGCGGGTGAACATAACCGCACATTAGTTTTAACTATTAAGAGCAGAGGATGAGAATTATATCCTCATAAAATCAGGTGGTTTTATGGATATTTGAAAAAATGAGGGATAGATTTGAAAATTAACAAACTTGAGGGGGTTATATGCATCTTTTTAATTTGTTAATATTTTATTAAAGAATATCAAGGGTAGATTTTATAAAATACGGCTGATTTTTATTATATTTCTTTTAATTTTTGGATGAGAGACATGAAAATGTAGACAATTTGGTGCCACGTCAATGTACAGGACTTTAAAAAAAATGTGACTTTATTTGACTTGATCTAACTAACGATGGATTCACATGAAGATGGAGACAATTCATATATTTTAAGTGATTAAAAAACTTGTATTTTGATTTTTATTCAATTATTCGAATCAAATGAACTGGTAGATTAATTATATGATTATATCACGTATAAAAGAAGAACAGAAAAGTACACGTTAGAGCCGCCCACGCTGAAAGACTAAAAAAAAAAACAAAAACAAAGAAAAAGTAAACCTTAACCACGCCAAATGGTTGTCATCGAAATGGCAATAAATTGTAAAATAAAATGAAAAATTGAACACTAAATGTTTATTTGTAAATTTAAATAATCCTACAACTTAAATTTTAAACTATGTTTATAATTCAGCAAGTTTGCGAGTAACTTAAAAATCAATTTGCAAGGTTTGATTGAGATATGAACCATGATAAGGGTCTTGATTCTGATAAGAGTTAAAATTAATTACACAATCAATCAGTTAATGATTTCTGAACAATCTAATGTGTTGGTCAGTCAATTTTGGCCCACCCGACTTGTTCTTTGTAGACCTGGTAAGGATTGCTTGCTCCTATAAAAGGAAATATTTTTACCACAAAAGCAATTAATTAAAAAGAATGACCATAGTCAACTATAATCCAAGCAACACATGGATGAATTACAAATATATATATATATATATATATATATATATATATATATATATATATATATATATTCCCCTTGTTCAACCTCCAATTACTATAAATAGGCCTCCCAACACGATCAACACACTCAACAAAAACCAGACATGGTCTCTCAGCAGTATCTTTCCCTCTCTCGTGTTCTTATTTTTCTTCAACTCTTGCTTCTATTTGGCCACCATAATGCTTCTATGTCATCTGATGAAGTTAAGAAGGTGTGTGTTTTTCTCCGTTTGGTCTTATGTTTGATATATTTAATGAAACTAAATGTGAAGTGCATATGATCATATCAGCTGTACATTGTATACATGGGCGAGAGGTGGCACAACGATCCGATACATGTTACCAATGGGCACCATGAAACCCTCGCTTCAATACTTGGGAGGTATACTTTGTCTAACCATATAAATTATGGAGAACTTCTGTTTAGTTAAATCATGAATTGTTTTTATGTACATAAGAAAATTTTGATACTATAAATATTAAACATGCATGATGTTTTTCAGCAAAGAGGAGGCCCTTGCGTCGATTGTGCACAGCTACAAGCACGGTTTTTCAGGTTTCTCGGCCATGCTCACTGATTCCCATGCCAAACAAATAGAAGGTCCTTAATCATTTTGAATCTCATTTTGTTGCTAAGCTTTATTACATACATAAAATTATTCACTCATTTGGGTGGGTATGGAATCTTAATTTTAGGTTTGCCCGGGGTCATCCAGGTGATGTTGAGCCGTACTTTTGAAGTGCAGACGACCCGGAGCTGGGATTTTCTTGGTTTGAATTTCAAGAACCCCTCCGAGCTCATTGAAAAGAGCAATTTTGGTGATGGTGTGATAGTTGGAGTCCTCGATACAGGTTTGTTTAATGTACTGATTATTTGTAAAAAGACTTCACACACTATTGTTATGCTCGTACGAGGTATATACTTTTTAAATGAAACATATAATTTTTTATGTTTTGATAAAATGGTGTATTTCATCAAATCACATTATTTATTATGAAAATACATGTTTCATGTGCATTATGTAAAGCATAGAACAATAATAAATTAAAAATAAACATTCATTCATATTGCACGTGAGATTGTTGTTAGACATCATTTGTCCTTTACAAGGATATCGCAAAACTCACTATTTTGATGGATTACAAATTGTCTTATATATAGGTATATGGCCAGAATCAAATAGTTTCAATGACGAAGGATACGGTCCAATTCCGTCGCGATGGAAGGGAAAGTGCGAGACGGGTCAATCATTCAACGCATCACATTGCAATCGCAAGATCATCGGTGCTCGATATTATACGGGGGGCGTCGACGCCAAGGTCCTTAAAGGGGAGTACAAGTCCCCGCGCGACTTCAATGGCCATGGCACGCACACTGCATCCACCATCGCAGGTTCTCTTGTTAAGAACGTGAGTTTCCATGGCCTGGCGTCCGGTGTTGTCAAGGGAGGCGCGCCTCGTGCGAGGCTGGCGATATACAAGGTGTGTTGGGGAAAAGGCACATGCTCTGATGCCGATTTGTTGGCCGCATTCGATGACGCTATTCACGACGGCGTTGATGTACTCTCTCTATCTCTAAATGCACGCGAGGACTCCTTCGGATCGCTGCATGCGGTTGCTAAGGGGATCACCGTTGTGTATTCGGCGGGGAACGATGGGCCGACTGCGCAGACAGTGGGGAATACGTCTCCATGGGTCATCACTGTGGCTGCTAGCACAATCGATCGATCTTTTCCTACTAGGATCACCCTCGGAAACAACCAATCCTTTGTGGTAATGTTTTCTTAATTTTACATCACATAAAAAATTATTGAATAATGTTTCTTGGGTTCTTAATTTAATTGGCAAAACAACTCAAACTTTTTTTTTCTATTATGAAATGGAATTTAGGGTCAAGGCCTTGTTTATCATCAGGAGGATGGTTTCAAAGGGTTGTCCTTCAGCCTCAGGTATTTACTAGATTCTTATGATGTTTTGGTCAAGATAGAAGCAAGTCATGATTGCATCTCATCAGTTCCATGAGTTATTGATGAGAGATTGACACATGATTAGAAATGTCATATCTCATATGCTAGATACTTCATGTGTCACTCCTTCAGAGGCGTGATAAGCTCATTTAATCCTGATCTCCTCTCTCTGTCATGTATCTTTTATTTTATGTTTTGAAAAAGATATATTGATCTTGCTATCCGCATTTTCAATATTAAAAATGTGATTTCTAGCTTATATCTTACTTGTGACTTTCAACTCCATTGCAGTTGCCAAGAAGGTGACCTGAACACCACTGAAATCAAAGGGACGATCGTCCTTTGCTCATCTCTCAACAAACCGTTACAGATCTCGTTCATTAACGCGCTGACTAACGTGCTGAAAGCCGGTGGTGATGGCATCATTTACACACAATCTGTGGACAATTTGTTTGATCAGGTTGCTTCGTGTGAAGGACTCCCATGTGTCCTCGTAGACACTGAGATTGCTAAACAAATCCTGGATTATGATCAGATTGAAAGGTGAGAGATCTGAATAACATCATCCATACTAATGGGTCTACCAAAATAATACACTTTCCACTGATGCTTTGTTTATTTATTCATTAACAGCGATTCACCTTCGATAGTGAAAGTGAGTCCTACCCACAGTGCAACGGGGGAAAAGGTCTGGGCACCGAGGGTCGCCGCATTCTCTTCGCGGGGACCGAGCACACTGTTCCCTGGGGTTCTTAAGGTACTTTTATCATTAAAAAATATATAAATTAATTAAATGATCAGTTCTGATTATCTGAGGGAGTGATACTCATGAATGATTTAACTTGCATTAATAGGATTGTTCAGTTTGATTTTGAATTGTTAAATTCAATTTAAATTTATATGAACTGCTTACAAATCAATGCAGGGTTCCTTTTTGTTAAATGCAAAAGTTTTTCAGTTCAATCTAAAGCTAAAAATGCATTTTGATGTCATCTTAGCTAAATTCTTGTGTTGATATGCTTAATTATCAAGCTTCACTCATTAACAATCCAATTAAGTAAATTAATAAGTTAATTAGTCCAATTGGAAACAAGCTTGGAGAGTTTTTTTGTTTGCAAGAAGTTGGATTCCCAAATCCGTTTCTAAAAAGAAAGGAAAAAATGTAGCTTAATTAAAAGTTTCAAACACAATTTTATAAAAAAATAAATAAAAACTAAAATTTTCATAATATGTGGTGAAGTAATTTTGTGCGAAACTTATTTTTTAAGGAAAAACCAACGCCCAGAGTTTCAATGAAAAAGTTCTCATCAAATATTGTCCTACATGCTTAATCTAGGAAGTGTCCACATTTCCATTCCTAACCTTGATGACTAGATCTATTATTGGATTAAATATAACTCATGTGGAGGGGCAGAAATTGACTTATCGGGTGCGGGTAGTCGGATCTGTCTGTTGCTGCTCTCTTCCGCCTCCTTTGATGATTACTACCGACGAGCACTTCTCGTAGAAGACCCTCTGATGCTTAAGTCAGTAAAAGTGGTCGAAAATGAAGTTGTTGAAAAGAATTTCACATACCTTCATAAAGAGGATTCACCCCCTATTTGTGGACCAGTCAATGATGATCTGATCCTGTGATATATTTTTTGTGATTTTAAAATTAAATGTTGATAATTCCAAATGAAGTAAATATATTTTTAGGGATAAGGAAAAATGTCAATCTAAAATGTACTTGGGAAGTCGTCAAAAAGGGCCGATGGGCTGGGCCTTGCCGATTTCGGGCTGATTGGGCCATAGATCTGCTTGGTCAGGTATTGGGCCTTCCCGGGTCCGACCTGCCTTAGTGAGCGAGACCCACATCATGTTTAGAAAAATTGGTTCAAATGACAACGTATGTATTATTTTCTTTGGAGCAGCCTGACATTGGTGCACCTGGTGTCAACATCTTGGCCGCAAAGAAAGACGGCTATGTTTTCATGTCTGGAACTTCAATGGCATGCCCACACATATCTGGTGTCGTCGCCCTCCTCAAATCTGTACACCCACGTTGGTCATCCGCCGCCATAAAATCAGCTATCATGACAACTGGTATGTGTGTATTATGCATATAAGTGATCAAAGTTCGATCGCCTCCCATCTTTTTATGTATCTAGCTTCTAATTGATATTAACAATTATTTTGTATAAATCAAAGCAAGTGTTTATGACAAATACGGTGTGCCGATTGCGGCTGAGGGGAAGCCAAGGAAGATGGCCGACCCATTTGATTTCGGCAGTGGGCATGTCGATCCCAACCGAGCAATGGACCCCGGCCTCGTCTATGACATCAAAATGGCAGACTACGTGAAGATCTTCAACTGCACACTGAATTTGATCCCCGACTGCGCGACGCTTCCCCTCCCCGCATACGACTTGAACCTCCCTTCGATTTCAGTACCGGATCTCAAGATGTCGGTGACGGTCTGGAGGACGGTCACCAATGTTGGCCCGGAGAACTCAATTTATAAGGCAATCGTCGAGCCTCCACCGGGTATCAAGATGGAGGTTAAGCCATCTGTCCTCACCTTTGATGCTAAAACGAAGACGCGAGGCTTCCAGGTGACTTTTACATCGCTTAGACGTGTACAAGGAGGGTATACTTTTGGCAGCCTGACCTGGTCCGATGGGTTGCACAAGGTGAGGAGTCCAATTGCCGTTCGTACCGTGATTGAAGACTTCTATGCAGATGCCTCTTGAGATTTATTTTTATGTATGGGTTTTTTTTAACTCTTTAATAATGTGATAAGGTGTTGCAATGTTATGGCAGCATTTATATATATATATATATGTTTTTGTTCAGAATATGTTATACATGGTGAGATGTCTCATGTTATCTATTATGTTTTTTTCATATTATTGTTAAATCAAATTTGTATTTCTACATGGAAGGAAAGCTTCACAAAAGTATCATGATCTTTACAAAATGGGATGCTATGAGTGGATCAATAATAGAAATGAGGGAAGAATGAACTAGGTCGAACGTTATACAGAACGGGTGGCCGACGCATTCCTGTAGCGATGAACCCAAAAATCTCCACATTGAGATTTTCAAGTATTTACATAAAAACCGGCCAGTAGAAATAAAAGGAGTCCAGAACTTGGAATTGCCTGAAACTTTTACTGGAGTTAGTTATCGAGAAGATTTTCAAAAATTGTCGCTATGCTACTGTGGGCGCGTATATTTTCACTTTTCCTATTTTTTGGCCCTCAAAATGGCATTTTTGCTATTTTAATAAATTTTTTGATTTTGAATATCTTTATCATAATAACTCGAATTTGATTTATATCAATTTCGATGATCTCCTAGGATCCCCTGGATTTAGTTACAATAAACTTTCATTTTTACTAATTTTAGCAAATTTTAATTACTACAAAAGGGAGACTTGTAATCTACGGTTACCAACTTTTGATTAATATATTTTTTAGTTTTATTTTTCTTTTGGAGAATTGTAGATTTTTTGAAGGATCTCAACACTATTGGATCTTTGTTTAGTTAGTTATTCGCTATATTAGGTGGTATCAGAGTGAGAATTTTCCTGGCTTCTATGGCAAATAAAAAAAGGGAAGACAATCAATCTAATGACGCTGGTCATGGCTTGAAGGACATGTTGAAAGTGGTCGAGGAATAGCGACAACAATCACGCGAACAACATGAGGAATTGCGAGAGATCCGCGAGATGATTGCTAGACAGAATCTCAACAACAGGCGTCCTAAAGGTGATAGGAGACACGCTGAGGGAGTTGTCCAAAGCTGACCTATTGCTCAGAACGTAGTTTGACATCCTCCTTGTTATCAACCTGATAATGAGGAAGCATTGGAGGATGAAGATGATGGATTTCACGTATATCCACCGCGGAGGTGGCGTATGGAATACAATGATTATCAAGGGCAGATATTCCGTATTTCAATAGTAATATGTCAATTGAGGATTTTTTCGATTGGATCTTAGAAGTTGAAAGATTCTTTTTGATGGTGGAGGTTCCACATGAGAAGATGATCAAATCGGTCGCTCTTCAATTGAAGAACGGTGCTGCCGTTCGGTAGGATCAACTCCAAAAGACTCAGCAGCGATAAGCGAAGTCACTTAATCGTACATGGAGGATGATGAAACAACTTCTCATGGATTGATTTCAACCACCAAATTATAAACAATACATATTCCAACTATATTCAGAATTGTCACCAAGGTAATCATTTAGTATTTTATTATACTGCTGAGTTTATGAGGCTTTCGAATAGAAATAACATCGTAGAGAGTGAGGGACAACGAGTGACCCGATACGTTAATGGGTTGAAGCATTGGATCCCAGATCAGATTGACTTACAGGTGGTGTGGACCATCGAAAATGCCAATAACATGGCCCTGAAGAAAAACTCATAGACCAGAAAAAGGAGAGTTCTTCAAATTTTCACAGAAACAACCAAGATTTTGTTCCTTCCTTTGACAAAGGAAATGGTGTGGCATCTCAAACTCCATCTAATTAGATGAAATCGCATGGAATACCATTCAAGAGCGCGAATAGTGAACCATGTGGTGTCAATCAAATAATTGTCCCAGAAATCGTACTCCACTAAAGAATCCAAATCCTTATGTTATGCTGCACCAGGCAATTGCTATCAGTGTGGAAAGTCAGGACATCGTTCTAATGTATGTCCAGAACGCAAGACCGTGAATCTAGTAGAAGAGGGCGACAGTGATGATGCGGAATATGAAGAATTTGATGAAGATCTTGCATATGAGGGTGTTGAGGTCACGAAGGAGGATGGAGATCAAGTCAGCCCCGTCATACAACGATTATTGTATTATCTGAAACATGAGAACTCTAATCAACAACACACTATTTTCAAATCTTACTGCATCATCAATAAGGTCTATAATTTGATCGTAGATAGTGGAAGCTGTGAAAACTTTGTAGCGAAGAAGCTGGTCGACCACATAAAATTGTCAATAGAGAAGCATCATATAGGCCTGCTACCGTTACAGATTATTAAGCTGAAAATAGACTTAGGCTGCGTTTGGTTTGGCTTATTTTCAGTACTTATTCTGCGTAATGCGGAAAATTCAGTACTTATTTATTATGTTGGCGTTTGGTTCACACTCAAAGAAGTACTGAATACAATCCGCTTTCAGTTAAAAATAACCTTAAATATTCCGCGATCCAAATGTCACTTATATTTCCGCCTTCAGATTCTGCATTATTAGCGTCAACGTGAAAAGACAACAATACCCCTCTCATTTCAAATATTTACACAGGTATAAAGCCTTCATTTAGACCCTCTCTCTCCTCACCCCTCACTCAACGCCCCCCTGAAACCCTAGAGAGAGAGCGCCGACGATCAACGCCCCCCCGAAACCCTAGCTTTTTCACCGGATTTTCGCTGCCGTCTCTTTCTGCTTCACCATATGCAGGCCGATCTTCACCACACCGACTCTCTTCTCTGTAGATCATCTCTCCTCTTCGAATCTCCGCATCGGATCGACCCGAGGAATCACCATCCGTCGCACCAAGCCATCTTCTTCGAGTTACAAACCGATCCAAGGTGAATATTCTTGATCTGTCAACAGTTGGCTTTTCTGTTCGATAGTTGGAAAGTTGAGGTTTTATGGGTGCTGGTTTTGATTCACATAAATAGGTGGGTTTTGTTTGTGATCGACCTCCTCCCGACGCCATTGCGGACCACCCCCTCCGCCGTCCGAAAACCTCCGAGCTCCAACCTGAAGGTAATACAAGTTCATTCATTTATGTTCTTATTCCATTACATATGTGGGAAGAAGGGGGATTCAAGATGAAGATGTGTGTCTATGTGGGGAGAAGTAAATTCAATTTAATGTAGTTTCTGATCGATTATTATTCCATTACATATATGTGATTTTGTTGTATTTATGATCAGTTTTTATGTATGTTTGTTTGAGGCTAAAATTTGGGAACAAATGAAATTTCTGAGACATCTTCGATAGGAAGAAATTTATTGTTATACCTTTATATGTTTCATGTGTTTTAGAATGATTAGTAACTTCCTAGCAAGATTTCACACACTGCAAATCTAAAATGTTGCTCATTTTTCCCCCTTCAGTTCAACCAAATCATGAATCATAGGGTTATTTTTTAGAACATCTCCTTAATATCACAAATTTGATACCATTTATTTGGTTTAGATGTTTAGAGTTTGTGAGTGGTTCGTGCATTCATATCATAATGGGTGTTACAGAATTTTCTTAATTGGATTTGTTGTTTGCCTGGTTTTAGTGGAATTTTTAGTTTTGGTTTCCAGTGATATTCTAAGGATTTCTTCATGTCTTTGAAATAGTTGATTCCCAAAGGCCAATTGATTGAACATATATGTTAGCACATATAAGTATTTGGGTTATTTCCCATCTCTCTGCATCCCTCAACAATATATAATGTTAACTTGCTCTACTTTTAAATCAAGATCTATGATCATTATCTTTTAGGTTATATTTTGTATCTCGATTACCGGTCACACTGTGGCTTTGTCTGCCATAGATTGTAAAACCATTGAAAGAGCATCAATGAAGAATCCTGGACTTCAGATCTGAACAGTAGTGTAGATATTATACATTTCGATTTAACTCAACCTTACTAGAGTTGTAAAAATTCAAATACAATATCAGAGCAGCATTGTCGGTTGTGTGTACTGAAACTAGCACTTGAGAAGCTACGCATGTTTCATCTGATAGTATCTGTATGAGAATCAAAGCTAATGTGCAGATACTTTTTTATAGATATTCATGATTCAGGCCTTGTTTTTTTATATTAAAGCCTACTTGGAGATAGTTTGTAGCACAACAAATATAACTAGATGAAGATTCTATTGCCTTAATTTCTGACGGATACAATCAAACAACAATAACAATCACATATACTTTATATTTGTATAGACTTAACCATCAAAAAAAAATATTTGTATAGACTTAATCATCAAAAAAAAAATTGTATAGACCATAATAATAGCAATCACATACCTTTATATGTTTCATGTGTTTTAGAATGATACCCTCAGTAATGGCAATGATTCTAGCTGTTGGTCACTCCACTACATCAATGATTTTTGCATTTTATTAGGATTTTGATTGCACCAAATCTGGCATGAGGTGTTTGTTCTCTTATTTTAGATATGATGATTATATTTTACAGGAGGCTCCTAATTGAACAACAAAATCTGTCTTGTTAATTTTTATTCAACAACAGAATATGTCTTGCTAGTTTTTATTAGAATTGAGACAATAATTGAAATTCCCCTTTTTGTGTGTGTGGTGTAGTCTGTAGTGGTAATCAATTGGTGATTTGGACCCCCCCCCCCCCCCCCCTCCATATGTTTTTGCACATGATGGGTGTGTACAATGTATTAAACACCATATGCTTTGGAAAATAGGCCCTCTCAAGTTGGAGGTAGTCCAAGACTGACCAATTCAACCAGTAACTAGGCCGAAGTTATCCTTGAATTTTTGTTACTTTGTGAGCCAATTCATGTGAAACATGGAATCCCACAATAATAATTTAGCATGTAAAGTATCTTGAAAGACATGGAGAAAATCATGCTTCTGCTCATTATTTTTCGCTGTGTTATTTTCATATTTATTGCTAGATGGGATTTTGTTTTTGTAATTAGGACCCTTATGTGCTTGATTGATGTTATACTGTATGGGTCTATCACATGGACACTGGAGTTTAATTATTTATGAGGTTTTAGCTAAGGCATTTGTTTTTCTGAAAATCTTAAAACAAAGAAAGGTATACAAATGTATTTCACTTTTCTTACCATTGTGATCTCATTTATCTGTGGTGATGGTCTAATTATTCCTTGAGTTACAGCATTTACTAAAGTTCTATAAAAGCTTGCATTGATCAAATTTTACTATAGTACTCTTCCTGTCTGTGGTGATATTTATTAGTTACACATTTATTTGTGAAGTAGCATGTGATGCATATGGGTGTATCTAAAAAAAGACCCAAAAAAATCATAACTAAAATACATGAAAAGACATATCAGAATTTTGGGTGATGATTAAAAAAAGCATACCCAGATGCAGAAATTGAAGGAGAGAAAACCAATCACCACCACCCATAGACCACCTGAGAATATCTATCAATAAGCCACCTGAAGCTCTTCCTGAATGTTCCTTCATCTTCCCCTCAACAGCATACACCTTATACCCAGTGACCCTCTTCTAGATTTTGCTGTTGCTGCTGAATTTCAACCCCCCTTTGATGATGAAGACCCCTTCTTGCTTTTACTATTGCTGTTGAATTTCAGGTCTCTGGGCATCTATTGTTGTTATTGTTGAGAGGATGCATAAGATGTACTGTAGCATCTTATTTATTCAATAGCTATGAGCTCAAGTTAAGCCCTTCCCTATTTAAGTGACTGATGGAAGCCATATTTATTCAATAGCTATGAACCTATGACTTTAGTTCCAAATTAGAACACGTCTCTCTCTTTTCCCATAAAAAAGTATTTATGAATCATGCTGTTTTATATGTTCATGTGAATTATAATGTGGTTATATATTATTGCTATTTGCTTATGACATACAACTTTATGCGTTTATGTACTTACAGAATTTGAAGAAAATATGTGATATAGTGTAGTGTATATCACATATTTTACATTGAGTCTGCTTTATGGTGTAATAGTTGTTTCATGGCATTCATGTCCTATTTTTTTTTCTTTATTTGCAACTATTTCTGAAATCTGGTATTGCAGTGAATGATCTCATATTCAATGATTTATGTGGGTAGATTATGGGACTCCTCAAACGGCTTCACATACCTTGTGTTAACTTTTCCATCATCTTGTGTAAACTTTAATTATGAGCTTGTGTTGCTACTGTTTACACATACTTTTAATAACATTTGAAAAGTTTTGGATTCCACTTAAATTTTGTTTTGGACCAAATCAAAAGTGCATTGATCTGATATTATATTTTCTTTTTTAACACCGTGTGAAATAATGTGATTTTGATAGCATTGTTTTTCTTGGTGTGTTTGCTCAGGTACTATCTATTTAGAGAAGATATTTTGGGAATACTGCATGATTGATGGATTGTTGCTTAAACAATGATTTCTGGCATTACAATTGAGAAGATGATGCCCATGTGATTGATAAATTTGTTGTAACGTTTTGAAATCTTTAGTTCTCTTCTGTTAATGCAGCTCTTGAATACTAGAAATGATGATAACATGATACTGTTGTTGGAGACACTATTGTTTTGTGACAATTGAGAGACTTTCCAAGTTATATTATGATGATTTATGATTTAGGATATCAAATTCAATTTTCATTATATGGGTTGAATTTTATTAATGTTTGGATATAATATGATGAAGTGTATTTTCATGTTTATCAGTAGGGGAAAAAAAATATGATCAATACTGAAATTGTAGAATGAAATGATTTGCAGCTATATGAATACTATTGGGTTTAAATTTGTAAAATATTCACTCTAAAGTGCTTATATATTTTGGGGAACAAATCCATGTTTTTAAAAATAGTTAAAAAATAAACACGTTTTTTAAATATTTAAGTTTGTGAAATATTCTCTCTAAAGTGAGACATATATTTCGGAGTACAAATCCATACTTTTAAAATAGCTAAAAATAAACACGTTTTTTAAATATTCAACCAAACATCAAAATAACATTCAGTACTTATTAAATAGACCAAAATACCCTTCTAATAAGCATTACTGTTAAATGGTGAACCAAACACACTTATTTGTATAGGTGCTTATATTTTTCGCTGAACCAAACAGTTTTTTAAACTGAACTGCATAAAACAATCACACTTATATAATCAGCACTGAATAATTCAGCACTTAAATTCAATATTCAGCCGAACCAAACGCAGCCTTAGACTGCCTAATTTGCAAGGAGACCAAATTAAGACATCTTCGTCCATACCGTCAATTTAGATTTGAATAATGGGTGCCTCTATTTGCACCCCTCAAAATGGGGTGCACACCCCTTTTTTTATATACCCAACAAAAAACAATGAAACCCTTTAAACACCCCTTTTTTTGAATCTCGCGACACAATCACTGTCAACATAAATACCAAATATCGACACTGATAGTGTCGTGAATGATCTAGTATAACATAGTTTTCTGAACCCCGCGACACAATAACTGTCGACACAAATACCAAATGTCGACACTGATAGTGTCGCGAATGATGTAAATGCTACGAGTTTAATTTTTTGAACCCTGCGACAATCACTGTCGACATAAATACTAAATGTCGACACTGATAGTGTCGCGAATGATCCAAATGAGGTGTGCACATAATCCGATTATAAACGGATCTTTTGTGCATTATCCGTTTATGAGGGGTGTGCACCCCATTTTGAGGGGTGCAAATAGAGACACCCTTGAATAATACCTAACCAAATGTTATCCAAGGAGGCAAGCTAACGAGGAGGTTTCTTCCCGCGGCCATTGTGATATAGCAGATCCAAGGTCGCTGAAGGAGTTGGACAACAAATATACATAAGATAGTCAAGCCAAGAATGCTTATATCCATAATCATTCAGCCATGGACCAATCTTGATATTGACGAATTTACCCCTATTTTTATGAATTAACCTCATAAAAATAAGGGTTACATAAATATTTAAAAAATGAAAGATTTTTAATATCAGAAAACTTTGAGAGGACTATATGCAATTTTTATAAGTGCTTAAATTTTGGTGGAAATCTAGGGTAGATAAAGTTACTTGATAGGATAATGTTATGTACAGTCCTATTTTCTACCCTAATTCCAATCTACACGTGTTTTGAAATTTTTAAAAATAGTATACATCATCTAATGTAGTACATGTTTTTATAAAAAAATGAAGCACGTACTCATTTAATTACATTGATGCATTTATAAAAAATAAAAGAAATTTATCGTAACATTTACCTTGTTAGTGTGAATATATGCATTGATAAATTTCTATCTAATGCATGTGGCCTGGACTAAAACTGGGGTTGAAAAAAAAAAACTGTGTAATAGCACTTTGCTTGATATTTTAAAACACACAATTGCGGATGAATGACGCATGAAAACAGAGACAAATTTGGTGCTGTGTGACTGTACAGGACCTTTTCAAAAAATGTGACTTTATTTGACTTGTTCTAATGGTGGATTCACATGCATGAAAATGGAGACAATTTATATATGTCCTGAGGTTATATTAAGTGATAAAAAAAAAACTTATACTTGATTTTTATTCAATTATTGGAATCAAATGAACTGTTAGAATAATTTTAGTTGATAGGTTAGGGCCGCCCACCCCCAAAGACTTCAAAAACAAAGAAAAAGTAAACGCTAATCCTCTCCAAACAGTTGTCATCAAAACTGCAATAACTTGTAAAATAGAAAAACTAAGCCCTCGTTTATTTTGGGAATAAGCTCTCGGATAACTCTGGATAACCCCGGATAAAGATTTTAATGTGTTTGAAAACCCTGAATAACCCTTGATAAAGTATATCAGAATAAACCGGAATAAAATGGTATATGGATTCTAACCAACCTTTGGAACTAAAGTTATCCTAGATTATTCCATCCAAAGAATATGTGGATCCACTATCAAATCAACTGTCATCACATCTTATAAATCAAATGTCAAATCAACTATCATTATTTTTTTATCTTTTATTATTCTTTATCCATACTTTATTCACATTTTAATCAAATAACAAAACATTTATTCTTACGTTTACCAACGAGAATAATTCAAAACACAATCAAACACAAAACATTTTATCTTTATTTATATTCACTTATGTTTGGATAAATGTATACTCTGTCATAAAACATATCCCCGTTCCAAACGGGGGCTCGAATAGCTGAAAATAAAATGATAAATTAAATAGTAAATTTTTATATGTGATTTTAATTAGTCGTACAAATTAAATTTTAAATTATGGTTATAATTAAGCTGATTTGGGAGTAAATTACTCAAAGTAACTTAAATAACAGGGAAAATCGGCAAAAATAGCACTCATAAATCAAATATGAGAGATCCTTCTCTTCTTCTTCTTTAATTAAATATTAAGATTCTTTTATATTATAAATTTTAATGAATGAGATTTTCTTTAACATATATTCATTGAGAAGAGAGAAAATCATGGAAGATGATTAACTAAGTTTTTTGGGTTTAATAAATATCCGGTTGATAGAGAAAATTATGGAAGATTTTTTTATTTGATTAAATTTTAATGGTTGGATAGAGCTTTTAATTCGGTGGAGAAATATATGAAAAGATATTATTTTTTTAACCACTCAAATTTAATTAAAAAATTTAATCAATAAAGAGAAACAAATCTTCTATGGTTTTCTCTCTCAACAAATAAATCTCATCCATTAAAATTTAATCAAATAAATAGTTGATAAAAAAAATCTCAGCCATTAATATTTAATTAAAGAAATTTTTGGTAAAGTCCCTTCCCATTCCCATTATGTATACGTGTAGATGGGAGGGAAATGTAGTACAAGCTAATAGGGGGGTAGTCAATTAGGATTTTCATGGACAAATTGTCCATGTCCATGGATTTGTAAATCTTGTGTTTTTCAATCAGGACATTGGTTTGTGGACAAAAAGTCAAGTGTTATTTAACTGAGACATTATTTCATGGACAAAAAGTCCAGCGTTATTCGATTGAGACATTATTTCGTGGACAAAAAGTCCAGCGTTATTCGATTGAGACATTATTTCGTGGACAAAAAGTCCAGCGTTATTCGATTGAGACATTATTTCGTGGACAAAAAATCCAGTGTTATTCGATTGAGACATTATTTCGTGGACATAAAATCCAGTGTTATTCGATAGAGACATTATTTCATGGACAAAAAGTCCAGCGTTATTCGATTGAGACTCTTCGTAGTAGACATTTTGTCTTGTGTTATTCAATTTAAACAGAATTTGTAAAGACTTTCATAAGTGATGGATTTTTGTGGACTTTTGTGGACTTTAGAGAGAGAAATACAAAGGAAAAAGTCATTTCAGAATCCCACCCAAATGGATGGGATTCTCATGGACTTTTATTCCAGTATTGTGAATATTTCTTCTTTTTTTTCTTTCAACAAAACTCATTTATGATTTTTATCCCATGCCTTTCATATTTTTATTCACATTTTTTTTCTTTATTTATATCTTTTTTTCTGAATGTCCATTTGTATGAAATATTGCTATCACCTCAAATGTTTGATGAATATATGAAAATGGTAGATTTGTGTTGCAATAAATCATTTCATTATTATATATTATATAATATATGCCTAAATCATCCACAATTATTTTCTAAAATATAGATTTATTATAGATTTGATTATATGTAAAATGTTTTATTTGACTTTCTTTGAAGATGTTTCTATTTTTATATAATATACATCCATTTTTTATAATATTCAGACATATATAAAAATAAAAAGATATATTTAGGCATATGAATATATATGACTAAATATATTGATTGCTTTTATTTCATTTTTTATTTAAAGTAATATGATGACCACTTTTATTTTATTTTATTTTAAGTAATATAATTTATTATTTTATTTCATTATATTTGAAGAGATGTAATATATGATTTTTATATGCATTTCTAATAATTGAAGATTGATATTTACTATATTAAATTATATTTTATGTTGGGTATGATGAGTTATTTATTTGTTATTTAAATCCAAAAACATTATTGTGTTTATTAATAGAAATCCATATGTGAAAATAGTCAATCTGTGAAAAAATGCTAAAATCTGTTAAAGTCTTTAAAAGTCCATGAGAGTGATTTGTGAAAGTCTGTAAATGTCTGTGAAAGTCTGTGAAAGTCCATGAAAGTCCATGAGAGTGATTTGTGAAAGTCTGCAAATGTCTGTGAAAGTCTGTGAAAGTCCATAAGAGTGATTTGTGAAAGTCTACAAATGTCTGTGAAAGTCCATGAGAGTCAATATGTGAAAGTCTACAAAAGTCTGTGAAAGTCTGCAAAAGTCTGTGAAAGTCCATGAGAGTCAATCTATGAAAGTCTGCAAAAGTCTATGAAAGTCTGTAAAAGTCTGTAAAAGTCTGCAAAGTCTACAAAAGTCCATCACTTAAACAATGTCCACAGAAATCCATCAAAGTCCGTATCGACTACCCCCCATAAATTTCATCATGTTGACTGATTTCTTTGGCTGTACTTCTTCTAATTGGTGGGAATTTTGATATCAGTTACAATTACACATGCTTTCTGAATGAATTTTGGTAAACCGGGTAATACTTCATGTACACTTCATAAAAATTAAATGTATGTATGCTAACCGGCCGGGATGCAAACGGGATTCATTTGAATGATTCAATATACCTTCATTTGAATTAATTCAATATACCTCCATATTTGCCGCGCGCCCTTCGGTACTGGATCTTCAGACGTCAGTGACGGTCCACAAAACAGTCACCAATGCTGGCACGGATCGAGAACTCTATTTATAAGACAATAGTCCAGCTCTCAAACAGAAAGAAGGTTACTCTCACTTGTCCATGTGGTCTTTATGGTTGTAACGCAATGAGCGATTATTAATTTGGTCGAGTCAGTTGCTCCAAATTCTTGCTAATTCGCCACGTCCTCTCCTCTACTCGGCCTTTTTTTTTAATTCTCGCAAGCATTATGAAGACTCCGTTTCTCCAATCACAATTAAAATTTGCAACATCTTTGGTCTCTCATTGGAGGAAAAACAGGGTATGATTTAGATCAAAGTAAACTCTGATGGTTGGAAATTGGATGAGCGATTTGCTTTTGGCGCATGGTCTGGGACTGCTCTGGAGATTGTCTCTCAGCTTTATCTGTGAGGGTCCGTGTGGCCTCTATTAATCTTCTTGAGCTAAAAGGGCTAGTGGAGGGCCTCCGCCCTTGTTCCTCTATTTAGGCAACGCAGGTTTGGTTAGAAACAGATTCAACCACAGCGATTGCATGGACCCACCATCCACGGCTGTGGCTGCATCCCTTCGACTGCCTTCACGGACCTGTGTTCCATTGATATATTCACTATCAGCAACTCTAAGAGCTTGGAGGGCCACACGTGTACCGGGAAGGCAATAGGGCGGCAGAACTCCTTGCTGCCTACCAATATATCCACCATGGGATATACATTACATGAACCAACTCACTTCTGGGATGAACTGAAGTAGACCTTACAAGAGGATAAAGAGTGGAAGTCACTCCTCAGACTAGCAAATAATTGATGTTTCGATTTTACATCATCAATGATCTTTGGTCACCATATTATCAAATGTAAACAATGGGTCTGATATTGTTCATTTGTGAACCTATTGTCTTCTTTTTTTCCCTTAAATTCATGTACATTTATAATTCCATAGCAATACCAAATTTACCAAGAAAAAAAAATTGATTAATTTTTAAAAAAAATTGCATGCTCATAATAAAACTTGTTTCCCTCCACAAATTAAGTAAAAGCGTGTGGATTTGATGGAGATGCTACAAGGATATATGACCAAGGCCAGTTTATTAAGAAAAAAAATGCAAAACATAAGATATAAACATATATAACAAGGGGCACCAAACCATAACAAGTTTTGATCTACCAAATATAATTCAATGTTGTTTCACCATTGCAACACCTTATTAAACATCATTCAGCGTTAAAATCCCGTATATTAAAATAAAAACCTTAGAAGGCTAGGCATCTGCATAGAAGTCTTCAATCACCCTTCGAACGACAACTGGACTCCTCACCTTGTGCAACCCACCAGAAAAGTATTCCCTCCTTTGGTCCGTCTGAACGATGCTTGGAAGACTCGCGTCTTCTTTTTAGCATCAAAGGTGAGGACAAGTGGCATAACCTCCATCTTGATCCCCGGCGGAGGTGCCAAGGGAGGTGAACCAGAATTAATGGTCAGGCAGAGAGGAGTGTCATCCATGAGCGACACCTAGTGATTTGGCAAGTGCTCACCATATATAAGCATAATAGGAATAATGAATAAAGAGATGCTCCACACTTTGCTGACCAGCAATACATGTGTCTGAGGTCACCAACTAGCAGATTAAGAGGCTCTACAATGTGGGGAAACGATTGAGGGCAATCTGCTAGCATAGGAAGCTTTTTCGAGGAGGTTGAATTGGGTTCCAAAGGGCCTTTCTCCAAGCAGAAGGGAGCCCTTTCAATTTGCTAAATTCCAAGCCAATAATGAGGGAAATTTCCCTTATTTTTTATCTTGTCCAGATCAACCAATCCGGAGGGAAATTTCTCCCTTTTTTTTTAATTTCAAAACTGATCCTAGCTAAATGAGTTTTAATTACAAAGATGACATTCACCGGGTCAAACATCAAGGCCAATTTACAAAATGAGGAACCATATTCAGAGTTGTTTCAAAAAAAATTTTCTTTTTTTTTCAGTAACTTATTTATTGGCAAATTTATGAAGTTCTCTTATGTTTTCCACACTATTTCTTATTCCCTTTCAATAAAGAGCAACACATTTTCTGCTTTATAGCATTCAAACCAAAAGTCTATACATGGTGCAAGTTCAAGTTATGTGGGACCTCATGACCATTTAAAGAAGTAGTGTGATCAAAATATTTTTATATTTTCATGTCCCCTAGGGGAGGTGCGGAGACTTTCCTTTCTCAAGGGGACCCGTTGAGAGAGAGGGTTCCGATTCAGGTGAATTGCGCGGATAGCTGAGACAATTACAGGGGCAAAGGTCCCTTGTTCAGATGGGTCGTCTCCGAAGAAGGTAAAGTATTCCCTATACTAAGGAGATCCCGCTTTCCAGTAGGGACCGGCCTCGAGGTAGGTATCAGATTTTTTCAGCAAAAAATACAAGAATTTGTGGTCATAATCAATAAGAGGCAGCCACGTATGCGATAAGAGTCTACTAAAAAATAAACATAATTTCCAATAGACTTTTACCGGTAAGATGCTATTAAAAATGTAAACATAATGTTTTATGGGAGCCTCTTATTGGCTGCCACAAGGAATTATGTATTTTCGACACATGAAATCTAATCTCCTAAGACAGAGGAGTTTCCTTTGAAAGAGGGGAGCTTCTTCGTAGGAGTTTGTGAGGGGTTCCCTTGACCTAGGGCAGAACCCTCAGCAAGAGGGGAGAGAGTCTCTAAATATTGGGGAGAGGAGGAGGGATCCCTTTTTCAAGCGGACCCTTCTCAGCTATGCCGGCCCACGCCCACATAAGGAAGCCCACCAAAAGTTTTCTCAAGAAGCCTGCCAAGCCAACACACAAGTCCTTTTTATTTTGGAAAATTGGTTAGTGGTCTTGTGATCATCCATCTATTAGTTTTAAGTCTCTGAAAATTTTTAAGTTCTTTTGAGGTCTCTAAGGTATTGAAAAATTATCTTTAAGTCCTTCCAATCAAATGTTGTTCAAAAATACCAAAAATACCCTTGCCAATTATGTATATGTTAACAATGTACTGTAGAGTGCTAACAACATACTTGAAATACATAACAATGTAAAAGAAAGTATTAACAGTGTACTGGAGATACTTAATAATGTACTAAATTAATTGTGCAGAGCATTTTTAATATTTTTGAAAAACATTCGGCTGGAGGAACCTAAAGATAATTTTTTATCATTTTAGAGATCTAAAAAAACCTTAAAAAATTCCATGGATATAAAACTAATAGATGGATGACTACAGGGACCCCTAATTAACTTCCTTTTTTTATTTTATTTCGGTTAGTAAATGAGATTATATATTACTGTAGAAAAAATGTACATAACTGCATAGAGGGAAGAAATTACACAAAAAAAGAGAATGTCAACAAGACATAGCAATGATGATCAGATCAACAAAAACATAAGATTGTTTGCTCCACTGCTCCACTGCCCTTACCCAACAAGCCGTTTTTGTGTGTTAAGAATAATGATAGTGGGAGTTGAGAATTCATTGGCGTATTATGAAAGGGCACGTTTACACCTACCAACCATTTATCTATTCACAACAATCAAAACATAAAAAAAAATATATTTAAATTTAATTTCAACATCACTATTCTCATCAACCATTCAACGGTCGATCTGTCAACCTTCCTTTACAACATCCGATAGTATCACTGTCAACATTCCTTTATGACATTCGACAGAATCTTGTCAACCTTCCTTTACGACATTCGACAGAATCTCTGTCAACCTTCCTTTATGATCTTCGACCTTAACAGTGTTGAATGGGTTAAAAATGTGAGGATTTTGAGATAGATATAATTTTAAAAAATATTTATTTAATGTGAGATTTTGGTTTTAGATTAAGCATGCAGATTAAATTAATTGGTTTTGATTTTCTTCAATAGCTTTGTATGCAAATGCAATGAGGTTAAAAGAATTAACTATTGCTTCTAGTTCAAGTATTTTTATTGAATGTGGTGATTGTAATATGAGTATTGAATGTAACGCGAATGTGTTAACATTTTGATGTACGTTGAATGTTAAATGTGATCGAATGTGTCTAAAGTTTTCATTTGAAAAAATATTCAGTTCGACACTGATACGGTCGAGCACACCCTCCCAGGTCGACAGACCAACTGTCGAATGTTGTAAATGAAAGTTGACAGAGCTATTGTCGAAGTTTGTAAATGAAGGTTAACAGAGAGACTGTCGAATGTTATAAAGGAAGGTTGACAGATCGTCGAATGGTTGATGAGAATAGTGATGTTAAATTTAATTTAAATAATTTTTTTATTATTTTGGTTGGTGATAATAGGGAACGGTGTGTGGGATAGATGTGCCCATTATGAAATCTGAATGAATGGAAATGTGTAAATCTGAAGAATGATGGGGGCAAACATGGGAATGAAGTGAATATTTGGGTTTGCCAAAGGCTGGCACATCCCAATTACTAGTTGATAATGGGCCCTGATGGACCGGAATAGTCCAACCATCCAAGCCAATCCAACGAAGTCTTTGTAGATGGACGGTGCAATATTCAGTTTATTTTGAAGTCTTGTTTACAGTCTAGAGATGGTCCCTTATATGCCTATACACTTTAATAATAGAGTGTATATTATTCTAAAGCAACATATACTTCACTAGTGCAGCTATGAAAACCCTTTTTTCTTACATTTAGAATAAAAAAATTCATCTTAATTTATCTAGGCCTATGTTTAACTTTTCATAATAGTTCGTGTATTTGAGTATATACTTTAATTAAAAAAATTCAAAATGACAGGTGACTTCATATGGGCAGGATATAACCATTTTCTTTTAAAAATTCAAAAATGTTATACACAGTTTATTTTACAATCCAAAATACAGACCGCATATGTTTTTATTTTATTTTTAAATCATATATATCTTATTTAATGAGATTAATGCTTTTATAAAAAGGCGATATATATACCCTAATTTATTAAATGATATCATTTATAGAATATGTGAAATTTTTTAATGGGATACATAACTCGATACAATGAGTAAAGAGGATTGACGAAATATATAAAATTGCCTTTGAGATTGTAAAAAAAATTGAGTGTAACAAAGTTTTACAAAATTTCATATCCAATGTTGACAAGTCATTTATTGCAGTGTAGTCTCTTTTTATTTTTGAGAAAAGTAGGCATTATCATTAAGTAGGATGTAATAACAATGACTGAATGAGGGTAAGAGAAATAGATCGAAAATTACAACAAAGCATAGAAACAACAAGTGGAAAGGTGTCGTTCCAAACTAGAATGAACTCCACTCCAACCCAGTGGACGAGAGGCCACCCGATATAGGAAGAACTGGACTACTCCAAAATAAGACTACCTCCTTCGAATGCATCGCACTAGCCCCGGCTAACTGCGTACCCCAAGTCATATAATAATAATAGAGTACTGATACACTCATTCCATTTTGCAACTCATGCAATCTTATCCACAAGTCCGACCCTAGGTGTAGGCCCAGTACATGTCTATGCCTTATGTTTGTTTTTATGGGCCTCATCTGCCCAGGCCCACTATATAACTAGCTATTTGAAATCTAACCCATCCAAGGCCCCAAATGGGAAAAAACTGCTATCAATCCAACACATCTAATAGCTATAAATATTTATACATAATTAAATTTTTAAAATTTCTTTTAAGAAGGTGAATAGACAATAGTCACCATCTTAATTAGCTTCTTTAATTAAGCTAACATTTTTTTTTCTCCTGAGTTGATATCTCTCTCGGACTCTCCCTCTAACCCTCTCATAATCTCTCAGTCTCTCACAATCTCTCAACCTCTCATAATTTCTTATAAGCTCTCGGTCTCTCTCTCATAATCTCTCAAGTAATCAAAATTCTAAAGTAAAAAAAACAAAATAAAAAGATTTTATAACAAATTAATATCCATTATAAGGTATGTAACCCCTTTTTGAATTTATTTATTTATTTATTATTCTTGGATATATATTTATAATTCTTATTCGTAGCCCATTTTACAACAAACATGGTCTTTAAAGTGTAATCTATTTTTTAATATTTTTTAAGACTTCTAATGAAAATATATGATATTCATTATCTATTTATTAATCAAAATTTATCCTTTTTTATATAACTTCAACATTCAATATACAAAAACTTGTTGGGGATATTGGAGAAGGCCGACAATCAGGTTTTATTGTTCTTTAAATTTGATTTTAAATCTCTTGATTATTGCTCTTGATTATTGCGTGTTAAATTTTAAATTAATTATAATATGTCTACTAGATAATATCAAGTGCGGAGCCATATAGGGGCTCCACCTGTATGGTTTAATAAAAGATGGGTTGATTTAATTGGTCGAGATAGTGATTTTTAAAATTCAATCCACACTCCCACAACATTACACCAAAAACAACATACCCCCACAACAACGTGTCTTTTTGGTATTAAGCTTTACATTATGTTTGTCATTGGTGTAAATTAGAATATATGTACGTGTTTGTAATTTTTCTAATATAATTATAAAATGGATTTCTAAATAACCATATATTAGTTGAGTTATGAAATGAAGTTTATGAGAGCATGTATTTATCTTTTATACTCTTCTAGTTGATTAATTAAAAATGACAATTTATTGAGTTAAATTTAAACAAGATGATTTTTTTATAGGTACATTTTTAAATATTGCCTAAGGCCCCACCCAAATTTTCAAATCTCAAGGCCGACCCTACTCTTGTACTATGATAGTGCAGTATCTATTATACTGTATATCATAATGCATGAGGTTTTATCATAGTGCATGGCATAAAAAATTTAATTTTTCAAAGTAAAATAAAAAAATATAATATTGTATGTTAGTATATAACAACATATATTTCATTAGAAGAGTGTGATTTTTAAAAAAATAGTATGGACTGCTATTGAGAGTACAGCACAATGGGTTGGACATATCATTTTCTCTAGAGTGCTAATACACTCAGTTTTTTTCAGTCCAAAATACAGTTCAAGATACCTCGTTAAAAATCCAGTGAAACATATATCTCGTTAGACGTTGTACATATATGTCTCATCAAATACTTTTTTACACTTATTAAAATGAGTTCATTCAATTTGAAATGGAAAGATATACATTTTGTATCAAAGCATATACTTTATTAAATGATATTTACTATTTAAAAAAATAAAAACATGTTTGATCTGATTTTAATTAGTAAAGCAAACTGAGTCTAACATTTTCCTTTTCCATAACATTATGTAACGCCCAATCCTTCAAACAGCCCACTCACTTTGGGAACTTCACTTTGGCCCACAGTGCGTCAACATTACATCAGCAAAACAAAAAATCTTGCCTCAATTATTATTATTTTTTTACAATTTCAAATATAGTCTTATGTAACTCGTCTCCCTTTCCCACTACCCAGTCTCGAGATATATATTTCGTTGGGACGACAGAGGTCTGTCGAAATTTTCGACAGAGGTTAAGTTGTTTTTATCTGTCTAAATGTCGACATATAATTCAAAACAACAACTTTCTTTGAACAAATTTATACTTCATATTTTATGAAAAACAAAAAGTCATTTATATATCTCATTAAATAATATGATTTTAAAAAATAAAAAATAAAAACATCGGCAGACTACTAATGGGACTTCAAAGGACTGAGTGCGGGGGCAGATGCCCCCACTAAAAAAACAAAATTTTCTTTTCTAAGCCAAAGTCTTTTATAAACAAACTCATCTTAGAAAAGTAATGTTTTTTTCTATATGAAATGTTTACTGTTTATTTGGTTTAAATAACTCTTTGTTTGATAGGTTTGTTTCTTATACTTAAATAGAATGGAATAATGGGAATCCTTGGATTTTTCCACTTAGGGACTTAAATGACATTTTATCATAAGGACTTAAATGATTGGACCGCACTACACATAATGAGATAGGGTTCGACACATCCATGTCGACATCTAACAGCCCCCCTCAAACTCGACGATCTAGTGACAACAGTGACTTCGACTAGGCCTTGTCGAAGGATTCAGACAGTTCGACGGAGGTGAACACTTGAACTGGATGTGATCGTAAAGAAATCAGCAATGGCTGCTCGGCGTAATTAGAGGTGGTGGGAGAGGAGATAGTTAATTATTTTTTTACTCAAATATAGTCTTATGAAACTCGTTTGTCTCGAGATACGATATTTCGTTAGAAATTTTTTAAGTTTTTTTATACAATCGATTCAATGTTTATACTCTCATATTTTATAAAACCGGGTGGCAATCTGAATGTTATACTAATGAAAGGACTGAGTAGGACGGGGGCAGATGCCCCCACTAGCCTAAGTACTCATCTTAGGCTAAAACCAAACGATTGAGACCTGTTAAACCTCTAAATCATGTCTGTATGTAAAACCAGGCTAAAACAAGACCTGTCCGGGTTTGTCTCCCCCATAAAAATGTTTGTTAAAATTTCGAAATGTCCTCCCAAAAGTCACTTTTGCAGTTTTTCACTTTTCTTTAAAAAGTTAAATCAACAAAAGGGTTAGCGTTTGCCGCCATTTGCATTCAAGAAACGAAGAAGAGAGAAAAATCATTGGTTTGCTTTTTAATGGTATGAAATCCGATCATCTCACACTAATTTTTTAATGGTGTATTTTGATTTTTCATTTTGTCTTTCACTCTTTCTTACCCGGTGAAGCATAGGTTGTGTGGGGAACGGGGACGATTTTTTTTATAATGAAGATGGTGTGGCCCTGTGGGAGGACCATATGTTGCTGTTTTTTTGTGAAGATGGTGTGATGATCATCTATTGTTTTTTTTTTTTTTTTTTTTTTTTTTTTTTGCTTGGTAAATCAATCTATTGCTATATTAGAAACTTACAATTATACATCAGGTTCAAAAGAGAAAAAAAAAAAAAAAAAAAAAAAAAAAAAAAAAAACCTTGAGGAGAAACTAAGGGTTCCCTCAAGAGATACACTGATGCTTACTCAAAGAGATACAGGATAGAAGAGTATTTAAACTAAGATGGTCAACTAACACATCAGGATATCCTAGTTTGCAACACTCCATGTTTGTCATCTGAAATCAGTAGCCTAATTTCATTCCATAGATGATAGGACTCGAGCAAAGTGACCCCCATTTCAGACCGGGTTGCAGCTAGGCAATCCGCTACACGATTTCCTTCGCGATACACATGTCGAACTCTCCAATCCTGAAGCTGGCAGGAAAGCTGGCCGATGAGACGAATGTCACGAAAAGCCGACCAAGGAATACACCCTTTTCCATTAGCCCAAGCTACCGCTGTAGTAGAGTCTGTCTCATAAATAACTTTCAATGCATACAGGTTACTCATGCTCTGACAAAGCTGGAGTCCTGCCACAATTCCTTTGAGCTCCAAGACATTGATAGAGGCAGCCCTTGTTCTTGCAGCAATACCACGGAGAAAGTCACCTTGAGAATCGCGCACTAGAGCACCATAACCAAATCTATCGTCCCCACGGGACCCATCCGAATTGATCTTCAGCCAACCCAAGGAAGGAGGGGACCATTTAACCTCCACAGAAGTGTCCTGTTTTTCCTTCATCTCCACCCCAAGAAGGGCAGCCAAGTCAACAGCCAAGGGAGATCCCGATTCCTCTAGGACGCTTCCTTCAAACCGTTTCCTTGTGGAGTGAATGATGTGTGCAAGCACTTTGGTTTTGGGAGTGAGAGTGTGATTAAAAATTTTCTCATTTCTGGCTAACCAAATGGACCAAAAAATTTTGACCAAAAGGTAGAGAGAGATTCTTTTTTCAAGAATAGAGTGAGAGCAGGAGAAAAACCAAGATAACAACTCACACACTCCATTCAAACTTTGCCTCCTAATCTTTAGGCGGCGAAAGAGCGAGGCCCAAATGTAGGCTGCATACGAACATTTGAAGAAGAGATGAAAAACAGACTCCTCTTCAGCTGAACAAAGAGCACATTGGCTGGACTGCACAATTTGCCTCTTCCATAACCGATCCAGCGTTGGTAACCTGTTGAGAGCAGCTTGCCAACAAAGGAAGCTCCAACGGGGAGGTTGAGAGGAGTTCCATAACGCCTTCGTCCAGTCTTGTTGAGGTTTAATGCTCCTGACATAGTTCCATGCAGCCCGATAAGTCACTGTCCCTGTTTTTTCACCCTTCCAAATTAGGATATCCTTGCCCAATCCTCCAACATCCATCTGCTCAATCTCCTCCCATAATGAATCATATTCTGATGGCCAACGATCCGGTTTCATCCACTACCCATGATGAATAAAAGAATTAACAAAGGTAGCTTTCGGGGGTCCCCAAAGAAAACTGCCATGTCCAGAGAAGTGATGAAGGAGCCCATACCCATGTAACCATGGGTCTGTCCATAAGTTAATTGTAGCACCTTCGAAAATGATATAACCAACCTGATTGCGAATCCAGGTGGCCGAGAGGAGAATTTTCCTCCATGGACTGGAACCCGAGGATGGTGCAGAGGCAGTCCACACACTACCATTTCTAAAATATCTCTTTTTCATCCATTCAGCCCAAAGCGATGATTGAAGAGTGGCTAACTCCCAAAAACGGACTCCCATGGCAGCTTTATTCCAATCACCTAGTCGTTTGAAGCCAAGACCACCCTCTTCTTTTGGGGAGCATACTGAAGCCCAGCTAACTGCATGTTGCTTTGCTTTACCTTCCTCTCCAGCCCAGAGAAATCGACTAGAGATTTGCTCCAAAGTTTTAATAGTTTTTTTGGGAAGGCTAAAACCAGCCATCCAATAATGACTATAACTGGAGAGGACCGAATGAATGAGCTCCATCCTTCCCGCTTTAGAAAGGAAAAGTCCAGTCCAGGATTGTAACCTTTTACGAACCTTATCAATAAGTGGCATACAAGAAGAGTTTGTGAGAGCCCCTGCCTGCAAAGGAAGACCCAAGTGCTTTACGGGAAGGGAACACGCCGGAATGCCCAGAAGGCAGGACAAGGTCTCCACATTGCAGGAACAAAATAATTGGCTTTTGGAGTGATTAAGATATAGGCCTGAAGCCTCCGAAAAAGAGTCCAGAGAGTGCCTAAGAGCTACTGCTGAAGAAGGAGAACAATCTGAGAAGATGATCAAATCGTCCGCAAAACTCAAGTGAGAGACATTTAACTTTGAGTTGATGAATCTTCCCAACCTTCCTGCCATAACCTCGTCTTCGATCCTTTCAGACAGGGCATTCATGACTAATACAAAGAGCAGGGGCGAGAGAGGATCACCCTGCCTCAGACCACAAGTCGCAGAAAAAAATCCGGCAGGGGACCCATTTATCAAGACTGAGTAAGAAGCAGTCTGTATGCATTGCATGATCATCTATTGTTGTATACTTGTATCATTGGTTCATTGTATATTCGATTATTTGTATGTTTTGTTATTTTTTTATGCTTTTGAGTTTTGACTGTTCATTGTATGAAGTATAAAAAATTCAAAAAACTCTGCCTCTATTTGGTGCAATTTACTCAAGTCATTTGCATTAGATTTGTAATGTGTATTTTGATACTTGTTCCTCTGTCATCTAGTTTTATTTACAAGCTAGTTTGATATTCCTAATGATTAAAAAGAAGGTGATTGGAACTTAACGCAGCGTGAAAACGATAGAAAGATCCAACCAGCGTTGAGATCTCATAAACTCCTTGAATCCACAAGGAATCCTTGAATCCACAAGGAAGAAAACCCCAAAAGTGAGAAAATTTCAAAATATTATTGATTAAAAGTTATTCTATTACAAAATATGGTGGCACTCATTATAAAATAAATATTCATAATGTAAATTATGACTCTACTAAAAATAGTAAAGACACAATTACAATGATAATTATTAAAATCTAACAAAATAAAATATAAGATCCTAAAAATCCTAAATTCCTAAATAAAATCTAATAAAAATTTATTTTGATAACAGATTTGAAATCAAATATTCTGCAATGATTTCTTTCCAAATCTGTCCTACATCAGTCTCCTCTTCTTAAAAAAATTCGTCCTCGAATTTAATAAGAAAGGATATTAGATGATCAGGAGGATGATATTTGATGTAATCAAATACACCAATGGGAGAGATTAAGACTTTTTCTTCCATCTTATTTGATGCATCTCTGTATTGGACCTTTGGCAAAAGGAGAGACATCTTCTTAATTTTAAATTCCTTCTCAATCAAATCAACCACTGTGGTAGTCGCAATGTTGTTATTGACGATGACATCAAAATCGCTCATGTTGATGTGACATGTAGTCTGCAACACGAATGTTTGTAGGGGCTTTTCTATCTCTGGAATCACCACTAAGGAATAAGAAAATAACTTCTCTTGTTCTCCTCCAATAATATTTTCAGATTCAACGGAAAGAACAACATCCTCCACTTCTTTATTTGCCATGTCCTCATCAATTTCTGATTCAACTAGAGGTTGATCATGAGGGTCGGTCACTAGATTCTCCTGATTTTCTGGTGGACTTTCTTCGATCTTCTCTATCGATCCATCAACCATATCTTCGATCGCTAGATTCTCCTGATTTTCTGGTGGACTTTCTTCGATCTTCCCTATCGGTCCATCAACCATATCTTGATTTAATGCAACATCTAGCGGGTTGATCATGGAAGAGCCTTTATACATCACGTGCACCCTTGATCTCTCCAGTTGTGATTCCACTTTTACGGCCGCAGAGATTGCTTCTGTCAAGCTATAAATCTCTTCTGAAGCAATAAGATCTCGAACTGTAGACCTCAACCCATTAAGATAATGGGTCACTCGTCGCCATTTAGCTTCTGCGAGATTATACCGACCAGAAAATTTTAAAAATTCAGCGGTATAGTCGAATACGGAACGATTACCTTGGCGACAATTATGGTACAGCTGGAGCAAATATTGTTCATAATCTAGAGGAAGGAACTGATTTATGAGAAGTTGTCTCATCCTCCTCCATGTTCGAATAGGTGCTCTTCCTTGTCGTTGTCTGGTCCTTTGAAGGTGGTCCCACCAATTAGCGGCACCGCTCGTGAGTCGAAGCGCCACCAATCTGACCATTTCCTCTTCACGCACATCCATTATCTCAAAAAATTTATCAATCTCTAAGATCCAATCAAGGAACTTATTGATTGACAAATTACCATTGAAATATGAGATGTCCACCTTTGAAAAATAGTTGTTGTAATATGTGTGCCGCTTTCTCGGCTGATAGTCGTACAGTTCACCGCTTTCATCATCCAAGTCATCCTCATAATCGGGTAGATAATGAGAATTTCGTCGAACACCATTATAACCAACAGGTTGGCCTCGGGCGAATCCCTCGGCGCGCATCCTGTCACACCCAGGTCGTCTGTTGTCGGTGTTGAGATTTACGCCAACCTTCACCTCACGAAGAGTCTGCCGCGTTTGTTGACGAAACTCCTCTCGAAGTGGCTGTTGGTTCTCCCGCAACGGCCGAAACAGCTCCTGCACCCCACGATCACCGTCAATGAGATGGTTGTTTCTCGCACGGCTACGTGTCATCGAAGCCAGGCGAATCCTCGCTCTGATACCACCTAACGCAGCGTGAAACGATAGAAAGATCCAACGTTGAGATCTCATAAACTCCTTGAATCCACAAGGAATCCTTGAATCCACAAGGAAGAAAACCCCAAAAGTGAGAAAATTTAAAATATTATTGATTAAAAGTTATTCTATTACAAAATATGGTGGCACTCATTATAAAATAAATATTCATAATGTAAATTATGACTCTACTAAAAATAGTAAAGACACAATTACAATGATAATTATTAAAATCTAACAAAATAAAATATAAGATCCTAAAAATCCTAAATTCCTAAATAAAATCTAATAAAAATTTATTTTGATAACAGATTTGAAATCAAATATTCTGCAATGATTTCTTTCCAAATCTGTCCTACATCAGAACTTGTGAGGTTTCCTACAAAATATTTTGTTTTTGTTATAAATTGTAAGGCATTATTCAGGTTTACCCTGTTACAAAGTTATGTTATGTTATTTATGTTTAGTTTGTGATGTTTATTTATTTAATACATTTTTAAACATCCTCTTACAAGTAGTAAAAACAATAATTTAATTATGTTCCTTTATAAATTTTAAAATATTGATTAATTTTGAATTATAAATATTATTAATATATTTATTACATCAGATGATATTACGGTTCAATTCCAGTTAACCAGATGATTGAACCAACGACTCGTGACTCGATGATTTTTCTAGTTTGATGAATATTTCAATTTTTAAAACATTGATCTTAAGTGACTAAACCCATTGTCCAGCACACCAAAAAAAACCCACACATTTTCCCCATTCCACAACACAATCCCCAGCCAATACGAGAATGCATTCCATATTACCCTTATTTGCCCAATTTGAATATAAATACTTTGGATTCCTTCGTATATATATAAATATTTACACACCCTCCAAAGGTGACAATACACTTCTCTGCACAACACATGAATCCGTTGAATATATCGTCGGCACAATACGACGCCTCCGACTCTTCAACTTACGTATATATATATATATTATCAAAGAAAGCACTGTTTCTTTCGTCGTAGGTCTGTCTGTCTATCTGAGGAAGAGCTGGAGTCCGTTTGTCATCTTCACGCGCGTTTGAACTAACACTCGCGAATACAAAAAAGAGAGGAGACAAAATAATGAATAAACGCCGCCCCTCGCTTTCTCGTCCCGTGATCCGACTGACTTGGTTTTATTACTTCCTGGGGGTGGGGTCCACCATCTCTTCATGAATGATCTGATTTTAAAGGAAACCACATCTAATTTGCCTCACCAGCTATTTGAATTGTTTGGAAACATTGAACCCGTATAGCAGGCATGGTTCGCCGTATGACTTTAGCCAGTGCATTGAATTTTATCAGTCAAAAGATGATGGGCCTTCCAAAGTGACTTTGTTTGACGTGTTCAAAATAAATAGTTGTTTAGTTTTTTTGAAAAGTGAAGTTAAGTCCAATTTTTTTCTCTGTTCGTTGTTTATAAATAGGTTCCATTTTTTTACGAGAACACATCCATATAATGTTAGCGGTCATATATATAGTTTCATTGTTTACATGTATTTAACCCTCTATACGTTATTATGCATTATGTATACATTGTTAATATTGTATATCCCATATACATAAGCATGTCAATTATCCAAAAAAATATCCGCATCCGATCCGAATTCGTATCCGAAAATGCAGAAAATATCCGATATCCGAAAAATCCGTATCCGTATTAAAAAAATAATCCGTATCCGAAAATTTTCGGATCGGATACGGATATACCCCTATCGATCCGAAAAATATCCGTATCCGATGACATTAAAAAAATGTTAATATTAGTATTCAATATCTACCATTGGATTTTGATCAAGTGGCTCACATTCTTTATAATAGTTGTAAAATTAGGACTTGTGTTTGTAAATTTTTAATTTTAAGTCAATTTTTGAACTTTAAATGAAAATTTGTTATGTTTAATTATTTATTTATTGATTTTGGATATTTTGGATAATTATCCGAATTCGTATCTGAAATTTTGGATCGGATACGGATACACTTTTTAAATATCCATCGGATACGGATACGGATACGGATACAGATACGGATATATAAAAAAAGTTTCAGATACGGATACGGATATGACTATATCCGCTCCGTTAAGATGCTTACATATACATAATGTAGATCAGTAAAATGTTATCCAATCCGATGTGCATTTGTTACATCATTGTACATAGTTATGCATTGTAACTGTACTATTATCTATCTTCTATACAATATTTCGTACAAATGGTATTTAAATGGAATGACCAAAAAAAGTTTTATGAGGAAATACTACAAAGTTCAAGGATTTAAGGAAATAAGAAATTAAATATACTTGAAATTAATTTTTCTTGTATATGTAATTAATTTATATTTAAATATTGAATGAATGGAATCTAAACTAAAAAAAATAAATTATTATTCCCTGGAAATAATAGACCGCAAAGGATTGCATGCAGTCAGGGATAGTAGACTATGTAAGCCAGTCTTTGATTATAGATCTATTACATGATATGTAAATAGGGCTGGTAAATGAATTGAGTTGGTCGGGCTCTACTCAGGCTCGGCTCAGTTGAAGTTCATTCGGACTCGTTCAATTAGACAAATAATTCAAGCTTCAATAATTTTTAAAGCTCGGTTAGGTTCAGGATCTATATCAAGCTTTATTTTGTGTTAAAATTTGACCCATTTGTATTATAAAAAAAACTCGATTGAAGCTTGACTTGATTCCTTTACAAAATCAGAACACTAAATTAATACAAAATTATGTTCGTTTATGCTCGTTGGGGCTCGTGAACTTGACTCATTTAGGTTAAAATTTTATTTTCAACCTCTAAAAACCCTAAAATGAAAAAGAATACTATGATCATTTTGGCTCAGCTCTGCCCATTTGAACATGTTAAAGCTCGGCTCATTCGGTTCGTTTATCACCCCTACATGTAAATCAAATGAAAAATCTTAATGAATCAATAAATTATTAGATATTATGAACTGGTTGTTTGAAAGAAATCAACAAACTAGATAAGAAGATTGTTTTCTAAAGTGAAAAATATACAAGAATTGTGCTAGAGTATGAGTAGACTTTTAGTGGCTTCAAATTTCATTCATATTATATCAAAATGAGAGAATACACGGTTGCTATATATAGCATACATACCCAATCCGAATTTACATACTCTGTAAATTCATACCATGAGAAAACTAAAAAGCTATTATATTTATCAAGGAAAATAAATAAGGGAGGAATACAAGGAGTTAGCATAGATTGAAAACCCCATGTATCCTAAATGCTAAAAGAGTCCCAACCACAAGTAAATGAGAGAGGAATTCAAAGAGTCCAGCTTATAATTTCAACATCCCCTCTTAATCTAGACTACCACAACACCTAATTTCTCTCTCATTTTATTGAAAGTTTCAATCTTCAATGCTTTTGTAAAGATATCAGCCACTTGGTCTTGGGTCTTGCAAAACTTGACATTGATCTCTCCATCTTTGACCAAGTCTCTAATGAATTGATACTTGATTCGAATATGCTTGCTTTTGCCATAAAAAACTGAATTTTTGGTGAGTGCAATCGCTGAACTATTGTCACAAAATAGAGGAGTGCTTTCACATTGAGGATGGTTCAGCTCATGGAGAATCCACCTTAAGCCAGAAAGCTTGACAACTAGAAAGAGCCAATGAGATGTATTCAGCTTCGGTTGAGGAGAGAGTCATAACAGCTTGCTTCTTCGATGCCCACGAGATTGCATCAGAGTCAATGTGAAAAACAAAGCCTGAAGTGCTTTTACTATCATCTCTGTGTTTCATCCCAATCACTATCACAAAAGCCCACCAATCTTTTATAATGAATTCCATAATCGATAGTGCCATGAACATACCTCAAAATTCTTTTGTCTATGTCCCAATGAGTATTAGAAGGAGATTCTATGAATCTGCTGACCATCCTGACAACAAAAATAAGATCAGGTCTTGTAGCAATCAAGTACATAAGACTACCAACAAGGTTTCTATAGAGTGTTGCATCAACCTTCCTCTCACCATCATTTTTGCTAAGTTTCAACCTAACTTCCATGGGAGTATTAAGAGGTGCAGCACCCTCTATTCTGAACTTCTTTAATATATTTTCAGCATACCTTTTTTGAGATATAAATATGTCATCTTCAATTTGCTTTACCTCAATGCCCAGAAAAAAATGGAGAAGCCCCATGTCAGTCATCTCGAATTCATGCATCATATCTTTCTTGAAATTTTCACACATGCTTCGACTAGTGCCGGTAAATATCAAATCATCAACATAAAAGCATATGACTAAGAACTCTCCTTGAGTGCCTTCTTTGATGTAGAGAGTATACTCAAAAGGACACTGTTTGAAGTCATTCTTCAAAAATATCCATCAATGTGACTATACCAAGCCCTTGGCGCTTGCTTCAGCCCATATAAAGCCCTCTTCATCGACACACTTTGTTTTCTTCATCATTCTTCACATAACCCGGAGGTTGATCAATATATACTTCTTCTTAGAGAAAGTCATTCGAGAAAGCCGATTTAACATCCATTTGATAGACCTTCCATTTTCTTTGAGCAGCCAAGGCTAACACCATGCGAATTGTTTCAAGGCGAGCCACAGGAGCAAAAACTAAATTAAAATCAACACCATACCTTTGCTTGTAACTTTTACCACCAGCCGTGTTTTGCATTTTTTCACCTCTCCTTTTGAGTTGAATTTTGTTTTATATACCGACTTGACGCCAATAGATTTGTGTCCACTTGGGATCTCAGTCAACTCTCAAGTATGATTTCTTTCAATGGAATCAATTTCTTGATTCATAGCAATTCTCCACTTCTCTTCTTGAGATGCTTCTTCATAAGTAATTGGATCGGTATCCGCAAATAAAGCAAAATTCACCAAGTCTTCATCAAGGTTTCTTCTTATTGCTTCATAAATTTCTTGAAAACTTCTTGTCTTCATAGGAGGAGATTTTGAACTTCTTGAAGACGAGGAAGATGATGATAAATGCGAAGATGGAGAGGAGAGTGGAGTATCTCCATCACCACCACCACCATTTGGTTCATGACTCTTCTCCTCATTGATGAGACTTGAATTTCCATTTTCATTCACACTATCCCAATCTCAAGATTCTTCTTCATTGAATTTTACATCTCTGCTTATAATAATTTTCTTGGTGATTGGACTATAAAGCTTATAAGCCTTTGATCCTTCACTATACCCAACAAGAATACATTTTTCAGATTTATCTTCAAGCTTGCTCCTTTGTTCATCGGGAACATGAGAATAGCATATGCTGCCAAAAACTTTCAAGTGAGCAACACATGGTTTTTGCCCACTCCAAGCTTCTTGAGGAGTTACATCTTGAACACTTTTGGTGGAGGCACGATTAAGAAAATACATAGCGCATGCCACTGATTCAGTCCAAAATATGTTAGGCATACCTTTAGATTTCAACATATTTCTCGCCATCTCTATGATTGCGATTCTTCATTTCCGCAATGCCGTTTTGTTGAGGTGTGTATTGAGTAGTCAACTGATGATGGATGCCCTTCTCTTTCTAAAAGTCCTCGAACTCATTGGACATATATTCAGCCCCACGATCAGTACGCAAGGCTTTAATAGAGTGACCACTTTGCTTTTCAACAAATGCCAAAAATTGCTTGAAATATTTGAACACCTCATATTTTTCTTTTAGAAAATAGACTTATGTCTTCCGGATGAAGTCTTCAATGAATGTTAAAAAATAATGATTACCTCCAATAGATGTGGTACGCATAGGGCCGCATAAATTAGAATGAACCAACTCAAGTGGTTTTGATGCTCGCCAAGATTTGCCAACAAGAAAAAAGTCTCTATGATGTTTCCCAATAACACAACCGTATCAAATTTTATCTTGCTGATGAATGTTAGGCATGCCACTGACCATATGTTTTTTTGCACATGAGAGATAAAGAACTGAAGTTCAAATGCCCATATCGAAGATGCCATAACCATGATAAATCTTTAATAATAGTATTGAAGCAAGGAAGAACACCACTTTAACATATAAATGGAAACATCTTGTTTTGAGTCATTTTCACCTTGGCTATGAGAATATTCTTCTTGTCCTTGATTTCACATATTTCTTCTCTGAAATGAAGATCATATCCTTTGAGAATAAGTTGCCCAACACTCAAAAGATTGTGTTTGAGGCCTAGAACATAGAAGACATCGATGACATGCTTTCCGCCATGGTTAGTTTTAACAATAATATCACCACATCCCTTGACAGCAAGCCTTTTATCATCATATGTTCTAACTTCAGTTTGGACCATTTCATTTAAGTCCACAAATAATTTTTTATTTCCAGTCATGTGGTTATTGCAACCACTATCAATATACCATACTTCATCATGAGTTTCTTCTTTGGTATCACAAGCAAGAAAGAAAATATCATCATCAAGAATTTCATTTTTCTCATGCATGAAAGTTACCTCCTTTTGTTTTCTTCAGCCAATTTCTTTCTGCAGAACTTTATGGTATGACCATACTTCTGACAATGATAGCATTGAACTTGTGAGAGGGAGCAACCACACGACCTCGACCTCGCATAGAATAAGATGAATCACCTTCCTCTTCTTTTGTCTCTTGATTTCTGCCACCTCCATATCCTCTTCCTCTTCCTCTTCACCCTCGAGCACTACCACGAATAGAGAGTTGTGTCTGAAAAGCTTGCTCGATTGGAGGAGAATCAAATTGCTTTATACGAAGTTCATGGGACTGAAGTGATCCCATTAAACTATCAATGAACAAAGTGGATAAATCTTTGGATTCTTCTATAGCAACAACAACATGTTCAAACTTGTGAGTTAAGCTTCTCAATATTTTTTCAACAACTCTTTGATCTTCAAGTTTTTCACCATTTACTCGCATTTGATTAACAATGAAGAAGACTCGATTGAAAAAAGCTTCAATAGTTTCAAATTCTTTCATCTTTAAAGAATCAAATTCACTTCTAAGCCCCCGTTTGGATATTGGATAACCCCGGATAAATTTTTTTGGTGTTTGGAAAGCTCGGATAAATCCAGATAAAGTATGCCAAAATAAACTGGTATAAAGTGATATATGAATTCCAATCAACCCCTAGAATAAAATTTATCCTAGGTTATTTCAACCAAAGAATAAGTGGGCTCACTGTCAAATCAACTGTCATCACCTATTATAAAATCACCTGTCAAATTAACTATCATTAGTTTTTTACCTTTTATAAATCTTTATCCATACTTTATTCACATTTTACCCAAACAACAAAACATTTATTCTTACGATTCCCAACGAGAATAATTCAAAACACAACCAAACATAAAATCACTTTATCCTTATTTATACTCACTTATGCTCAGATAAATCATATTCTATATCCAAACGGAGGCTAAGAGTTTGGAGTCTCACCATGTTTACCTTGTCTTCTCCTTTATATGTTGTGTAGAGAGTATCCCATGCTTCCTTTGCCGATTCCGCCGAAGATATCCTTTCGAAAATGGCTTCATCAACAACTTGATAAATATAGAACAATGCCTTATTGTTCTTCTTCCGGTTTTCATTCAACTCAGTTTGTTGTCGTTGAGTGAAGCCCTCCACCTCGTCCGGCTCATCGAAGCCACTTTCAACAACATCCCATAGATCTTGAGAGCCAAAGAGTGCCTTCATTTGAATACTCCATTTGTTATCATTTTTACCAACAAAGCAAGAAACTTGTGGTTGCACCATATTGTTAGAAGCCATCCTTGAACGAGGCTTTGTACCAATTTGTTGGAAAGAAATCAACAAACTAGAGAAGAAGATTGTTCTCTAAAGTGAAAAACACACAAGAATGCTAGAGTATGAGTAGACTTTTAGTGACTTCAAATTTCATTCATATTAAATCAAAATGAGGGAATACATGGTTGCTATATATAGTATACATACCAATCCGAATTTACATGCTCTGTTAATTCATACCATGAAAAAAAATAAAAAGCTATTACATTTTTTAAGGAAAATAAATAAGGGAGGAATACAAGAGTTTGCATAGAAAACCCCATATATCCTAAATGCTAAAAGAGTTCCCAACACAAGTAAATGAGAGAGGAATTCAAAGAGTCCAGCTTATGATTTCAACACTTGTTCACATAGTAGTACTGTTGGTAAAACCATGTTAAACAAAAGAATTTAAAAATAGTTTCATAAACTCATACACCGGAAAGGGTTCTTTTCAGGAATCTTTCATGGCTCGTCAGCAACATGGCCATATATGCCTGCCTGACTTTTAAACAGATTTCTTCCTGTTTGATATGTACATCTGATTACCTATTATAAGATGCATGTACCTGAAAAGAAAAACAAACACAATGAGATCCAATACATTGAAGATTCCATTAAAATAAAAAACACATAGAATAATAGAAAAAGATAGCTCGTATAGATCAACAAGTCAGTGACACAATTGTCTCATTCATAACTAACATTTTGATGCTTCAGCACAACAAACAAAAATAAATAGAAGCAACCCCCTGTTCTTTAGATGTGAAAGCAGAGCCAGATTCAATGAAAATGCCAACCCCCGAGCAGCCATCCTTTGCAATCATCCTGTACAGAAGAATACAATATATAAAACAAATCAAGGGGTATTTATATTTGACTTTTGAGCGTTCTGAAGCAGCCTCCTCTGATGTACACATGAAGATTCTAATGAACCGTGTTAATAGCATTTGTAATTCTATGGCTCCACTGCCCTACTTGTGATGTGTGACAATCCAACATGATTTGGATAGCCTTGTCACGGTCCACGTGACCAAAAATTAAGTTGGTCATGAATAGGAAATCTTAATATCCATATTTGTTACTAATTTTTTAAATATATATAATTTTTAATAATCAAATCAAATGTACACACTAGCTGGGATGGTTTAGTAATGTATTAGAGGTGAGAAATGATGCAATGGGTAAATTTGATTATTAAAATTAGGATTTCATGCCTTCCCATTTCTTTCGTGAAAAGTAATTACAATGATTGCTTAAATTTCATGGATTATGATTAATTATATGAGATAATTAAACTTAAACTGTACACATAATAACAAACATGCATATATAATATTCTTATCTATTTTAATGTCTACCGATATATTAATTTGAATATCGGATAGTTTTAATTTTTTGATATAAATCCATAATGAATATAATTTTCCCTTATAACAAAACACTGGTATGTATGGTGCTACTTTATTTTTGTCATTCAAAAAAAAAAACTGCCTTTGTATGTTATATGTAGTGCCAATCTTTTAATGACACCAAAAAATTAAAATAGTGATAAGCACATTTAAACTGTGTTGAAGATGTCGTTTAATAGGATCATCTTATGAATTTGAGAAGATCTGAAAACCCTGTTGTAGAGGGAATGCAACTTGCATGATCAGCCTTGGCGAGCACCTACCAAAAAAAATTAACAAAGCAAATTAAGTCGGGGTGCTTTAATTTTTCCCCTTCACACATTCATTTGCTTCGGTTATGTTTGTTGCATTTTAAATTTACAGATTATATATTATAGTTTTTCTGAATAGTAGTAAACATATTTGTTATAACTATCTAAAAACAGGAAATAAACAGTTATTGATGTTTGTTTAGTAAATTGTAAAATAGTTTTTTGCTATACAATTATCAAAAATACCCCTAGATTATAGAAGTGAAAATTTTGGTTTATGTTTGATAAAATAAGTTGGTTTATACATATAAATTTAATTTATAAATATTTAAGAGAAAATTAACTTAATATAAATAATATCTCAAATTCTCTATAATATTTTTCGATATTACATTCTAGAATTTTAATAAACTAAGTGACAATTTTTTCTACTACTTGATTTGCTTCTCGCCACACACTAAAAGATTCACTATGGTTGCGCTTTGTTGCATGATTATATAACTGATTTTAGACAAAAGTTAAGTTTAAAATTAATTTTACAAGAAGTTGATTTTTCATAGCTTATAAAAAACTCAGGTTTTAAACACTTTTTACATAAATATATATGTAGTTTTTTACCCTTTTTTTATTTGCAAACGAGTTTTAAAAAAATAACTCCTACAAACTCAGAAGCTTTCAAAACAAGTTTTTTAACAGCTATTGTATATAATATACACTACGGTGTGGCCATGTTGGAGTTTCCATGATGTGGCCCCCCTGAACTCGTCCTATTCGGATACGTTTTTTCCATGTGTGCACTGGATGTGATGGCCAATTGGCTGGTTCTCACCAGCGACCTTCAGGAATAAATTAACTTACCCAAATGTCCTCATTAAGGTTTGTTGAATGTGATTTAATAAAATCATATTTCATGTTGTTTTATTTATTTACTTTGCATTGTAACTTTGAGTTTTTGTAAAGAGAGTTTTCAAATAGTCTCACATTGCTTAAAATGTTTAGATTGGAGTAGTATATAAGGGATGACAAAACACACATGTTATTAATGTGTAGCAAGTACAAGTGCACATGGGTTTGCACGTGCATTGCATGTGTGCGCGCACGTGCATAAATTTATTCTTAGCACTTAGTACATTCGCATCATTCGCATTAAATTCTAATAATGATGTTTTAATACTGCATTGATTTTTGCATTATTTTTAAACATTTTGTGTGATGCATTATGTGTGTAAAATTCGATTAATTAAAGACTACTGTTGGATCTGTGATGTCAATCAAGAGCCATTGATTGAGGATGAGATCAAGCAGTTGAGATTAAATTCAAAAATCGAATTTAATAGTTAGGTAGTTATAACTGTCCCCGACTGTTGGGAACAGATGTGATAACTGTTGAAAACAGTTTTATACGATCTTTAAATGTGGGATCGAATCTGCAGAAAGATCATCTTTTTCTTTCTCCTCGAAAATTAACTCACCCAATCCAAAATAACTTATTGGACTTGAATCCCTATCTGCCATGAACACAGCAATACGAAAGAGAGTCACTTTTAGACTTTCGTTTTGCTGACCGCAAGTCTAACAAGACTCTGTTGTATTCGAGAGTAAGTTTGCAGAGAATCCCTACAAGAACTTCGTGAAGAAGTGAAACAAATATCGCTTAAAGAAAGCGTATTCGCAACACGCCTCGAAGTCTATATCGTTTTTCGATTCCATTCATTTCTTTTCCAACAAGGTTGAGTTTAATATTCTTCAAGTCACGCTCCATTTCATTTAGATTCTATTCAACCCATGGATCAATGAAAGCTATCACGGTTCCTCTCCATCAATGATTAATATTTGCCTCCGATGAATATTCAGAAGAAATATATATATTTTTCATATCTAATACTATCATTTTCATATCTAATTTGAAATATTTTTAAATTATGATTACAAATTAAGATTAGAAATAAATTTTTAGATAATTTAGAGATTTAGCTAACACGGTGCCTACAACTACCATGTATTATACACGTTTACTTCCATTCTCATTCTAGCCAGTGTCACAACTAATCAGCTTCTAACAATAGTTATGATATTTGAGGAGAAAAAAAAAATCTTACCATGGTCCATGAGTGCCTACAACTACCATATACTATACCCCTTTTCATTTTCATTCTAGCCAGTACTTTTTGGGAAAACGATAAATCTAACTAATCAGCATCTAACTGGAGTAAAATCCTTTTTGGGGAAAACAAAAAATCTAACCATGGTCCATGATTAATCAGATTATTCTGAGGTAATTAAGTCAAACTCACACACCCAATCTAAACAAATTCCGACACATATAACATGAACATATTAACTGAAAAATATCGTGTGTGTGTAAGTAATATGTTAATTTAAATACACAGATATTCTCCCACTCCCTGGCCAAATGTATCAATTTTTTCCTCATATACTGATGAGGGACACATTTATAATTTTACTAAAATAACAAGTATCAAAATGAACAGATATTTTAGCTGCCAGAAGGCCCAAAACTTCTCTTGCAAAAGAACAGAGTGTAAAAAAAAACAAAGTCAAGCATTCGCCCAACCTAAAAAAAAAATAAAAAATAAAACACAGATCAAATCAAATTCAAAGATCACTAACAAATCAAGTCGCACCACCAGAGAATCTCCCGCACCGATTCGATCCCTTCTCGACTCAGTCCCGAGCACTTCTTCACGTTCAGACCCACCAAGCTCCCGCACATCATCATCTCTATAAACCCCAAACCCCTGTCCGTGATCCCCGTACACCCCGCCAGCGACAGCACTTTTATAGTCTGGTGCTTCGCACTAGCCAGGCTCAGCACCCCCTCGTCCGTCACCCCAACACACCCAGACAGATCAACCTCTTCCAAGCCATGGCAGCTCTCCCTTATCGCTTCCAGGCTTCGGTCCGTCAGACCCAAACACCCGTCAAAGCTGAGCGACCTTAGCCTCTCCCCGAAGATCTTCGACGCGGCCACCACCGTCCGATCAGTGATTCTCGAACACCCACCTAAGTCCAAGCTCACTAAGGTCTTCTTCTTGGCATTCACAGCGTTCAAGATCGATGAAACGCCTCTGTCAGTGACAGAGCTCAGGCCGACCAAGGCAAGGTGGTTGATGAACTTGCAAGCGCACGCAATGCGACTCAAGAAGAGGTCTCCGACGCCTGGGCACTTCTTTAATGACAGAGTTTCCAATGTGGGTAGTTCAAGAGGTTCTTCTTCCGCTTCTCCATCTTCACTTAAGCTGTTACATTTCACTATAGACAGCGTTTTAAGAGAGTCCCTGCATTTCTTCAGAGCCTCCATCAAACCTTTCGATGTGACTCCGCTGCAGTCTTCAAGTGTTAGGCTTTGAAGATGTCGGGCTGATTGTATAAACCCGGTTAAACCTTTATCCGACAACGTCGAACAGTTCTTCACCATTATATGCTTCAACCCTACGAAACCATCATTTCTGTCATTGAAGCTCGCATCGTTTAAGTTCGAACACGACCTCACCGAGAGAACCTCGACTGCTTCGGACGAACCCAGTGAAGAGAAGCCCTTCCCGGTCAGCCCCGGAAGGTTTTCGAGGCACAACACGCGAATGGGAGACTTTCCAATCCCTTTGAGTGCTCCGTCCTTCACCTTTAAAAACGAGAGCTTCAGCTTCTCCAGCTTGGGCAGCTTCAAGGCCATGGAAACAACGCCCGAGTCGGTGATGTTCGGGCATTTCACAAGCGACACCGACTCAAGCTTAAACGATTGCCTCGCCAAGGCCTCGAGCGACTCATCCCCAACACAAGCACATGATCTGATGCTGATTGATGTGAGGTTTAAGCAGTTCTCGGCGACCTTGATCAGACCACTGTCGTCGACTATCGACAACCCACAAAGGTCGAGCTTCTCCAAGGCCTTGCATGACTGCGCCACCGCTTTTAGGCCCTCCGCCCCGACGAGGGGACAGTCCCAAAGCGTGAGAGATTTCAACGTGGGACAAGCTCGGGCGATGACACAGAGTCCGACGTCAGTGATGCTTTTAGAAGCGTAGGTCCCTCTGATGCGGAGGTCGGTGAGTGTGCCACGTGCGCTAGCACCCACGGCGACGGCGGCGAGACGCGTGTCGTTGGCGGTCTTTCCTTCCAAGCATCTCGAGATCTCTTTATCAGTACAGGCTTTGTTGGTTTCAGAGCCTCGCATGCTCGCTTGGAGGGAGAGCCATTTTCGGGAGACAGCGGCGCAGGAGAAGCGGTCGCGGGTGGAGGGGAGGAAGGAGAAGATGTGGGAGATGCACTCGTCGGGCAGGGTGGTGTTGATGAGATCTCCGCCGTTGGTTTGGTGACGGACAGTGGAGAGAGGGCTTGTACATCTTGGCTTCTTTAATGGTGGTGGTTGTGGTGGGGTCGCATTGTTCATGTAGTACTCTGAATCAAACCTCCGCTTGAGAGAGAGTTCTAGACCTCCTGTGGAAAAATGGGTCGGCCTGTCAGTCCTGTTTGTTGTGGATCATATCGTACGTGTAAATGCAGTGTTTTTTGGACTTTGTTGGACATTCGTTGTATTTTGGTAAAACTTTTACTTACTTTAACAGGTGGAAAGATCAAATCGAGAAAAGAAAAAGAGACAGTTGCATGTTTTCTATACAGGAAATCATATTATAAGTTATAATATAATAACACATTAACTTGATAAGAAAAAAAATGCGTTATCATATTTTCAAAGGATTGTAGAATAGTACTATTTGTAAAACAGACAAAATATAGCATACCGATTTTTTTAGTTCTAACTGATTCAAAAGTTTCATCTTCTATTATTTATAGATAAGCGAACGAGATGTACGAGGAAACGTTAAATGTCATTTTAATATTTTTCACATCTAAAAGAACATAAACAATTTAAAAAAAAACAATTCCAACAAAAAAACATTAATCGAAGAAACCTTTAAAATAAAATTCTGCGAAATTATTCGATCTCAGAGAGAGAGAGAGAGAGAGAGAGAGAGAGAGAGTACTATAACAAACACAAGAAACACTGCCACTTTTCCATGTAATCTATCGAAGAATAACAAATCTCATGATACCAGGTTGATCAACTTTAACTGATTAAAAATATTCTGTTCTTCCTTTAATGGGTGTCGATTATACAATGAGAACCGAAACGAATACCAAAAAACATGAACAGGAAAAAATACACACATATCAGAATCCGCAAAACCATACAATTATCGTCAGAAAAAGATGAAAAGAAGGCTTTCATTTCATTGTATATTCTGATGAAAGATAAAACAATATGCTATCTAGACGTACATTTATTTTATTTCCTGTGTGTGTGTGTGAGACACAGAGAGGCAGAGAGAGAGAGAGAGTGAGAGTGAGAGAGAGAGATCAGACTAACCTTCAGAGTTAATCGCCATGTCCACCAAATCCAGGAACCAACGAGGAGGAGAAGAAGAATCTCTTCTCATGTGATGGTCCTAGCTCAGACAAACAAGAGAAGAACAATATAGAGAACTCACAAAACCACCAGAGCGAACATGTCCAAAGAGCACCCACACCCCTAAAGCCCTACAACCCCCTCAAGAAAACAAAAAATAGGAAAACTAAGAATAAAAAACAAAGATCAAGAAGCCCCCCCTTCAAGGATATAACAAACCACACACGTACAAATCAGGAAACAAAGGTGGCTAAAACGTGTGGATCAAGAAACCAAAGACAGAAACCTAAATCCAGAATCCAATCAAGTACATCTCACCCCTATCCACAACAATTCTCTCTCCTTCCCCTTAGAGAAGAAACAAATTTAAAATTTTGAAATCTGGTTCGCTAAAAGCATCCCCCCCATTGCAGCCTATCGGGCTCCTCCTTGACTTAGCCAGAAAAAGAAAGGATAATCAGAACCCAACCAACAATTTTTTTTTCTTTCAGTTCAACGTATCTGTATGGGTTGACAGGGAAAGCACAAACATTGCTCTTTATATAATTAAATGTACTTGAAAATCGTTGTACATAGAGAGAGAGTGACACGCTTATATCTTTTGTGGGGGCTACTTTTTTATTTTTCCTTCTCTCACTACGTTTGATGCAGACCCAGTTGTCCAAGTGGATGGTCATGGATCATTACGGCATCGTCGCCCATCCTGGTTGTTAATTTGTTCCGCCAGATCATTGAGAAATAGCGTGCCCTGTCGTCGTGTCGAGGGTGACGGTTCCTCCGACCGGGAACTGGTTCTCGCTCTTGCGTTGCATGGCGCAAATCCGGTCCTCCGACTCAGGATGATCTCGCTTTGTTCTTCCTTTCCACAAACTAATTAAGAGGGTGGGGGCCAGAGGGTTAGCCGGATAGGCACAGGGCTCGAGTTCCACGGTAGGGGTGATACGAGATATTTTTGATAAACATAGAGATAATTAAGTCATTTAAAAAAAATTATTTAGATTATTAGTATAAAAATATACACTTAAAAATTTGATGTTGGGTGTGAAGAGAATATGCAACAATTTTGTTTTCTGGTTTATGAAGAATACGAAAATCATATAATGTAAATGGATACTCATATTCTAATCATATGCTAAATATACTAAATGGATAATTCAATAACAAAAATTTGTTCGTTCAAATTGGATATAAAAATGTATCCAGTGGAAATTAAAAACTTTTCTACGATTTATGGGCTCGGAGGGGGGGGGGGGGTATCCGGTGTGCCGGTGTGTTTGAGTTGAGCTGTCTCTACTACAAGCATGTCAGTGGTTTATTCTTTTTTCAGTATTTTATGGGGCATGTTGAAGGGGGGGGGGGGGGGGGGGGTTTGACAGGGTCATGGCAACTTGTGTGGGGATTGTCGTTTATTGGAAGACTAGTTGGATTCATAATACAATGAATGTGGTACATGAAGCTATATATGGAACTATAATAAGGATGGTGGGGGAGATACAAGGAAAAGAACAGTCCTCCTTGAATGGTGCACTCTTCCATTGAACCCATCCCCTGATCCACTTGGGTTGTTGTGGGTCATGTTTTCTCACTATCTCAAATAGATTTTAAAATTATGGTTATCGTGATGGTCAGTAAATGCAGGGGAAGATGGGACTTCTTCAAGCTGTCAGTGATCTTTATTACTTTTAGGTAAAGTTTTCTTGTTTCTGAATTTTTTCGTAATTTTTGAAATGGAATAAGAATCTACAAGTGGGATCAATTTCCATGTTAATTATTTTGAAAGTGACGGACTATACATGAATCCAGATACCTTTCTGACGGTTGGATGCACGACCTGTATATGAAATTATTTTAATTTAACTCCATATCATACATATAGGAACTGGGAGATAATAGTGTATTCCATCTTCAAAATCAGAAGAAATCGGTGACATATAGCTTTTCTGCAGGTTAAATAGTTCAATCATTTAATGTTACGAAAATTACAGTTTTATCCAGAATGAATCTATAAATTATTGGAGATCATTGAATATAGCTTTTAGATTTTATCACATGTACCACTAGTCAGTCACAAGCCAGTCACCACAGGAAAAAGCACTTTTTACGACGGTTTTTTTGCGACGGCTCACAAAAATCATCACAAAATGTTCATAATTTTGACAGTAATTTATAATCTTATGCTTTTGCAACGACTTAGTTGAGCCGCTGTTAAAAATAAATAGTTGCGGCGGATGCACTTCTATTATCGCGAATAATATATATTGAGATGGAAAATTATCGTTGCAAATACTTAATTTTAGATCCAATGGTTCATTTATTCCCTTGTGATTAGAGCCGTCCGATCTTACCATATATATTAAAAAAAGACGTAACAAAATCTTTGATCAAACACTGTTGCAGTTGTCCTCTTCGACCGGTTCGACTTCGATCGCCGTTGCCGTTCGACTTCGATCACCGCTGCCGTTCGACTTCGATCGCCGTCCGATCTGTCCGCTTCGACCCACCGCCCGATCTTCGATAAAACCGCCATCGCCATCTGTTTCAATCAAACTGTCGTTGCTGTCCGCTTCGATGAAATCACCATCGCCGTCTGCTTTGATCAAACCATGGAACGTTCACCGGTGATCTGAAGGAGGAAAGCATCGGCCGTTGGTGGATCTGATCCTTCAATTTCAGAGTTGTTTGGATTCACTCGGTATTACACAATGATATCCTCCGAGCTCGAAATATCTCAGAGGATCGCAACTTTACCTTTAATTAGTGATAATCAATTTAATTTTTAGGGTTTTTTTTTATCAAATAGGTTTTGTTTTCATTGATTGAAGCTTGGATTCCTCCATTCCCCTTTTTGATGGAATTAGGGTTTTCTTCGTATCCTGAGTCGGTTCCTTGTTTGCAATGAAAAATTATAGGTTTTGATCCAGTCTCTGTGTGATTGTTTGCCAATGATATGTGTTTTTTTAACTAGTAGTATTTGCTATGTTGTCATCATTTCTCCAAGTTCTTATTTTTTCTCCAACTTCTAACATACTGGATGAGCTCGCGTGCTCTATGATCTTATATTGCTGTCTTTATGAATCATAATTACTTTCTTTATTCTCTAATCTAATATTTGGATGTCTTAGATTTCTAGCTAAATCACAAATGAGTTCTCCTCTACAGCATGAGAAGAATCTTGCCATTCTACACAAGTTGGTGAGCTACCAATTCATTTTCTTAAAAGAAATGTTGGTTAGGTACGTAGTGCCGTGAGATTCATATTTTACAAGTTATAATGCCTTTCTTCTTTACTAAGGTTAAGAAGGCAACTCTTCTTGAAAGTGCATACATTATTATATTTTTTTTTTTGATTGGTAATCAAATATTGTATTGCTGTAAAGGAACGAATTTGTACAAATACACTATTCTTTACATGGAGAACAATAAAGAGGGGATATAAGCTCTAAGGGATCAGCAAAAGAAAATTCGTAGCCCCTTGAGATAACATAAAAAGAGCCCCTGTTTTGATCCAAAAAAGAGCAACAGAGAACAACAGTTTTGATGCCCTTTTAGAATGACAAAAGTCCCCTGTTTTCATCCAGAAACCAACAGTTCATTTCTTTGCCTTATATCACTTCACTCTCTTGAATCCTTCAGGGTGCATGTCCTTCTTCATTGCCTCTGCCAAGTCATGCCAAATCTGTGATGGTTTAATAATTGTTTCTCCCCTCACTGGTTGATAGGATGCAAGAAGGTCCGCAGGCGAATTTCCTTCTCTATGTATATGAGTTACCTTCCAGTCATCAAATTGAGCTAGCAAAGAATGAGTACTTCGAAGGGAACGAAACGTGGTCCAAGGTATGTTACCTTTACCAATCAGCCAACCCCGAGCAGTGGTTGAATCAGTTTCAATCCACAGCTTTTTAACCAAAAAAGATTGTGCCAGCAAGACACCTTGTTCTATCGCTTTTAGCTCTAGCAAGTTGATGGAGGGAAGATCTGACCTGCCTGCTAGTCCAGCTATGTAATCCGCTTTTGAGTCCCGGATTACTGCACCAAATCCTCCTCGATCATCTGCCAAGGAGCCATCAGTGTTAAGCTTGAACCAACCTTCTTCTGGTCTTGACCACTTCACTATTGTTAAAACCTGCTCTTTTGGGATAATCTTTACACCATAAGCAGACACAATCTTTGCGTAGTCCCGATTCAGTGCATCATCTGGGGCTGATGGGACACTGAAGACCTTGTAGAGTGTGCGAAGATGAATGCTTTCCTTAATTCTTCTGAGAATGGAGAGTTTGTGCTGTTTTTTTCCAGAGAACAACCTATTATTTCTTTCAACCCATATGAACCAGATTGAGGTTGTGAGCACAATGTGGGAGAGTTCTTTCTTAAGAGGATCAGCTATGGAGGCCGCCAACCAATCTGGAAGAAGGACAAACCTGCACAGGACTGATCCAGAGATTGAAAGATCGTTGAATAGCTTACCCCAAACAAATCTGAAGAAAGAGCAACCAAAAAATAAATGGTCAACATCCTCTAGTGCAGTGGAGCAAAGAGAGCAAGTGAGAGCTTGAGAGGGACTCCATCGTTGGATACGAGCTAATGTGGGAAGACGATTGAGGAAAGCTTGCCATGCACAGAAGCAATGCTTTGGCGTTTGGAGCGGGTGCCATAGCCATTTAGCCCATTGGGGAGGATCACTTCTAGATCTCACTGCCTTCCATTCCTCTGAAAGCCCCATAACTCCTGTTTTACTAGAAGGCCAGATCAAAATATCATCACCATGACCGCCGACCTCTAGTTGCTGAATTTCTGCCCAGACAGATTCTAGATCAACAGAACATCTGCTCGGTTTGTGCCATTTTCCTTCATTGATGAAAACAGCCACAGTAGCTTCAGAAGGGGGACCCCAATCCAGGTTGACTCTACCTAGAATTTCCTCCAATCCTTTGCCATTGATCCAGGGATCAAACCAGAGATTTATGGATTTCCCTTCAAAAATAAGGTAGCGGACCTTCGGGAGAATCCATTCCCTAGCCTGCAGAATACAGGACCACGATGAGGAGCACCCTGAGTGCAGTTTAACATGCCAAATGCTGGAGTTTCGCAGGTATCTATCCCTCATCCAGTTGGTCCACATTGATTTATTAGGACTTGCAAGCTCCCAGAACCGAACCCCTGCAGAACCAGCGGACCTCTCGAATTTTTTTGATGCCTAGACCTCCCTCTTCAAACGGTTTGCAAACAGTGTCCCAATTTACATGATGTACCTTGCGATCAGACGAGGAACCTTGCCATAAGAAATCTCTGAGGAGTTTTTCTACCTCCTTTTGGGATCTTCGAGGGATTCTGAAGGCTGAGGTCCAAAACACCTGAAAGGAGGATAATACTGACCTTATCAATGCAACCCTCCCTGCTTTTGATAGGGAATGACCCACCCATGAAGATATACGCTTGCGAATCTTATCAATAAGAGGCTGACATAGCCTGGGGGATAAAGCACCCTGGAATAGAGGTAGACCAAGATAACGGACTGGAAGAGAGAAAAGACTGATGTTAAGGGATTCTGAAAACAGAGTCGAATCAGGTCCTTCACTTGCAAAGATCTGGCTTTTGAAATTATTTAAAAGGAGGCCGGATAAGCTAGCAAAATTGTGAAATAAACTTTGAAGCGCCAAGGCTGATGCTGGAGCAGTGTCAGTGAAAACGAGCAAGTCATCCGCAAATGCAAGGTGAGTAATATTCGATCTTCCACGAACAAATCTGCCACACTCCCTTCTACCACCAGTTGGTTTAGCTGAGAAGAAAGTGCTTGAATTACTAGGGTGAACAAAAGTGGAGAAAGAGGGTCACCCTGTCGAATACCACAATTTGAAGAGAAGAAGCCCTCCGGAGAGCCGTTAATAAGAATAGAATATTTAGCAGATGAGATACACTCCATACATAATTGAATCCAGTGAGAATTGAGCTTACAACTTTTCAAAATCACTTCAAGATAGCTCCAACGAACACTGTCAAAGGCCTTACGCAAATCAACTTTTATACATGCTCTTGATGCACTCTTATTATTTAAGTATTTGACCATCTCATGAGCAAGTAAGATATTGTGGTGAATGCTTCTACCTTTAATGAAGGCTGTTTGATACTCACAGACAAGATGGGGGAGAATATCACGAAGTCGCATTGCCATGACCTTAGTAATAATCTTATACAGGGTATTACATAAAGAGATTGGACGAAAATCATCAACAGAGTCAGCATTGAGAGACTTGGGAACAAGAGCAATAAAAGAATGGCTGACCTGCCTCAGAAGCCTCCCAAAGGAAAAGAAAAATTGTATGGCCTCAACTAAGTCAGAGCTAACAAGGTCCTAGAATAGCTGAAAAAATCGAGCTGGGAATCCATCCGGTCCAGGCGAGCTTAGGGGTTTGAGGGAGAAGGTGGCCTTGCGGATTTCTTCCCAAGAGATAGGAGCTTGAAGACTAGAATTTTCCTCCTCCGATATAGCACCAAATATGGGAAAGCCTAAAATTGGAGAACCAGAATCCCGATTAAGGAGATGAGTGTAATATTGCACAATGTGTTCTTTGATCTTATCTGGGTCAGAAAGCTCTTCACCCTGAGGAGTTCGTAAGCGACAGATAGTATTTACTGCAGATTGGCTCTTGATAGAGTCATAGAAGAAACGGGTATTTGAATCCCCTGCTGAGAGCCAAAGTTGCCTAGACTTTTGGCGCAGGAATCGCTCTTCCCGTTGCAAACTTTCACTGTATATTGCCTGAGAGGACTGTTCCAAAGAGATAAGAGAAGATCTTGTTGGGTACTTATAGCAGTTCGATTTATGGTGTGGTTATAGTTGGGTAAATAGAGAATATCTTGTTTTGGCTAAATGGTCATTCCTTATGTCTTGGTGATGCAGATATGAAAAGGGTGCTTACATGTTTGGGCTTGTAGATCTATGTGATTTTGTACTCGAGCATCCTACAATATCTCGATTTCATGCAGTTACATAGATGCTCTAGTTACATGGCTCATTGGTTTTTTCCTCTGTTTATGATTAATGAACAATTCATTTAATTTTGGGAAAGGTAATAAGAGGCAAACTATTCATTAATAGAAAAAAATCTCATTGATAGACTATATTCTTTTTTATTTGAAAAAAAAGATTAAAAAATTTTCATGTGTGAAGACAAAAATAAGATAGTGCAAGTATATGTGAAATTTGCATCCAACTTAAGCATGTGAAAGCACACCTTTGAAGCCTGGCAGTATACATACACTGTGGATATATCATTTTGAAAAAAAATTTCATCTTCCATGTATTGCTTTGGCAACTATTTTATGTCTGATATTGCTGCTTAACTATTTATGTCTGATATTGCTGCATTAATGTTTGTTCGAATTATGTATAAGATGTCACTTCCACAAATAATATATTATGTCAGATGTTTTTCTCTCCCATTTAAATAGGTTAAGAAAAAATTCTACTCAAAATTGCATGTTGGCGATGTTGTTTGGTTTGGCCAGTAAGTAAATAGGTTTAAGGTATTTTTTTGGAGTGATTAATGAGGATCTTAGGTTCAACGCGTATTGAATGATTTGATTGTCCACTATGATCATAATCATCCGATCTTATTGAGACATTATGATTTAGATATATTGACAGATTTTTAAATTAAAACTATAATCAAATAAATTCTAACTTTTTTTTTATTCAATTAAATTTTATATTTCAAAATGATAAGATCGGACGATCACGATTATGTTTGACAATTAAATTGTCTAACGCATGTTGAACCTAACCCATCCCTTTTTAATGTGTCAACCACCTGTTAATATATTAACTTATTCACGAAAATGTTCAATGCACACAATGAATGCTAGTATTTGAATGTATATATGTTTTGCGTTACTCGCTGCTTCGGCTTCATTCACCCCTTTTTCCTCTTTAATCTATATTACTATATAAAAGTCTCTTAACCCAAAAAACTGTCATTTGACCATTTTACCCCTACCATTCTATTCAATCCCATGACAATCCATTCACATCACTTTAATCTCACCCATTTGACCATTTTACCCCTACCAATTTATTCAATCTCATGGCAATCCATTTACATCATTTTAATCATATTCATAATTTATTCAAATATATATATTTCATCAAATCTTTTGTATATATCATATAATCAAATTAATAATTTACATAAATTATATGTATTTCAATATTTTTATATATACCAACTGAAATAAATTAACATCACTATTAGAAAATATTTTGTACTCTATTTTCATTATGAAAATATCATGATCAAATTATGTTATAACATATCTATGAACATATTCATATTCATATTATGAGCTTAAAATTAAAAAAAAAGGGTGTTTGTCTATTAAATCATAAACTTGAAATCCTTAAATAATCAATATATCACAACACACACAAAAAAAAACCAAAACTAAAAGAAATGACCAAAACTATGACAATAGGCCACACAAAAAAATATTTATTTAATTTCGAATTTAAAAAATGAGATTTACATATTAAATATTGAGGTTGATGTAAATAGTTAAGAAGAAATATAACTTTAATCTATATCTATATCTATTCCGTGTATGCAAGTCTCTATCCCAGCACAACCCCCCCCCCCCCCAATCCTAAATGAAATTGTTTCATACATTTAATTTACCCTTTAAACCTTTTCATCTCCTACATTTCTTCTTCTTTCCTCTCTCATTTAATTGCCAGTTTAATGTAATTTAACGAGCATTGATTTGCCTTCTACCCCTCTCAGCAATCTAAATATTGCCACTCTCTCTCTTCCTCTCAAACTCTCACCGTCTGCCACTCTTCTTCTCCCTCTCCGCTTCTCTTTGTGCATCTCCATCCTCAACGAACCTCAAAAAATCATCAACATCAAATCCGTTGAGTACACAAAAATATTAATGGTTTCACAGAATATCTGACCCTTTCAATTGAGTTTCATAGAAAAAATGTTTTTTTCGATTGGGTTTCCTTTTTTTTTAGTCTCTGTTAATTAAAGAGGAGGAAGTGAAGGGATCGAGGTGATAGATTCGACGGTCATAGCTGCTAAGGAGATGTAGAGATGTTGGCACTACAAGGCGGAGGAGACGCCGCAATGAAGGGCCGGGCTGTACAAGCTGAAGACGCTATGCAAGGTTTGTGGGGTTCTCTACATCTATAGATTAAATGCTCTAGATTTATTTGTTGAAAAAAATAGTCATGGGTTTCATATATCCAGGTATCAGTTATTGTTCATTTTGCCATTGTTGGAATGTGTTTTGACATGGCTAAAGAATTGATTTATGATAGATGCAGTCATTCGTAATTAGTAATTGTGACAGATATTCCTGCATTGGATGCCTTAAAAAAATTCAAACCTAATCTAGACCCGGTAGTTTTTTTATGTTGTTAAGATCCATAGAAAAAAATCAATGTAATATGACCTACCAAAAAGAAAACACACATTGTTTTCATATGCCATTAACCAATTTTCAAAAACCCAGAGCCAACCAGTTCGAACAATGAAAACTTTCACTTTCAAACCCCTGTAATGAATAACAGCTGACCTAAAATTTAGAAATCATTCTTTCCATCGCTTGAATAGATCGTTTTCTTTTTTTGCAAAAAAAAAAAAAACAATTGTAATCTATAAAAATAGAATTTATGGCCTGTTATAGAATATTTTATAAATTTTTTCATATATTTTTTAAATAATGATTAATTAAGAATAAATATATCATTTTATCATATATTTTTTTGGTATAAGGGCTTTAGAAAATCTATAAATTTACTAAAATAGTGCTTAATGTCATAATTATTTGTTTTGGGATTAGTCTGGCTTTTCAGTCAATGGTTGTTTCTCTTTAGATTTCTTACTTTTTGGGCAATTTTATAGATGAGATTAATTTTCTTGAATTTTTTTAATTTTTGTGAAACTTCCTTAATGTTGTAATTTAATTCAGAATTTTTTGCTTTTTAAATTTTTCTCTATGTATATGTTGGATTTGGGTGTTTTTCATTGTCTCGATTTTTTTATTGTTTTTGAGGATTTTTTTTGGGGATTGAAAAGGCTAATATTTTGGGTTATTTGTTGTTTCCAAAACAAGAGAGGATGATTTCATGTGATTTGGTTGATTTGAGATGTCTTATTCAAACACTTTTTGACTTTTGATTTTGAAAATCTCTGGCTTCCGATCCGTGCCGACACTGTGATCAATCTATAATTGATCAAAAATGTATTGCATGGTCATCTATGCCAAAAAAAGGAAATGCTACCATAATCACTCTTTCAAGGTACTGTTACTCTGATCAGCAGATTTGTGTAAGTACATATTAATTAGTAGTGCCATCACTGTAGAATAAAGTCCTCTACCTACTAAAGGACCAAAAAATTGTTTGTCACCCAACCATTCAATACAGGACATATATATTCATGGATTTCAATCACAAGATACATAGAATGTTATACTATTTTCATCCATTGGTCCATCTTTTTTTTCCAATTAAGGCGCAACGCAACGCATTCAATTGTCGCACACTATTAAAGAGGAAACAATGAATCATACCATTGATATTTTTGTTTTTTGGATCATCAATGTAATCAATGTGTGTGTCTGTGAGAGTGAGTGGCAATACCAAATCTGGAGAAGCAATTTCAGATTCTTGCTGAACCTTTTTGTCCCAATTCATTCAAAAAAAAAATCAACATTGTTCAATGAGCATGTCAATAAAATAGTTACTATATGCACTTACCAACATTGTATTAAAACAAAGAATTGATTGAGATTTGTTAGGCATAAAATTTAATGCCTAACGAATCCTACACGGTTGAGATTCGTGTTCATCCGAGCTTAGGTTATTTTAAGTTTACCAAGAGCATTAGTTTAAAGTTTAATAGATGTTTATAAACCAAAAGTAATATTTGTTTAATGATATTTAAACATGTGTTGAGCTTTTTTTTATTATGGATTTTCTTTCTTATGGTTCTTTCTTTTCAAATTTCTTATTTTTGTGAGGAATTATTAAAATATTTTACCAAATTTATAGATGACATTAAATTCCTTTAAATTTGTTTAATTTCTGTTGAACTGCCATAGCATAATGTTTTTTTCCATTAAGAATTTTGACTTTTTAAATTTTTTCATGTGGATTTGTTGGAATTTGGTATTTTTTAATTGCTTGGATTTTATAGTTTTATGGGGTCATTGTTGATTTTTTTTAGATTTAATTTAATTTTAATTGGTATTCCTAGATCAATAGTAATTATTTTTTAATGAATTTTTAAAAGATATTTTGATCTTTTTATTATCATCATTTTTATTTATGGAGTTCGAAGGTCATTTTTTAAAAAATAAATTGTGTTTTCTTTTAGTGATTTGCCTTCTCGAGTTGGTTTTCATTTAATTGTTTTTGGCTTTTTAGATTTTTGATGTGAGTTTGTTAGATTTGATTGTTTTTGGATTGTCATTTGGACAAATCTATTAATCATTTTGATTTTCTATTTTTTATAATTTTCAAAGTAATATGTACATGAATTCACTCATTTAAAGGGCACTCATTTAAAGGGTAATTAAACTCCATCAATAATCAATCCATTTATTTAATTCCCTCATTTAAAGGAAATTAAAATTCACGGAACTCCTCACAAACTCTTGGTAAGCAGCAATCACAATTGATTATATAAAAATATTAAAGGCATATAATAATTAATGTAGGGTGTGAATCGATGAAGCATGATAACATACATGTGTGTTAAAAATTCAACCTAAAAATAAAAAGAATAAAAGTTAACCCAATGTCCTCATTTATTATTTCAAAACTTTTTATAAAATATCATCTCTGGAATGATTGTTTAGCTCACAACTTGTTTTAATCCTTTTTTATGGTTATAGACAAAGCAAGAAAGTTTGAAAATTACACAATGAACTATCTTAGAAAAGAACAAAATTAAAAAAAATTTGCAACTAATAGATGTTTAAGAGTAGGATTTTTATTTGGGTGATTTAAATTTTTACATTGAGTTTATTAGGATTTTAGTTTCGATATAGTTATACTCATAATTAATTTTATTTACTTATTAAAAAATTAGCCTTATAAAAATGGAAATTTAATAACAAACAACCTGACTAAATTCAATCTGAATTTATATATATATATATATATATATATATATATATATATATATATATATATATATATATGTTCATCCTAAATGAACATATATCCTTAGAGCTAGAATAGTCTTTCATTTATAAAAAATATATATAATAAAAAAGAATTATCCCTTTCATCGACAACATAAACAATATAAAAATAACAACGAAAGTACTACTTTAATTATCAACTAGACTATGATATGATGAATAAAAAATTAGGACCATGATATGATGTGCAATTGAAATAATAATGTATTCACATTAATTGGTTCAGGACTACATTTCTTCATAAATATTGTGTTAAAAGCTAAAAATATTAATATAAATTAAAATTCATAGTGGAAAATGATTTAGAATAAAAAAACAATCTCATCTAATATTAATTTACTACATTTTAATAAATAAATGTTGTGCAATGCTTAGGGGGGACATTTCATCTATTACATAACTTTTGGCTCTCGGACGCTCATCATTGATAATCATATTTCTAATTAAAGTTTTTTTGTTTTCTTTTTTTTTTAAATTTTTATCAAATTCATATATATGAAAAAATTAATTTTAATCATCACTCTGACCTTTAAAATAGTCATAGTTAATTAATTTTAATGTTGTTGGATCTTTGTAGTGATGAAATTTTGTTGGATGACAAACAAAGACTCATTAAGTTTTATAATGAAAAATAATATTGGTCACACGAAATAATTATTATTTCAACATATACATTTATTTGATTTTAAAATTGATTAAATTAATATGTGCATTCACCTGTACATAATGAAGAAAGAAAAATACATAGTCATATGACATTAAAATTTCAATTGAATTTATTTATTTTAATGGACAATGACATAGAAACCTAAACACGGCCGCCCCAACAACAATCAAAATAAAAGCTTTTATTCGGATCTTTATATCAATAAATCATGTATTTCCTTCAATATCATAAAATAAAAAGATTTGATCCAACTCAACTCCCACATTAAATGAAATCGTCAAAATCTCATTTCAATCACAGAAAATGAAAAAGGTTCAAACATTACATGTTTAGTAATATAGAGGATTAAGTAAAAAATACTTGAGAGATAAAAAAAACATGTTTAGTAAATTGTTAAATTGAAATATGACTTTATTATTAAAAGATGAAAAAACAAAATACAATAAAAGGAAAAATATCAATATTCACGTAATATTATTATATAATTGCAATATATATTTTAATAGTGTAGATTATATGTAAAATAAATTTTCAAAAATTCAATTTGATGATTAATATGCGAAAAATAGTAATCCAATGCAATATTTATTAACAAAAATTCAAATTTCAGTGTCATGTTTAAATTTCAAAATTCAATATTTATTAGGGAGACGAGGTTGTATCAACAAATATTTTTAAAACAGTTAATTCAAATGTGTTACTTAAATTTGGAATGTGTATAAAAAGAAAGAAACAATAAATTATTAATATTTGCATTCAAAATTTATAATTACTATATAAATATATATAATTAAAATTGTTAATGCTATCATTTATTTCATTTTTTTAAATTAAGAAATTTAAACAATAACAATCCATTCACACATCTTCAATCCCATTACATTTGTTCAAATTTACACATGCAATAGTCTTGGTCATCTCAGCTTCTTATTAAATGTTCACATTTTTTCCTCTTCTACCATTCATCACAGAAATCATGAATGTAGTTATTTGCAATGCATTCATTCGATTTTTTCCCCTTCTGATTACCTCATGTACACGTTCAATGGAGTTGGATCAAATCCTCTTATCAAATGTTTGATTTTTCGCTTCTCCCATTCATCACAAAAATTTGAATGTATATAATTGCAATGTATTCAATTGATTCTTTTTCCTTTGTTAATTATATAATATTGATTACTTTATCTTTCATTGTCATCCTAGCAATCCATTTTTTCACAATTTTTTTGTTATTCTTGTTTGCCCTCTTCAACTATGATATATATGATTTATCTGTCTTTTCACAATTCACGAGTCATCATGTGATTTATATGATTATATGTTTCATTTATATGATATATGATTTTTTTTACATATTAAATTTTTTTATGTAGGATTTTTAATAAGATATCGATCATGCGCTCACTCATCACAACTTTTCTTCAATCACAACTTCTAAGGTGAGGCGGTGGTCCAACTCAATGAACAACAAATCCAAAAATTGTGAGAATGACTTTACTCATTTTCTATCTTTTTCTATTTTTATGGTTCATTATTTTGATTCTATTTTAGTAAACTTTTATTTCAAACACATTTTACTTTTTTATTTTTTTCTTCTGTATGTAATTCAGTAACAAATTTATTTTAAAAATGATACATTACGACAAAATATTTTAATTTTCAACATAACTATGATTTATGCCAGTCCACTAAATCTATGCCTAAGGGAAAAATAACACAATAATAAGTATTATAAATATTTTTATGCTATTTATCTTTACTATAAAGCGTCACGATGTGGACAAAATTCATCTAAAAGGGCAATTGGGTCATTTGCTGGTCAAGGCAATTGGGTCATTTCACATATTATTTCACTTATACAAAAAAATAATAAAATAATAAATTTGGAGAAAAAGGAAAGGGATGAGAAGGTCACAACATCCTACTGTGTGCTGTATAAATATTTATCAAGAGGATAATATGCGTATTGTTAGGTAATTAAATAAATAAATTGAATCAAACCATGTGTTCCAGAAGTATGAATACACAAATTGAAAAAATTAAATGAAAAAAATAGCACTATAAAGTAAGTAATGCTAAAAAAAATTATGCAAATGTGAAAACTATGAATATCAATTATAGTTATACAATATTTGGGTCATATAAAAATGGATTATTTAGAATCTTAAATCTTTATTATAAAACTTCATGTTGTGTTATTTTAATGTGTTTATCAAATGGTTCATTCTCTAGATATATGTGTTGTTATATATTGATTAAAAAAATAGAGATAATAATATCAGCCGTGTATGTGTGTGTGGTGGTATGTTCCATCAAATTTGTTTTGTGTTATATTTTCAAGATCAAATGATATCTAATGTATCCTAAATTATCACTAAAACAAAAATGTTTTTTTTTAAAAAGTTCTTACTTATGTCAATCAAATTGTCATTGACATATTTAATTATATTTTTATGATGTATTTTCAACATTTGTTATTATCCTTTGTGTGTGTTAATGTATAAAAATAACCTTGTTTAAAAATAAATTTAGTACATTATCTGAACTTTTTTAACCCAAAAATATATTATCTGGATTTTGTCAATGTTATCACCTTATAAAAGAAAAAGAAAAAGGCGTGCATTTTCATTTGGGTTTTGTACTCCATAAGGCCATTTCTAGCCCTTACTCAAACTATATCCAAATTTCACTTAAAATCTAAGTAAAAGCTTGATTTGATATGATGTGTCTCCAACCATCACTTTGTGTTTTACTCAAATCTTTAAAAAATTCACATCTTCTTCTAATTATTTCTATAAACATTTTCAAAGTCATTTCCCCAAACATTTTTACTACTTAATTTTTCTTCCCTTAAAGATATTTAAATTAATAATTTTTACATCCAATTTTTTGAAAAAAAAAAATAATATATTTTTATTGGAGTAAAAATAAGAAGTTAAAAAACAAAGATGAAGACTTAAGAAAAAAAATCACTTTTTTTTGGGGGGGGGGGGTTCAAGAGATGGTGAAAATTTGGGGGTGGAAAGACATCTAATATAATTCAATTAAAGGTGGAGTTGAAGGAAAAAAATGTCACATTTAGAAGAAAATGTGGAGATAAAAAGTTAATGGAAAAACATCACACCACCACACAGCGGCGGAGCCACCTTGGTCTCGGGGGGGGGGGGGGGGGGTGTCCCATGCCCCCTCATTAATGTGAGAAAACACACCGTTAATTTTCTATTGACGCATATTGGAGTGGAATTGGGGTTGCCAAACATTATATGTAATAACACTCAATCTATAGGTCATGGGCTCATCTACATATGAAATTCCTAAACAGCAACAACACACCACTAAAAAAAAGAAGAAAATAAAGCATTTGATTATGTTTTAACATTGTTTTTGTGAATCGATTTGAAATTTGATATTATGTTTTATGTGAATGTCTTTATTTATTTTATACATTTTTTTTTACTATTGAAATTAGAAAAAAAACATAATGATATAACCTTATAAAATATTTATACAAGTCACATTGGCCCCCCCCCCCCCCCCCCCCCCCCCCCCCCCATTTCATAAAAATATTGGCTCCGCTACTGCATCCACATAATAAATCAAAGTCATGTTTGTTTATGGAGCAATCATGAATGATTATATGATGAAAAGTTAATTGCTTTTTTAATGTTTGATGTCGTTATTTTTGTCATTTGATTGGGTAAATTATAGACATTAGATTCCTTATATTTGGAATCAATATTATCGAAATGTTATTGTAACTAAATTTTTTAACATTATTATTAATCAAAGCATATATTACATTTTGTCTATGTGCATTTGCACATACACAACAACTAGTTTAATAAAAAATTGTTAACCCCAAAGTAAGTGCACTTGTAAGCGTAATCCGCAAAAATAACATCAGAATATTAATAGAAATAGCACCGAAGATCAAATATTTGTAAAAAATAGCATTATAGTCAGCGCATGACTATTTTTTTAACATTGGAGGTGTCATATATATATAGTGCCCCCCTTTATGTATCATGCAAAATGATCTCATTTTTAAACAAAAAAAAATGATTCTCACCCTTGAAATTAAAAAGAAAAAAACCATTAAATTAACTCTCCTTATATTTCTCCACCAAGGGTCCATTTCCTAAAATTCTTTCATGATTTTCTCATCTCAATCTAATATTTCAAATAAAAAAGAAATCTTAACCATTAAAATTTTAATGAGATGTAATCATAGAAAATTTTTAGGAATGAGGCTTGTAATTTGATAGAGATGTATAAGGGGATTTTATTTAATGATAGAGATATTTTTTTCTTTTTCTTTTTTAATTTCAAGGGCGGAGATTCAATCATTTTTTTTCTACTTTTTGCAAATATTCGACCTCTGAAACTATTTATTATAATATTCAATATCTGGGTGGAAATTTTGCTAATTTCCCTATTTATAATATATAGTTTCATATTTGTATATAACATTATATATATATATATATATGACTTTGATGGTCATATATAATTTTTGTTTTTTTATTTTGTGTATATATATACACACACCTTTTTAAAATATGTTTTTGTGGAATTATCCTTCTTATTTCCTCGATGGTGAAAATATCCTTGCAATTAATATTTAAAAAAGTCATGCGACGATACCCATGTGGTTAATGATCGTAAAGTCTAGTTAGAAAAATATGTTAGTCGCCATTAGCCGTAGGTAAAGTCCAAAATGCCTCCCAAAGTACGTATGTTTGGCTGGCCAAACCCCATCTTCCTCTTCTTCCTTCACCCTTCTCTCTTTCTTCTTCATTTCTTAAGCCATAGTCCTTCTCTCTTTCTTCATCACAACAAATTTTCTTTATTTGTTGTTTATTCCCCAAACCACATCATACATTTTTGGCTGATACTTTTGGCCAAACACTAATTTTATTTTATTCGTTTTCATCCCCAAACAACATGAAAACCTCCTCGAGCAATCATCTCAACTAACCGAAATCCCAAGTATTACTGCATGTGTTTTTTTCTTGTAGAATGTGAACATCAAGAAAAGACAAAAAATTACATAAAGAAAATTTACAAAAAAGTAAGGGTTCTTTTTTGAACTTGAATGGTAGGCATACTACCTTTATATTATATTCAATCTAAAGGGGAATGCCCAAAAGAGAAAGCAATACAAACCTTTAAAAGAAAATAGGGAGAGGTAGGTCAGGTAAAAGAGTTATCTACCAGACTCAACCTTCCCAACCACATCAAACCCTCACTCATCAACAATTAAGATCCCCAACTAAAAGCAAATTTTGCTTGCACCCACACAAAACAAACCCCACTCACTAATCAAGTGGGTAACCATTTCTCGAACATTTTCGACATACACTTTCATGCCTCTAAAGGGAAATTGATTACGAGACAACCACAAAGCCCAAGCGACCGCCGGGACGAAGAGCTGAGTCACCTTGGCCTTGGCACTGTTATCTTGTGGATGCTTCAGATGTTTGCCTGCAGCACACATATCCTCCAGAGTTTGGAAGTTAGTTGGCATCGCATAAACCAAATGCATGTTACACCAAATCTGTTGTGCTGTGGAACAATGAAGCATGATATATTTTGAGGTCTCCTGCCCCCTAAGCATACTGGGCAATGAGTATCGTCATCCAACCACTTGGTCCTATATTCCTTAGTAAGAAGTTTATCTTGGAACAACAACCACAAAATACGTGGACTTTCAATGGAGCCTTCTTCCTCCAAATTTCATAGAATTTTCGAGTCGTGACCTCGCAAATAAGCCTTTCACTGCGCAACTAGTCGTAACACCTGCTTACTGAGAAGGGAAAATTTGGATGGAGCTTTCAAACTACAGTGTGCTCAACTAACTCACTTAGAGACGTCACTTGAAGCTCCAACAGAAGAACCCGAAGGGAAGCGGCCTCCTCCGCATGCAACAACCTGCACGATCTGACATACCATGCACCCTCACATTTGAAAGTCGTCCAGAATTGAGAAACTCTTTCCCCTTTATTGATAGAGAGAGAGAAAAAACATGTCTGGGAATCTCTCCTTCAAGGTAACCTCCCTGACCCAGATATCATGCCAGAAGAAGACACTATGTCCATTTTCTATTTTCCAATAGACCGCCTACTCGAAACGAACCGAGGCAGCGAGGATGCCCCTCCATAAGTATGATAGCCTAGGAGAAGAGGATGGAAACGACCCGCATTGTGCCTTCCCTGTCCATAGCGAGCGTCGACCAGAGGCCGCCAAAGTAAATTCTTTTCAGCCATCCATCTCCATTTCCATTTACATAGGAGAGCCGAATTGAGGTCTTCTAAATTAATAACTCCGGCACCACCTAGTTTCTTCCTGCTACATACAAGGTCCCAATTCGCCTTGTGCACCCTCTTCCCATCCCCTCCCCGACCGTTCCTCCAGAATTTCTGTCGAATGCCCTCCAAACGCGCTAATACTCCTTTGGGAATACGAAAAATGGACATGTAAAAGATAGGAAGTTGAGACAGGACGGCCTGTAACAGAATCAATCTCCCTCCCGAACTCAAAAGGCAGCTCTTCCAACCCTCCAACCTTTTCTCAAATCTCTCAATGAGGGAGAGCTTGTGTAAATGAAGGGGTAAGCCAAGGTGACGGACTGGGAAAGCTTGAGAAGAATAATTGAAGATGCTCGCGAGCCTTCCAATCTGCTATAGTTAATCTGAAGCCCGGCTAGGAGTTCGAAGCACTGGTAGAAAAACTTCACTCCTCTAATAGATGTCTCACTAGTAGCCCAAAAAATGACCGTGTCATCTGCATACTGAACGTGGGAGATCGACAGGCCCCCTTGGCACACACAGAGCCCCTCCACCCACCTGACCTCTTCCGCTATCTAAAGCATTCGACTAAAAGCATTTGTAACTATAGTAAAGAGAAGAGGAGATAAAGGGTCCCCCTGACGGAGTCCTATGTTCATGTAAAAAAATATACACGGCTTACTGTTGATCAACACGGAGGCATTGGCTGTGGAAATACAGTCCCAGATCATACGAATCCAGTGGGGCTCAAAACCATGACAACTAAACAAGTTGAGGGGGAAGTCCCAACGGATGTTGTCGTAGGCTTTGGTGAAGTTGAGCTTGATGATACCCCCTAGCATTTATCTCTATGAAATGCAGAGATGCATTCTTGTGCCACCATGTACCCATCTTGCAACAAGCACCCCGAGATGAAAGCCGTCTGATTAGCCTCCACCAGATCTCGTATCACTGTTTTGAGTCTGAAGGTGAGCACCTTCGCCACCATCTTATAGCTATTGTTGACCAAACTGATGAGACGAAAGTCCCCAATCTCGATTGCGCCCTCCCGTTTGGGGATAAGGGCAAGGAATGTGGCATTCAGACCCCCCAAACCCTGTGAGCCAATGAAGAACTCCGTGAACAAGTCCATCACATCGTCCTGAACCTCCGACCAAAACTCTTCGTAGAACCGCAGACCAAACCCATCAGGCCCGGGGGCCTTATCTGCATCAACGCTAAATATTGCCTTCTAAACCTCCTCCTTGGAGAACAGGGCCTCAAGACCCTCCCACAAATGATCAGGCACTTTGCGCAGATCTTCATCAAGCCAAACATGACGCCACCCTTGTAGATACCCCAATTTTGACCGTCCAGAGAGACAGAAATACTTCAAGTAACACACGGAAATATCCTACAAGTGGACACCAATAGAGAACCAAAGGTTCGGTAAACCGAAAACCCTAACCCTAAGCCAAAACCCCAAACCCTAGCCCAAACCCTAACCCTAAACCAAACCCTAAACCTTGACCTAGCCCTAAACCCTAACCCTAGCCTTGACCTAAACCTAAAACCGGAAACCCTAAGCCAAAATGCCAAACCCTAGCCCAAACCCTAACCCTAAACCAAACCCTATCCTTGACCTAAACCTAAACCGGAAACCCTAAACCCTAAGCCAAAACCCCAAACCCTAGCCCAAACCCTAACCCTAAACCAAACCCTAGCCTTGACCTAAACCTACCCTAAAAACCAAAACCCTAAAAACCTAAGTCCCTGGAAAGGGGCGGCTAGCCCTAACTAGCCGCCCCTCACTGGGCGGCTAGTTTACACTAGCCGCTCCCCTGACCGCCCCCTGGCCGACTTTGGACCAGTCCCCTAGATGGGACATAAAACAATATTAAATGCTGATCATTGCGGCGGGTCATGACCTTTAGCCGCCCTCTCTTGGCCGGATCAAACCAAGTAGCCGACCCAAGCCACCGCTTGTCAGAGATGGGACGTTTGGCAGGTCATGATAGGGGCGGCTACCAGGAACTAGCCGCCCCATCCCGGGCGGCTAGTTAGCACTAGCCGCCCTTCACCTGGTCTCTGACAGAAGAACCAGAGCATTAATGAGAGGTCCAATCGAAGCCACCCACTCCATTACCCCCTGGATCTTCCCCTGCCTCTCTTTTACTATAAATAGAGGAGGTCCCAAGCCTTACAACAACATCCACAAATCACCAATTCCTCTTCATCACCAACCCACCATCCCCACTTGTTCAAACCCTTCCACCACTAGAAATCCCAAGAGAGAGAGAGAGAGAGAGAGAGAGAGCCTCTTTTGTGAGAGAAACACCCATTCCCTACATAAAATACCCTCTCATCTCACCCTCCATAAACCCAGGCTAAACCTAGCTTAGCCTCTGCCCAAGACCCCACCCTTTTCCTACCGAAGCCCTGCCCAAATTCCCCCAGACCCTGGACGGCTAACCCTAGATAGCCGCCCCCTGGCCGACGGCTAAACACAACTAGCCGCCCCCCTATCCACACCCCATATCAACATCCCTTTGACCCATAACTCCTTTAGTCAAGCCCGGAAGCAGAATAGGATTACCTGTTTTTCACCTCTGTGTACGGTATATCCGTGTCTCAGAGCGGAGACCCCACAAAACTCCCCACATAGGCGATCAAATCCGACCCAAACCCTTTCCTGTTTTTAGAAAAAGTAGGTGGCGATCACAAAACCCCTTGAATCCTCTTGAGCCGCTGTCGGACGTCTCAACCAGGAACGACACCCTCACCCCTTCCGAGAAGACGATCCGACCGAGCCCGCCAGGGCACGCATCCGATCCGAATCCCCGAAGAACCCTCACACACGCGGATTTTTCGACACCGACAACCCTCTATGCTTCTTAAAGGCCTTTGAGAAGTGATCTACCAATGCCTCTTCGATCCTTTGTGGCTCTTCAAGGACCCGATCTTGTAACTATAACTTTGTGATTCTATTAAGGCGCCTATGCTGATTGGTTACTTTGTGAAAATATTTTGTGTTATTATCTCCCTCCTTAAGCCAGGTCTCCCTTGAGCACTACCTCCACTCAGCTTCCTCCATGCGGAGAATAACCATCCAACTGTTCTTTAGTGTTGAACGATGAGCCCTGTCAATCTCCGTTAGCGGGCCAACCTCCTCCAAACCATCAAGGGTCTAAATCTCCCCCTCCACTAACTTCTTCTAATAGCTTCTAGCCCTCTGTTTATTGGTGCTCCATATCTTGAGCACCCCTTTCAGATGCCTCAACTTGAAAGCAAGCTTGCGGCCACCCCGCAAACTCCCCACCGGAAGAAACAATGAGGCCACCACAACACTTCTGAATTCTGGGCACAACAACCACCAATTTTCAAATCTGAAGAGCTTGGACCGAATCACTCGCACCCCCCCCCCCACTTCCAAGAGCAGAGGCAAGTGATCGGAAGTGATCCGAGGACGCCTAACCAGATTACAAGAAGGGAATTGCTCCTCCCATTGGAGATCAAGAAGGACTCTATCCAGACGCGCACAAGCTGGTTGACCTCAAAGATTGCTCCACGTAAACCTCTGGTTAGAGAGAGGCAGATCAATGAGTCCTTCAGAATCAATCCACCCAAAAAAATTTGACATGGCCTCAGATATGATCCCCGGTCTGTTCCAATCCTCTTTAAACTGAGCAACATTAAAATCTCCCATGATGCACCATGGTAACCCCACCGGGTTCAGACATTAGAGTTCCAACCACATCTGGGGGTGAAGAGCATCTTCATTAGGCCCATAGACCCCAAACCATAACCATTTCCACCCCGATACACAGTCTTCGAGAACCAAAGAAATGGAGAAGACAAAAAAGTAAGGGTTGATTTGGATTTTTAAGGTGGATTGATTAGGGTTTTTTAGTTGGAGGTGAGTTAGATTTTTGATGGAAGAGAAGAAATGAAAGAGAGAAATCATGCAAGGGTTGGGTAGGGTAGTAGGTTGATTTGTGGGGGCAAACAAATAATTTCATGGGATAGGGTTAATAATCTAACCATGGTTCAACATGCGTTTCAAACAACGACTAATGGAGGGGCATATTTGCACAAATTTTAAATTTTACGAGGTTGTTTTAGCCATCGAGGAAATAAGAGGGATATACATGTAAAAAAACCCTATAATTTTAATAGATTTTGTTTGTTAAGAAATTCTTTAAAATGAAATTTTTATCAAGTTAAATATTATAAAATGTCTTACACTTTAGAATGAGAAAGGTCACATATCAGACTGATTTTTTTAAGAGAAATTTGGTTATTTTTTTGCTATTTATTTAATCTATTAACTGTTATGATTAAAAAATAACTATTTTTGCGAGAGATATCCATTTGATTTACGGGGTTGTTTTAACAGAAATGGATGGTGGTGAGAAGCGAGAAACTGGAAAACTTTTATAATTTGATTACCTTATATAGTGGATTTAATTCTCCTCTTCAACGTGAAGGCATAGTAAGCAAATTTTATTGTTTGCCTGTGCGTTTGGTTGCGCGATTGCGCTGCATTTGCGATTGTAGGAAGCTGCGTTTGCAATCGTGCAACCAAACAGTTTTACTGTAACAGCTTCCTGCACATAGATTTCAGGCAAATAGTATCTAAAAGCTGCGATTTCAAAATGATGAGAAAGTGAGCTTTCTGCAAAATCAGTTTTGTAATCGCAGATTCCTGCAGAATCAGTTTTGCAATCGCGCAATCAAATGCACCCTTAGGATCCCAATGGCATTGCGTCAACAAATAAAAACTAAGGTCCCATTTGAGATTGAGGTGGGGACACCCACATTCGCCAGCTCGAGTTGTTGTAAAGAACCATTATTTTGGAGCTTTTCTACCGAGGACAGAAATAATTTGAGAACTCTATTTCTATTGCCCTAAATTGGACACGGTTCGCCACCACAGAATCCACGCCAACACTGTCTCAAACACGTTCTAAAACTATTTAATTAAAGTTTTCGTGGTGGATTTCATGGAAATCTAATCAATCACATGTAAAAGGAGTGAATGCTAAAATTTGATCATCTTTGAACAATACTAATCATATTTCGGGTGCGTTTGGTTGTGCGATTGCGCAGCGTTTGCGATTGCAGGAAGCTGCGTTTGCAATCGTGCAACCAAACAGTTTTGTAATCGCAGTTTTAAACCTAGTGATTGCAGACAAATAATACCTAAAAGCTGCGATTTCAAAAAGCTGAGAAAGTGAGCTTCCTGCAGAATCAGTTTTGCAATCGCGCAACTAAACGCACCCTAGTGCTGAAATTTTGAATCATTTTATAAATATAATCTGGCCTCAAATCATTGAGAGCTTCAGTAGCTAGATATCTCTTTTACTTGATATATTGTCAATGGGTTATTCTGATAGGTCATGTCTAAGTGGTTGCGTATCTTGTCTTTTTCAATTTTTGACATTCATTTTCTTAATATCAATTAAGACTGAATGTCTATAATGTACTTTAAAAAATATAATAATAATGAACATTATGGATTATTCATAATTTATCTGTGTTATGGTTTCCCATAGCAGATATAATTATGAAAATTATATCAATTCATCATGGCACTTAATGTCAGATTACATATAAATTTCAGTAGTCTAGATATGGTTTACAAGATTAAATCAAACCTCCACTCACAGAAGAACATCCAATTAGATTTATTGCATATGTTATGAGATATTAATAATGAACAATTTATTACAAGCAAGGAGACGAGTACGCTCCAGTCCTACATTTCATACTTCACTCAAAAAGCGTTTTTACTAAAAATGTCCAAGTTCGGGTATTTAGGATTCAAAGTTCAAACAGAATGGAAGAAAGCTAAACTTAACATCATATTCATTCTTCTAATTTGAAATATAAATATTATAGATACAATGATAAGATTCCTTTTTTTTGTTAGGGTTGTTATAGTGTTGTTACACATGGTCTTTTGTCTAATACAATTCATATACCTCGTTAGCTTCATAGACTCGTATTAATTAGGAATATATTTAGTAATAATTTTGATTCACATTTTCTATAAGATTCAATCCATTAATTGGAGTATATATTTTTATTTTTAACAAAAACATATAACTAATTAGATTAATTAAGTATATTATTCTTACAAAATTTAAAGCATATGCAGATTACAAATGAGGCTGGAATGAGATTGTATGTAAGTATCGACCATATAATTTAATTAAAAAGGGGGTTGTTATATGCAGTACTTTTTAACAGCTCCAAATGTGATCTCGTATACATTTTTAACCATTCAATGTTTATACTATTAAGAATAAGAATTTGATTGAGTTGTATTAGATAAGATCAAATCTCAACTGAATAATTTAATTAACATACTCTTTTAAGATTTGACTATCCAAACTTAAGTTATTAAGTCTATAACTAGAATCCATGTAATTTCTTTTAATTATATATCCAGTATATTCAAGATGTAGTCTTTTCCTATATTTGTGTTTCCTTCCTTCTCTCATATTCTCTTCATTATCTTTTATATTTATCTTCGACCTTAAATTTTCTACAATTCTTCAAATGAGGTATATACCTAGTTACTTTTTTTTATATTTGTTTAAAATGAGTCCATATAATTCAAAATGGAGTAATATATCTATTTTTTATTAAATCATATAGCTCATTATACAATGTTTATTATTTTTTAAAAAATAAAACATGTGAGAACTATATTTGGGGTTGTTTAATATTATCCTTTTAAAAAATGTTACATCAGATATTATTTTTAGCCCAATTTTTAGGGCATACTCATTTGATTGATATCATATGCAATTATAGGAAGATTTATTTATTTTTTACTGTATGACTCTAAAATAAATGCATATGATCAAGAAACTAAAAATTGGACAAGAACAAGACGCACTAGCGTGTCAAAATCCATTATTGTATGCACAAGGTTATATATAGTACGTCTAGTATGTCTAGTGCTAGACGTACTAACGTTATTGTTTAACGACGTTTATAAATGGACTACTTTCAAATTTCAATTTTTTTTTTTAATTTCATAATGATGACCCACTGATGAACTTGTCCTTGATTTCTTTCACCCCCAACAAAATCTTGTGTGTGACTATAAAAAAACTTGAACAATCACCCAAAATTAGAACTAATTAATGGTAGTTCGTACGTTCTTTTCCAATTTAAAATGGGTGATGGGTTCCATTTTGTCCGTACAGAAAAACTATTAAAATAAAGATCCATACCACCATTTTTATACACTCCAAAACGCCTCAGCATGTCATTCATTGTACCCACAGAAACAAAGATAGGAGTTTCCAAGTGTACAATAAAGAAGGACTGGTTCACAAATGGAGTATCTGACACGTTCATGTACAGATGTTTTTTTTTCTGAATAAAGTACCATATATATTGCAAAGCATGACCCCCATTCGTTTTTAGGTCTTTATTTTCTCTTGTTTCTTATTCACTTTCCCACAGATACGACCAACTTGTTCATGAAACAATGGATTCCAACACCCACTTGTTCATCAGTCTAACATGTAGACATATATCTATTTATCTGTGATTTGCCTATATATACCATTTTAGAGGACAAAAAATGGTAGGTCCTAGAGCAGATGTACAAGTAGACTCTCTAAGCCAGATTTGGTTTGGGACAAGATTTGGATGATCGAATTGTTTAAAATATTGTGTTTGTTATGATTTTCACTTTATGATCCACTTGTGTACATTGAAATCCAGGTGGATAGCTAGACCACCACTGGTCAATATTTGACAACAGATTGTACAAATAACGGTTGATGCCCGTCGCCCTATACGTATAGTACCATACCTGGTGTTTGTCCCGAAGGCCACCATAGATCAATATGTGAGCTGTGAGTATCAACAAGTACTGTGGAGATGTCTATCAATACAGATGGAGTGACACATTTCCATTATAAAGTTAAATTTTTTTATTATTAAAAAAATTATTGATAAAAATCTCATTAATATTGCACTAATGAATATGGGTATCCATCCATACCTATTAGAGGAGACAACATATATGTCCCACATGAATAAGGAATATGAATGCAAGAATTGATTAAAATAGAAAGAAGTTATAATAAGAGCGGGCCGACCAAGGTGATGAGGCCCGCTTCGGATAAAAATCCAGCTCAGGGAAAAATTCACTTTCACCCAGCATGTCACTTCGGAAATGGCTCTTCACCTGAAGACAGGACCAGTGACATTCCAGGTCAGGCCATTGTGTCTGACCAGTGTGGGAAACCCCCACGTGTGTGTAACTGACCTAGCGAATTTACGGACAATCCCTTGGAAGATGCGATGATGCGAATATGCTAACAGACCACCTGAAGATGGTTATGGACCACTCATCTCGAGATCCTATGTGATATCCGATCTGTGAGCCACGTAGAAGATTCTCTCTCGCGTCATCTTCACGTCAACATGACGTAACTGACACGTCAGCATGACGTAACCTTCGCTTATAAATAGAGGGGTACCGGGTACCCCCTCATCTAAAGGTACGTACTTTTTTTCTCCAATAAAATCTTAAGTTCAAGCTATTGTTCTAAATTTTAGAACTAAGTGAATGTTGTCGGGGTGTTAGCAGGCACCATACTGGTGTGAGTGATGGTGATCGGAGAAGAAGATAAGGTGATCGGGAAGAAGATAAGATGATCGACCTCAAAGGTTATGCGCACAACCTCTCGGACCTGAATCAACTGAAGCCCGGATCATTATTGCGTCCGGCCCATTTAAGGAGGAAAATATTTGACCCTTCACATCTATCATAATGGAAATCTAATTAGCATATATAGCTATGAAATTTTTCGTCAGCATTGCTCGACATTTAGTAATGGGCTTCCAAACGCAAAAAAAAAATTCTAAAGTAAAACAATACATGCAGCCTCATTACAACCCTAATTGCAATTTGGTTTTTATTTTTTCTTAAATCATACGCTCACCTTTGAAGTGTATGCTGTTATATGAAATGAAATATAATCTGAAATACATTAGTATATTTTTTTCATGGTGAAAAAATAAAAAAAATGATCATATACTATGATAGAATTCCATATAATATAATAGTGTAGTATATACTACGTTATCATAACGTATATGCTGCAAAAGGGGTGCAAAATGGACTGCCTGTATCAGTGCTCAATTATAAAATTATATATTTATTAATTTTTATAGTGTAACCACACATTTGGTGATGATTATTGGATGATCATCATCATAAGCTAAGGGCTAACCTAAGGGCTAGACCCTAAAATTATCCGTGATATATAATTAAGGTTCAGGCACACTCGTAGAATTGGAGCCAATGCATTGCACACTTCTTTTTTTTTGTCTAGAAAATATATCGTTCACGTATTAGTAAAAAAAAGGAAGACTAAAAAAATCAAAATAAAACAGAAAGAAATAAATAATAAAGAAAACTAAAAACAAGTAAAAAAAACACATACATTTCATAGAACAGAAAAAATATATAAAGAAGAAAAATTAAAAAAACAAAAAATATCAAGTAGAAATTAAATTGAAAAACATTTATCGAGTTTTTATTTTAAAAGGAATAAAAAAATAAAAAAATCCTTAAATAATGGGATTTCTTTTTCTTTTTCTTGATTTCTTAGAAATAATTATGTTTATTGAAGAAAAATATAAATCCCTATAAAAAAGCAATTAGATCAAATCATAACAGATAAAACTAAAACAGGAAAAAGGAAACATATAATGTTTTTAAATTAGAATAACAAAATCAATTTTCCATTAAAAACATGGATTAAGATTAATTTTTCAATGAAATAAAAATTATAAATTAACAAATTAACAAATTGGAGGATATGCCTAATTAATAAAAACGAATTTGTTATTTTAATTTAAAAATACTCAATATAAATAATTTTTTTGGATTTGCAATCCCTCTTTTGGAAGGGGCCTTTGGCAGCTTCAGCCTGCAAATCATCATCCTAAAAAACATTATGCGTGGTGCTTTTTGTCATCACCGTTGCATATCACACTATTTTTACTATATAATTGACCAAGGGATTACTTCTTTTCTAAAATAAAATGAAATATGTACTAAAATAGTGGAGTTTTATCCAGTAGTAATGTGGTGTCTATAAAAGCGATTGCAAAATGACTAAGGCTGCGTTTTGTTGCACAATTACAAAATTTATTATATGCAGAAGCTAGATTTATAACTGATTTTGCAGGTTGGTGCCGCTCCACAGCTTTTAGAAAATCAATAACCCAACTTTTGTCAAAAATCAATTTTACAATCGGATAACTAATACAACTTAAGTGTATCAATGCTCAAAAAACATAGCCACCATGACAAACATTCTCACACATCATCATTTCAAAGATTTAGGTGTTGCTCGTTATGTGTGCATGTCCGATAAGACCTCTTTTGTTGTGTATTGGAGTTTTTTTTTTTTTATTAGATCATGTTGGGTATCCCTCTAATATTTCTTGGTGTTTCTCAAAATACCACACCACCTCACCACAAGACTCAAAAGAAAAACATACACAAACTTTAGATGACTTCCTTTTTTATTGATTTACTTGAATTGAAAATTACACAATCTTTTCACATTCTTTCATTCTTTTGTAGGATGTGAGAAAAACAAAAAATATCGAAAATCTAAAAAGTCAAATTTCTTAATGAATGCCAATAATATATCATTAAAACATTTATCAAAGTGACCCATATATATTTATGTACATGCTAAATTACTTATCAATTAATAAAATTTATTTATTGACTACATATGTATCTAATATATACACATAAATAAGAAGAAAATCAATGTAATTCATTCTCATAATTATTCTACTAATTATTTGATATCAAATTAAGTATTTAGTCTTTATTACCTCCCTCATTTGGTGGTGGGGAGATCTTTCACCTTTTGATTTGATATTTCCAATATATTAATCCATATGTCAAAAACCTTGGATTCATCCATTGATCGAAGACAATGTTACAAGGGATATTGGAAGAGTTGTTGAGATGTATGTGAAGCATTATATTCAAGCGATTCATTGATGAGTGATGACTAATGGTGAATTTTGAAACACTGCAGAATCCCGTCACTTCGGGATATTTCATTCGATGATAGAAACATTGCAAAGAAAGCGACGTATTCAATGAATTGAGAGCTTCAAATAGATCTACTTGCTTAAACCATAGGTCTGGACTCTGCTTCTTCGGAGAAATTGAGCTTTGTTTCTAGATGTACAATGTTTCTTCACCCTCTACCGACCCTAGCTTGGACAGGGAAATCTTTGTTGGCCTTCGATGTTGATGGGGATATATTAATCAACCTCACCTGAAATTAAGACTTACGTTGAAGTGAAATTACACTTGTACAACACTGAAAAATATGTACGAGACTTGAGCCTGTCAATCTATATCTGAATAATTAATCGGACTTTTCCGATACAGATATGGATTGGCTTTCATTTATTAAACTAATATTTTTGGATACTTATTCAGATATTAAGGTATCTACTTGAAAAATATTCGTGTCAAGTGAATATTATATTTTTATATTATATGGTAATTGACTGTATAAACATCTTTATTTTATAGAAATAGAATATATATATATATATATATATAAGGATAATTTTTTAACAAAAATATATTAAAATACCAGAGATGCCCATTCTGGCAATTATATAACCAAATTTGATTATTCTGATATTTTGTTTTGAATATGGTTGGATTGACATTTGGATATTGATACTCGATAACAAATTCATGCTGCCTTTGGATGTGTTGAAATGTTGGTATTTTAAAAATATTGAAACTTAACTTTTCAAATCTCCTAATGCTGTTAAGACATATATATAAGCTCAATAGAGTTGTTTAAAGTATTTGATAATTAATGTGAATTCGAATTGAGGATCCTTGGCATGGAATGGTAGGGGTTCAAACGTGAGATCTTTCCCGAGTTGGGTGCTATAAAAGCCCAAGAGCACTAATACACTTAATTCATTTTGCAGCCTCATACACTATAACAATATATCATATACTGCATTATCATAGCATATAAGGTTTTATCATAATATATGGCACAAAACATTATATCATTTTTTCAACTAAAAAAAATTACACTAATATAATGTACTTTAGTATATACTACATTTCATATAGCAGTATATACTTCAATCGAAGAGCGTATGTTTTTTTTAAAAAAAAACATTTGTGAACTGTAATTAGGGCTACATTGGGGTTTGAATATATCATTTTCCAAAGCGTAAAACAAGGGTCTTTGACATGCAAGATTATGGGCTTCAAAGAACTGTAAACTGGGCCTCTAGGGTTGAACTGGGCTGGGCTCATAATGACATGCTTTTTAGACACTGGATTGGGTCTCAAACCATGGACCCACTGGATACTATGTTTCTGGGAGTGATTTCGAGCTTGATGGCACAAAAACAATCTGGGTTGTCCAACTTGGATATAAATGCATGTTCACCTTGCTCATTTTATAAAAGGAAATGTTATATACAGTCCATTTTCTAAGATCCAATTCGAGTTTGCACATGTTTGGTTTTATTTATTTATAATAATGTGTTTTAATAAATAAAAAATAAAGTATATATTTAATTGAATTGCATGGATTTATTTATAAAAAAAAATGTACAAAATTTCTAAGGAGGTATATACCACGACAATGTAAGTGTATGACGGTGTGTATGAGACTAGAATTCGGATTGAAAAGGACTGTGTGCAACAATGCTCTTTCATAAACCTCATTTGTTGTCCCCTTCATTAATATAAATATATGTGGTGCATTGATAGACTCAGCCATTTTTTCAACTCTGTCCGCAGTCCTTAGGCAGTTTCCCAACCGTCAATATCCGGGACTAGTAGAGTAAATAGAGTATATATTGTCCTATAATACAATATATGCTCTACTAGTGTAGTGTGTGAAATAATAATTTTTTAATTTTTTTAATAATTGATTTATCTAAGCATATAATTCATTTTTGATAATACTATGTACTTTATGAGAGAAAAAAAAATCAAAATAGCTGGGTGATGTATAATTTTTAATGTACGAGTTACGACGCTAATGCAGCCCCACTAATATAGTTCAAAATCCACGTACATGTAATTTCACTGCAGTTTATCATATGTGAGGTTACAAATAGCCGTTATCAAAAATTGTCCAACATATTTTAATTCATTTTGTTTGTTTTTTGTCTTTTAAGTTGTTGGTTGACGGCAACTTGGATGCATGTTCAAAGATGAGAGGATTTCTATATTAGTTATAATTTGAATGGGAAGGTTTTAAAAAAACCCTACAACATGAAAATTAACCCGGGTTCGATTTTATGAAAGCACAGTGGAATACGTAATAACAACTCTCCAATAGTTGACGTGCCTATACTTGTTGCAATGATGGACGGCGGGAAACGGCGACGGGAGGGTGGCAGCTCAAGCAGTGAAGGGCGGAGGATTGTGGAAAATGCTCGACGGCTGTGTTTTGGGGGAGAGGTCCTTCGGATGAGGTAGGAGGGCGTTTCTGGCCCTCAAAGTGGAGAAAGAGGTAGATCACAGGAGATGGAAACCAAAGGGGCTGTAGGAGGGTGGCGCGGTGCTTCTGGTTTCTAAGCTCGAGTAACGCGACATGGGAATGCCGTGACCCCCTGATATGTAGGAAATGTCGGGGTGCTTGGTCATCGGGCGGCGGTATGTCAGGGCCGAGGGTTCAGTCCTTGTGCAAATTCCTCCATCTGGGGAAGGGGAATTGCGGATTAGGTTTCCGTCCTCTTTTAAGAGGTGAGGTCCTGGTCGCTGTCTTCGGCAATAGTCAAAAAGATTATTATAAGCACATGGGGATCTGAGGCGGTGGATCGTATGTGTGCGGTTGGAGGCGATACCTTCGCTATTCAGGTACCTTCGGTCCGGTCTAAGCAAGACATACTGAGGGTGGATAGCATTCATGGGGAGGGGGGGAACCTTCGTCTTTCATTGGTGGACGGTGAAGTTCGGCATATGGTCGATCAGGACAACAAAGGTCGGACGTTTAAGGAGGTGATCTTGACCCCGAGGGGCACCTCCAAGCCACCTCCAATGCTACAAGTATCCCATGGGATATCTTTTTTTGGATTCCGGTATCCTCGGAGGAGATATTGTCTCCTATGCAGGTAGGAGGGAGGGCCACTAGTCCGGGTGAGGTGGGGAGTATGGAAGAAGAAGGCAAGCAGTGGTAGTGGTGACTCAGAAGAAACTCAGGTGACTTGGTGGGCAAAAACTAAACGTCTCAGGGAGGAGTGCGGGATTCCCGAGGTGGGGTGGAGTCCAAAAAAAGTTTCCTCAGGTGAGACAAGCCTGGATTGGAAAATCTCCTCCTGCAACTTAATTTTGTGGTAGCAGCAGGCACGGTCGCAAGTTGTGTGGTGGCATCAAAAAAGGTGGCGGAAGGTCAGACATTAGCGTTAAACCCAAGGCTGATGAGATCAAGCAACCCCGTATCAGTCAAAGATCTCTGGATCAGGAGGAGTAGTTGAAAGTGGTCAAAGGTAAGGGTTTGGCATAATCCATGCGACCATGCTTGTGGTGGACGTAGAAGACTTCGCAGTGTCCTTTTGGGCCAGGTACTTTGGGCCCTGAGTGGGCCTAGTTTTGGTGGGGCAAAGATCTGGTTTCTGGGTTGGATATGTTTAGAGTGATTAAATTGAGTGCTTCGGCTACTGTCTCCCATGCGTCAGATAACATTTCGGTGGAGGGTAAGGAACTCAAGTCCTCGACCTTGGTGGAGGTCAGGAGGTGTTATATATTGTGGAACCTGATGATATGCGCAGATGATTATTGGCGGTACACAGGGTTGGACGGGGGTCGAGCTCCCGCAGAGATCGCGGGGATCGAGCTACCCGGTCATATTTTTTTTAGTGTCTTTCATGTATTGACTTTTTTGCCCTTAATGAGATGTCAGTATAAAAGGGCATCTCATATTTTTCATTAGGTTTTAGGTTTTTATCTTCGGTGAGACCATTGTAAAAACTTCTCATTGATAGTCGATTGATCTTTGGTGTGCTCCGTGGACGTAGGTAAGCCTTGTCGAACCACGTAAATTTTTGTGTCTTTGATTTTGATTTGTTTGTTTATTCCTTTGATTGATTGCCTCCCAAGATTCAAAATTCATAACAATTGGTATCAGAGCTTTGATTTTATGAATCTAGGGCACATGAGGTGTCCTTTTCGTGAGATCTGTAGATCTAGACACAGAAGGTGTCTATTCAAGGGATCTGTAGATCTAGGGCACAGGAGGTGTCTATTCGTGGAATCTGTAGATCTAGGGCACATGAGGTGTCTATTCATGGGATCTGTAGATCTAGGGCACAGGAGGTGCCTATTCGCGTGATCTGAAGATAGTGGGAGCAATGAATTCAGATAAGGAATTATCTAAAATCGAGAAGTTTGACGGCACAAATTTTGGCTACTGGAAGATGCAGGTGGAGGATCATCTGTACGTGAAAGACCTCTATCAACCGTTGACAGAGAAACCAGAAGAGATGGAGCAAGCGGCGTGGGATCTGTTAGATCGGAAGGCTCTCGGTACAGTGAGGAAGATGTTGTCGAAGCATATTGCCTTCAATGTCAAGAAAGAGACATACACGACTACTCTCATGGATAATTTATCCAAGATGTATGAACAACCTTCTGTGGCAAATAATGTACGTCTTATTAAGAAGTTATTCAATATGAAGATGATCGAAGATTGCAATTTCAAGGAGCATTTCAACGAATTTTATGAAGTTACGAATCAATTAAATTTAGTCGATCTCGTTTTTGAAGATGAGATCCGTGTTTTATTGATCCTCAGGCAGTTACCCAAGAGCAGGAACGACAATGTTACCGTGATCAGTTCCTATACATGAAAGAAGAAATTAAAGTTTGATGATGTGGTGAATCTGATTATGACAGAGGAGATCAGGAAGCAGATGGTGATTTCACTTCCGCATCGGCGTTTAATGTTGATAGCAGACGCAGAAATTCAAACAAGGGTAATGGGCGTGGCATTCAAAATCGAGAAACAGCAGATCCAAATCGACAAACCCAAGAAATTTCAACAATAATCAAAATCAGAATGTGAAGAAATTATTGAGTGCTGGAATCAGGGTAAAATCGGACATTACAGAAATTAGTGCAGGTCAGAGAAGAAAGAAACATACAACAAGAATGAATCCAATGTTCTTTCAGAAGAAGCAGATGACGTATTGATTTGTTCCATGGAGAACAAATCCGACTCTTGGGTGATGGATTCTGGTGCATCATTTCACGTGACCTCTAACAAAGATCTTCTCAGAAATTACATCCCAGGCAGCTTTGGGAAGGTGTACCATGGTGATGATCAGCCCTGCGATATAGTCATCAAGGGTAAAGTGCAGATCAAGCTGAATGACTCTATATGAGAATTGATTGATGTTAGACACATACCTGACCTAAGAAAAACTTGATTTCAGTTGGAAAGCTAGCAAAGGAAGGCTATATGACAACCTTCAGTAGTGATAGCTGGAAAGTTTCAAGAGGCTCATTGATCGTTGCATGAGGTAAAATGATTGGTACACTTTATTTGGCAACTGATGCTTGTGGTTTTATTGCAGTTGCTAACACAAGGATGATCCTACTATATGGCATCCGAGATTGGTCACATGTGTCATGCAGTCGATGGGAAGACTACCAAGATTGCAGTCAGTTGATATTGACTTGTGTGAGAGTTGTATCTTTGGAAAGCAGAAGAAGATCAGTTTCAAGACACGTGACAGAATTCCGAAGCATAATAAGCTTGAGTTGATTCACACAGATGTCTGGGGACTGGCTGCGATCTCATCCATCAGCAGAAAGTTATATTTTGTGACTTTCATTGATAATCGTTCCAAGAAGGTATGGTTTACTTCTTGAGACAGAAATCAGAGGTGTTTGAGGTGTTCACGAAGTGGAAGGCAATGGTGGAAAATGAAACATGCTTGTGAATCAAGAGGCTGATGTTCGATAACGGTGGTGAGTATGAAGACACCAATTTCAAGAAATTCTGTTATTATAGTGGAATCAGATCAAAGAGAACTGTGCAAGGGACTCCACAACAAAATGGGATAGTAGAATGGATGAATCGAACATTGACCGAGAGAGCCAGAAGCATGCGTATACATTCAATTCTACAAAAGCAGTTTTGTGCAGAAGCAGTCAACACAGCATCCTACTTGATCAATCGAGGACCATCAGTACCTTTGGAGCACAAGATACCAAAGGAGATATGGAGTGGCAAAGAAGTAAATCTTTCTTGTTTGAAAATTTTCGGTTGTGTTTCATATGTACATATTAGTGATAATGTTAGAAGTAAGCTTGACTCTAAGTTACTAAAATGCACTTTTATTGGATATGGTGGTGATGAATTTGTTTATCGTTTCTGGTATGACAAAAAAATGTTATAAGAAGTAGAGATGTCATATAAAATGAAAAGCTAATGTACAAGGATAGAAATGCAACACAGTCTAGTGATTCGAAGAATATTGATCATGTTTATTTTGAGTCTGATAATACTGTAGTGGTTAGATTGTCACAACAAAGAGTCGATATATCTCAGAGAGAGGAAACTACACAACAGAGTAATCAACAGCAGGTTGATATGCCATAGGCCCCAGCTTCTGAGCCTCCTCCACTCAGGAGATCCACCCGTCCACATGTTCCGAACAGTAGGTATATGAATTATTTATTATTTATTGATGCAGGTGAACCTGAATGCTATTTTGAGGCATGTCAAGGAGAGGATGCTAGCATGTGGGAGCTTGCTATGGAAGATGAGATGAAATCACTCATTTCCAACGAGACATGGGAGCTAGCTGAGTTACCCATGGAGAAGAAGGCTCTACACAACAAATTGGTGTATCGAGTCAAAGAGGAGCTGGATATCTCCAAGAGATATAAGATGAGATTGGTGGTTAAAGGCTTTCAGCAGAAAGAGGGGATTAACTACACCGACATTTTCTCACCGGTTGTGAAACTGACTACCATTCGGTCAGTTTTGAGTATCGTTGCATCCGAGGACCTACATCTTAAGCTTTTAATTATCAAAACTGTTTTTCTGCATGGTAACTTAGAGGAGGAGATATACATGCAGCAACTAGAGGGTTTCATAGTGAAGGGCAAGGAGAAACTCGTGTGTAAGTTGAAGAGGAGCTTGTATGGCTTAAAACAGGCTCCAAGACAGTGGTACAAGAAATTCGATGGCTTCATGCAGAGAACTAGCAACCACAGGTGCAATGCTGATCATTACTGCTATTTCAAGAGGTTTGATTCCAGTTATATTATTTTGCTACTTTATGTTGATAACATGTTATTGGCTGGTTCAGATATGGATGAAATCAGAAATTTGAAGAAGCAATTATTAACTGAGTTTGATATGAAATATCTAGGTTCAGCAAAGAAGATCCTTGGGATGTGGATTAAGAGGGACAAGCAGAGAGGTACTTTGCAGTTGTCTCAAGCTGAATACATTGATCATGTTTTGCAGAGGTTTAGCATGTCTGATGCTAAGGCAGTTAGCACATCATTGACCATCATTTCAAACTGTTGAAAGATCAAAGTCTCAAGACGGAGGAGAGAAACTTCAAGGCGAATGTTCCATATGCCTCAGCGATTGAAAGTTTGATGTATGCAGTGGGAGTTGTGAGTAGATTCATGTCAGATTCAGGCAAGCAACACTGAGAAGCAGTGAAGTGGATACTTAGATACTAGCGAGGTACTACTGACAGATGCTCATACTTCAGCAGGGGCGAGTTGAGGCTACAAGGATTTGTAGATGCAGACTTTGCTGGCGAGGTTGATTAGAGGAGGAGTACCACTGGTTATGTCTTTACAGTAGGTACTACTGTTGTTAGTTGGATTTCATACATATAGAAGATTGTTGCTTTATCCACTACAGAGGCAGAGTATATAGCTGTGACAGAGGCTAGCAAAGACATGATGTGGTTACAAGGCTTGTTGACAGAGTTGGGATTCAGACAGACGAAGAATGTTTTGCATAGTGATAGTCAGAGCGCTATATACTTGGTGAAAAATTCAGCATTTCATTTTAGTACTAAGCACATAGGACTTCGTTATCATTTCATCAGGAAACTTTTGGATGATGGGAGTCTATTGCTTGAGAAGATCCAGCGAAGCAAGAATCCAGCCGACATGTTGACCAAGACAGTGACTACAGATAAACTGGAGCTGTGCACGGCTTCAGTTGGTCTTCTAGCTTGAGGACAAAGATGAGCACACCAGATTATAGATCGATCATTTGATAGAAGTTAGTTACTCTTGGTTCAATCTTTAAGTGGGAGATTGTTATATATTGTGGAGCTTGATGATGTGCGCAGATCATTTGATAGAAGTGCATCTCATATTTTTCATTAGGTTTTTGGGTTTTTATCTTTGGTGAGACCATTGTAAAAACTTTTCATTGATAGTGTATTGATCTCTCGTGTGCTCCGTGGACGTAGGCAAGCCTTGCCGAACCACGTAAATTTTTGTGTCTTTGATTTTGATTTGTTTGTTTATTCATTTGATTGATTGCATCCCAAGATCCGAAATTCATAACAAGAGGGAGGTGGGTGTGCCTCAGTATGTACAACCTGAAGAAGGAAAGAAGAACGAGAGGTTCAAGGAAATACAAGAAGCTGGATCTAAGCTCCATATGTAGAAAGCAGACAAGATGGGAGTCAAGATCAAAACAAACGGGGAACAGAAAAAATTTACCCACTGTTTAAATAAGGCTTTCAGTGATGGTGGCTCCCTTTCTAGATTGCTTCAAAAGGGAGTGAGTTAAATCCGGAGGTCATTGACAAGTCTATAGAGGAGTGGGCCACAGTGAATAAAAGTTAGGGAGGCTCGAATGTTACTCGGGAGGCAGCATCTGCAGGAGAGGAGTTGCAAACCTGCCCATGTTAGAGTGCCTATTGTCGAACATAAGGAGCATGCAGACCCTTTAAAAAAGCGTGTAGTGACGGAACTAGTGAGAAAACATAGGATGTCCATATGTTGTTTACAAGAAACTAAATTGGCGCAGGTGGATCTGTCGGTGCTACGGGAGATAGGGGAGGACAAATTAGATGGTTTGGCTTATAAAGAGGCGGTAGGAGCTTCAGGGGGTTTTCCCACATGTTGGGATATTACTCGATGGACCGAAGTGGCATGAGACTATGGTCTTTTTTTCGCTTTCAGTCCTACTTCGCGATTCCTCTTCAGGATGGGAGTGGATGATTTCTAACATGTATGGACCTTACGATAGTGGAGATCGGAAGGATCTATGGGGGGATCTTTCAGATATTAAGTCCCACTGGAACGCACCATGGTGCATGCTAGGTGATCAATGTCACATGGTTCCTAGGTGATCGAAACAGAACAACGAAGAGTGTATTAATGAATGGGTGGATTAGGAGGGGTCACTAAATCTTCTTATTGCCAATCATGAGTTCACTTGGTCTAACATGAGGGCCGAACCGTCCATGGTTAGATTGGATAGAATTAAGATTTGTTTGGATATTTTTTTTCTTTCAGAAGTGGTAGTTCATTCATTACTTACAAAAACGTAGTTACAAATGGACCGAACGGGGGAGAATAGGAGACCGAAATTAAAATAAGAAAAGAAACAATAAGGAAATAGACAATACTCCCGTGGCTCCCAACCAGACAATGGCTCGAAGCCCCTTTGTACTCCTTCCCAAAGTACACGAGCGATGTCACGACAACAACGTGTCCGGGCTTCCGGCCAGGTTCCTCCATGTGATTACTCGCACTGTATTGCTCCCCCTACCTCCCACACACGTCTTGCCCCTGCTATTATCTTGCCCCAGCTTATCAACAATGAGACGGTGTGTTGCCAAAGATTTTCCATGTAAAACGTCTGTGATTTGAATATCACCGCGTTTCGAGCACCCCAAAGTGCCTATAGCCCTGCCGGGATAAGTATCCGACTAAACTGGTGCTGTGTGCTATCGCCCTGTGTAAGATGCACGTCCATAGCCTCCCACAGTTCCTCCCGGTCTGTAAAAATGCACCTCACGCCCGTGGCCGTCCCCTGTCTCTCCCAAAATCTGACTGCAATTGGGAAATTGAGTAGTAGATGCTCTGTTGTTTCTGTCTGAGTGCCACAAAACGAGCAATTAGTAGACTATGCGGGTCGCCATTTTGCTTGGTATACTTTGATAAGGATACGCCCCTGTAACAGTAACCAAAGAAATACTTTGACCTTGCATGGGATCTTCCATTTCCATATCTTTGGTGTGCTCATTGCCATTGACGGGTTGCCTTCCAACGACCGCGACCACCACGTGTAACCTGCTTTGATGCTGAACTGCACCAGAGGAGGAACCCCCACGTGTGAACATCCACGTTTTCCACATCTGGTCCTTGGGCTGGCAAACACTGTAGGAGGGTGGCCAATTTGTTAACTTGTGACTTGGACAGTCTCCGCAAATGAGGCCGCTAGTCCCCGCCCTCACCATTTCTATGATTTGTTTGGATTGGGAAGAAGAATTCTTGAGGTGTGAGGTGCCGGGGCTGCCAGATCATGTGCCACTGCTTTTATCATCCAGGTCCCCAACTCTGGGAGGACATCTCTTCCACTTTCAATCATGGACAGAAAAGCTCGAGGAGATGGCATGGTAACAACATTCTAACGCCCTTTGGCTCAGGGGATGAAAACACTAAATTCTTTCATAAGTTTCCAATCAAGGGCAACGAGTGAACCAGATTTAATTCCCAGTTAGAAGTGGAGAGAAATTTGCTGTTTGAGTCAAAAGAAATCAAAGAGGGGGCTGCCAATTTGTCAATTGGACTACATTCTCATGGGTAATTCTCTAGTACAATTTGCACTGCTTATTCTTCATGTACAGTTCGAATGGAAGGCATGACATAATCCATTTTTTTGTAAATATGAAAGAATTTTCTAACACGATAATACCCAAGGAATTCTCTTAGCACATTTAGGCAGCGACACAAGTTATTTTGTAATAAATAGCTATTCAAGTAAAGATAATGAATAAGTCATTTATATTTTATTGTGTTTTTAGTTATTCTTATTGAAAACGCAGTAATAAATTTTTTTTTCAGTTAATCAAATAGTAGATAAATTATAGATAAAAAGTAAAAGATGTATGCAATAATTTATAAAAATGAAAAAAAATTGACATGTGAGTTCTTTTAATTTATAAGATACGATAACAGATGATTTGGCTTGTAATCCCCTTTTATATTACTAGAATAAATTTGATTAAATAATATAATAATTCTAAGGGAACTTAGAACATCATATAATTTATTTCCACATCATATAATTCTAAGGGATAACTACCATCATATAATTCTAAGCCAACAAAATGTTTATTATTAAACACTCAGTTATTGATCTTTATTATTAAAAACACGAATTATAATTACATATCATTAGTTAAAAGATTAGACTAGATTATTTTTATCATTCCAGTTAACCTTTAATTTTGTACAAACATGTTAAAGAACCAAAGATATTTCCATGAAGAAAGACCTCTGTCTTGTATGATACATAACAAATAATGCAATACTTTATATAAAAATAAATAAAAAATTTGGAAGGAAAAAAAATCACGTCCATTTAAAACCAGCCAACTCAGCGTACCCACACTTTCCAACTATAAACTCCAACAAAAGAGAGGCGCCTCACCACGTAAACCTTTCCAAAAAAAGATAAACAATTCACAGCTGTTGGTTCTCTTGATTCGCTCCTCAAAAACCGTATCTATTATGACCCACCCCACGTTTTCACGTCCCCTCAAAAACATTCCCAAAACATTCTTCCCATTCTACCCCTCCTCCTCCCTCTCATGATCCCTCCTCCCCTCCTCACCGGGCGGCGATGACCCTCCTCCCACCGCCGCCACACCACCATCTCCTCCTCATCACCTCCGACGTCACCACCGCCTCCTTCGCAGCCCTCGTCGTCCTCCTCTCCCTCGTCTCCCTCGTCTCCCTCCTTCGCCTCCACCTCTCCTCCCCTTCCTCCCCCTCCCGCCGCCTAGGCCTCCACTCCCTCACCTCCCTCCGCCTCCTCCTCATCCTCTCCGCCACCCTCCTCTCCCTCATCGAGTTCCTCCGCCTCCCCTCCCTCCGTCCCCTCCTCCCCCACCACCACCACTCCCTCATCTGCAAGACTCAGCTCGTCCTCTCCCTCGGACTCCTCCAACCCTTCTTCTTCTCCTCCCTCCTCTCCCTCCTCAACACCTCCCTCACCAACTCCGACAACAAACCAAACCCAAGACCCCAAACCCTCTTTTTGAGGGCCCTCTCCGTCTCCCTCTGGTCCTCCTTCCCTTCCCTCTTCTTCCAGGTGGTCCTCGCGTTCTTCCCCAAAGGGATCCTCCGCGAGCTCGGGACGATCCCTTCCATGCCCGCGACGGTGACGGAGATCATAATGGGTGGTGCCGCCGTGGTCGGCGAGGGGGGGTGTCCGCGGCCCCTCGCGAGCACGGCTGTTGTGGCGGTGTTCGGGGCTATGTACATGCAGTGTTTCCTGGCGGTCTGCGTGAGGACGGCGGAGGTGGTGATAAACAGGAGGCTGAGGAAGAGGGTGTGGGCGCTCGCGGCGGCGGTTACGGCGGCGCTTGTGACGCAGGTGGCGGCGCTGGTGGCGGCGGGGGCGGTATGGAGACCTGGGGAGGCGGCGTATGAGGGGATGGTGACGGTGGCGTTCGTGGGGGTGTCGGTGTGCGTGGCAGTCGGGGAGGGGATACTCGTCATACGGCCGGTGGCGGACGCGCTCGCGGTGGGGAGAGGTGGGGATGGGAGGAGAAGTGCGTGTGATGGGGTCGACACGTGTTGAGTTTGTTAGGTTTGCCCTTTTTTTTATTTACAAAAAAAAATGAACGGATATTAATTTTTGTATCTAAGAATTATTTTTAAAATTTTTTAATTGGTATGTTATTCATGTCTAAATTTTTTTTTTTATCTGATATATTAAGGATCAAACACCACTTTGTGGGAACTACGTAGAACAGAATTCTGTCACATTTTAAAAACAGACCAACGTACCACTAAACCATTACAATCTCTTTTGTCTGAAAACTAATTCTCAACCCTCCTACACAATGATTCTCCCCAATAAAGAACAACGTTGGTTTATAGTGGATGTCACTGTTCAGTTTTTATTTTTATTTTTATTTTATAATTTCTTAATGAGCTTGTGTATATTCCGATGGATTATATAACTTTTTTCATGTGGTTATAGGAATGTTCTATGAGATGATGTTTTAGGGGAGGCAATGGAATGTATTACATCAGAAAACAGTCCGATCCATTCCTATTGGGGTGATTTTAGTCCTCTAAATTTGGATTCAATTTATCCCCCCAGCCTGATAGAGATTGACATGTGGGAGGGTTTGAGTTTCAAATGTAAGGATCTGTCCATATTATTTTCACTCCATTCACAATAAATATTATTAAACATGTCATTCACAATTTAAATCATCGTAGGTAATTGAAATTATATTGTAAGTAAATGGGAAAATGCCTTTCAACCTTTGAAGTTTTTGAAACCCGTAGAAGCACCCCCTAAAATTCAAAAACATGTACGTACACTCATACTGTTAGATTCTCAATTAAGAGTAAATATCCAAAAATATAATAAAATTATTATTTTACTATTTAATTAATATAGTAAATAGTAAAAAAAAGCCAATGAATTAATTTTGGATATGCTTTGTGAATATATTAATTAATACAATAATCAATTTTACAAATATATTTTGTTACATTATTGTAAGAATTAACTCACACAATAGTTAATTAAAATGTGAAACACGATAATTATTCAATTAAAAGGGTAAAATAGTATTTGTGTTTCATTTTAATGAAAAATCTATCTAATAGCAGAGGGTCCGAACGTATTTTACCCTAAATAAAATTAGTTACATTATGTTTTTTTTCTTTTTTTATAATTGGGGAATATTTGACCATATATCTCATACAATATTATAAATTATAATGAAAAATTTTAAAAAAATTAAAAAAATAAAACTATTTGAAAATCAAGATTTTCAAACCTAACCCAATCTAAATGGGATGAATGGGACCGGTTCGGATTTTTCAAGGACCCGATTGGTTTTGGGATGGAACAATAAAAGTCGCAGCTAGTTTGGGACGAGATTGTTATCGGGTTTGTATTTTTTTTCCTTGATACTGGGATTGTATTTTGGATGAATGATTATTATTTTTTTGAAAATCAAGATTCTTAAACTTGATCTGATTTAAATGGGATGGGATGAAATTAACGCAGCGAAAAACTAGATAAAAAGATCCAACAAGCGTTGAGATCTCATAAACACCTTGAATCCACAAGGAACCCTTGAATCCACAAGGAAGAACCCCCAAAACAGAGGGAATTTCAAAATATTATTGATAAAAAAACTTAAAAACCCTAAATTACAAGTCTGATATCTATACTAATAGCATAAAATAAAAAATTACTAAAAATAGTAAAAATCTGAAAACTAATTTTCCAGATTCTATGAGATCCTAAATGATCATAGGAATTGATAGAAATCAATTCCGATCTGTTATAATTGAGATATCACAAATCTAAAACTTACTAAACATAGTAAACTCTCTAATTTAAAGCCCTAAATAAATGAATTTTTGAAAAATAAAAATTGTTAGTTGTATAACAACTAATCCAGAAGATCTCCTCGATATATTTCACCATGTCAAATTTCGTGCGATTCCGAGATCGTGACCATTGATTTGAATTTATTTGGTGGACCACTTTTGATGGTCCCATTTGCATAATCTGTCCTACATCAAACTCCTCTTCTTCAAAAGAACTCGTCCTCGAGTTCTTCCGCTCTTCAATTGATGTTTCTTTGTATTTCACCTTTGGCAAGAGAAGAGACGTTTTCTTGACTTCAAATTTCTTCTCAATATAACCAATCATGTAGAAAATTGAATGCACCTCGATTTGTAGCCAAAATTCCTTCACCAATATAGTAGTCGCAAAGTATTCATCATTATCATTGTTGATGATGACATCGAAAACACTTTTGTTGATGGTGAAAAATCTATCTAATAGCAGAGAGTCCAAACGTATTTTACCCTAAATATAAAATTAGTTACATTATGTTTTTTTTCTTTTTTTAAACTTTCTTTGGTCGCCTCCATCGATTCATTAACCATAACTTGTACGTTTGATCTCTCTAATTGTGATTCTACCATTGCGGTTTGGCGACAATTTTGATACAATAGGGGCACATATCGTTCATAATTTAATGGTAGAAATTGATCCATGAGAAGTTGTTTGATCTTCCTCCACGTACGAACAAGTGCCCTTCCTCGCCGTTGTCGGGTTCTCTGCAGTTGGTCCCACCAAGTGGCGGCCCCGCTCTTCAATCGAAAAGCCACCAATTTGACCATCTTTTCTTCGGGAACCTCCATCATCTCAAAGAATCTTTCGACCTCCGAGATCCAATCGAGAAAATCCTCGATCTGCATATTACCATTGAAATACGGAATATCCGCTTTCAATCGATAATCATTGTATTTCATACGCCGCCTCCCCGGTTGATATCCATGAAGTCCATCATCTTCATCATCCGAATCTTCATCATCATCAAATTGATAATGAATGGGATGTCGAATGATGTTCCGAGCAATAGGTCGGCCTTGGGCAAATCCCTCAGCACGTATCCTATCACCTTTAGGATGCCTATTGTTGGCGTTGAGGTTTAGGCCAGCAATCATCATGCGGATCTCCTGCAGTTGTTCTTGCATCTGATCTCGTTGTTCTCGCATCTGATCATGTTGTTCTTCAACCGCCTTACACAGATCCTCCAATCCACGACCAGCGTCAATAGATTGGTTGTCTCCCCCTCCATTATTTGCCATCACAGCAAGGCAAATCCTCGCTCTGATACCAACTAACGCAGCGAAAAACTAGATAAAAAGATCCAACAAGCGTTGAGATCTCATAAACACCTTGAATCCACAAGGAAGAAGCCTCAAAACAGAGGGAATTTCGAAATATTATTGATAAAAAAAACTTAAAAACCCTAAATTACAAGTCTGATATTTATACTAATAGCATAAAATAAAAAATTACTAAAAATAGTAAAAATCTGAAAACTAATTTTCCAGATTCTATGAGATCCTAAATGATCATAGGAATTGATAGAAATCAATTCCGATCTGTTATGATTGAGATATCACAAATCTAAAACTTACTAAAAATAGTAAAATCTCTAATTTAAAGCCCTAAATAAATGAATTTTTGAAAAATAAAAATTGTTAGTTGTATACCAACTAATCCAGAAGATCTCCTCGATATATTTCACTATGTCAAATTTCGTGCGATTCCGAGATCGTGACCATTGATTTGAATTTATTTGGTGGACCACTTTTGATGGTCCCATCTGCATAATCTGTCCTACATCAGAAATGCGAAGATTTTTTTAAAATACCCAATAGGATGAATTGGGCACAAATTAAACAATCAAATATGTCACTTGATGCAGACATGAATTTACCGGACTTGGGTTAGGATTGACTAAACCCATCTCCCCAATTACTTTTGTTGTCATCCGTAGTTGTTTTAATTTGAATAAAGATGCATGGGATGTGATGATGCTGATTGTTTAGAGTAAGTCTGTCAATCGGACGGATGCGAATAATATATGTTAATATTCATATCTTAATTTTCGGATACAGATACATATATCAATTTTTTCATATTCGAATATCTTCATATACAAATATTTTTCGATTAATTGACATGTTAGAGCAATACAAAAATTAAAATTAATATTTTAAGGTTTATTCATTTTTTTAGATATCATACATTGAAAATTTGATAGTAATATAGTATATCATGATTTCCATTAATTATATATAATAAAAAAATTAATTGAGATTAAGTTTTTTTCTAGATTTGGCAAATTGGTTCACTTTGATTTATAAGTATATTAATTATAAATTGATATTGAAATATTTATTTTATATATTCGAGAGATATTTATAGTCTCAAGAAACTATTATTGAAATTTGGTGAGATTCGAAGTTTGAGAAACTAGATTTTAGGATTATGTGTTAACTTATTAGGTCCAGGGATCTAGTTACGAATTAAGAAAATCTTTTAATAACCCCTAGGGACCTGTCTATAAATCAGATAGGGACCTTTCTGTAAAGCAAATAGGGACCTATTTATAAACATAGAATACTTATGGGGTCATTTTGAAGTTTGGAAAACAGTAGAAATAGTATGTTTCGGGCTAGGATTTGCATCCAATTTTTATATGGCATACAGGGACGGTGGTACGTGTATAGGTGTGGGGTCAATTGACCCAGTCAAACCTTAGTACCCTACCCTACCTCCACATAGCACTTTAACCCAAATCCCATTTTTTTTTTAAAAAAAACGTGGGATTGCATAGGTGGGACATTTATTGTGGTGGCTTGGTAGGTCCATCAATTGTTTAAAGGAAAATGATACACTCATGTATTTAGTCATGAATTTAGTTTTGATTTTTTTTTTTTTTCTTATATTTTTTTTACTATTTTTATATGTTATTCTAAAACTCTCCCATCATTGCATAATCGTATATGAATAATGAACAAAACTTCTCTCGAGATTAGCGTTAATTTTATTGGTTGCGACTGCAAGCGTTAAAAGGGTTTTTTTTAGGAATGAAAATCATCAAGAGCCGATTGTGTAACAAAATGGAAGATCAATAGATAAATGATTATTTGGTAACTTATATTGAAAAAGATATATTCGATAATGTTGATATTGAAATTATCATGCAACAATTTCAAAATATGAAATCTCAATGAGGACAATTATAAAAGTTTATATATTGGAAATCCATGATCTCCTTTCTTTGATAATTTATTTTTATTAATGTCAGTTTTTAATGACTCCATCTATAAAAATTCCTAGAGCCGCCACTGATGGCATGAGGGGTGGTGATGACTTAACCCTACCCTTCTAACACCACAAGAGATAAAGATGGTGGGTGGTGTGACTGGATCTAAGGTGAGAAATCATTCTCCATTGATTTTGTTGTTTAGTGTTTCAATTTATTTTTGGTTAGGAGATGATTATGTCAACCACTTGTTTGGGGAATAAGGTCGATGGATTAGGCTTGGGTTTGATTGATTTTGATTAGATGATTATTTGATTAGATTTAAATAGATCTCAAAGGATTTCTTAAGACCTAATTAGATTGCATTGGTTTGGATGATTAAAGAGTTATTTTCGGGTGATATACTTGGACATTAAATCGTGTTTTTAACCATGAAGGGATTGTTTCTTGGAAAAATGTATTTCATAAACAGAAATAGATTTTGAATAGATTTTTTCAATGATTCATGAATCGTCCTATTCGAAGTTATGGATAGAAAGTTATGAATTTTCAAAAATTTCTGTGCAGTTTCTATAATGCAAATATTTAGCTAGATGATCGAGTCTGATGAATATTAGAGATTATGGGGATCTTAAATGGATGTTTAAAAGGTATAGTTTGATTTGTGGGTTTTAGTATTCTTATTGATCTTGGTGACCCAAATTGGATATCTCAAATCGATTAATTTGGTTTAGTGAGATCAATGAATAATAAGTGGATATTATTGTTATGTGGATGTAAATTGGTTGGGTTAAGTTATGTGAGTTATTGGAGTTGTGATTGAGCCTTATTGGATTTGTCTAAATATTTATTCGATGATTGATCAATTATGTGGGCCTTATGGAATAAATGGATATAGATTATCGGATCGTTGTGAGTATATGAATATTTTAATATTTATTCTGAGTTGGGATTTTCGTTGGGCCTTTGAGTTGAATTATGGATAGTGGGATCATTCCGCATAGTCTCTTGGGATTATTGGGCCTGTTGTTGGAAAATGTTGGTTGTGAGTTGTATGGGTCGTCATTGAATGATTTTCTGATTTATTTATTTCATAATTGTTATGCTACATTTTTTCATGTGCGTGTGTGTGGTGTTTTTGCACGTGCATTGGTCTGTATTGCCAAGGATGAACCGGTAGAGTTGAGGAGGGAACTGTAGTACTTCACCGCAAAAGACTTCATAAAACTAGGATCTTCTGAGTAGGAACCATCAGCAAGTAAAACCTTTTGAATGGTGCATTTCACAATTCTTGATTTAATGGAGGAGTAGAAGAAATTGGAGTTCCTATCGCCCTCAGCTAGCCACAATTAACGAGATTTTTGTGTCAAGAATGACTCTTCGCACTGGAGCATGAGAAGATATTGACTTTTTGCATCTCTTTCAAGGTCCAAAAGACTTTGGTTGGAACTATCTTTCAAGGGTAGAATTTTGCATTGATTCTAGCCTTTGTCGACGTAGCTGAAGAGTGGATTGAATGGGACGAAAATCCTCTTTGATCCAGTATTTAAGAACTATCTTCAGATGATGCAACTTTTTTGAAAGAATAAACATGGGGGAGCCATGAATAGTGATATGCCATGCCTTTTGAATTACCCGTCGAAGCCCGGATGAAGTTCCCAAGAAGAGAAATATTTGAATGGGCGAGGACCCAATGGGGAAGGAGGGTTAGCGATCACATGAAGAGGGGTGTGGTCAGAGAGCCCGGCCGGAAGATATTGCACAAAGCCATTTGTGTTTCTGTGCAACCAATGAGAATTGACCATAACCCTATCGAGCTTGCAGACAATTCGTTGATCTTGATTGTTACTCCAAGAAAAAGGAGGCCCCAAGGCCCTAAGGTCATGAAGGTGGCAACTTGATAAGCAGTCGTTAAATCTTGACATCCGTCTTGAATGAATTACATTGTTACCTTGCTTTTCATGGAAAAATCGAATCTCATTAAAGTCCCTTCCGACAAGCCACTGTTCATGAGTGATAGATTGAGCCAAACCGCAGAGATCATGCCACAAGATTTGCCTCTCGAAAGCAAGATTTGAGGCATAGATAGCAGAGAGGAAAAGAAGCTCTATGAGCCGGACACAGGGGCAGCCTTACAGTGTAGGAATTATGAGGAGCAAGCTAGAAGTTGAATATGGACCAGCTCCGGCTACCAAAGAACCCAGAGCCTTCCTCCTTGGAGAGGATTGAGTAGCTTATAATTTGGTAGGATGTTGAATCGGACCCTATTAGCATTTTGGAGATCTACTTTTGTTTCAACGAGACATACAGTTGGGGAAAGAATTTTCTTTAAAAAATTCTTGATATTGTGCAGCTTTTCCCGGCTGTTTAGACCTCGAACATTCCAGAACAGATCCAACTTTGTGTTTTGATTTTTGACTTTGGCCACCTCCCTGTTTTGCCCGGGTAGCACTACTAATCAAAGAAGTCTCCAAAACAGTGGAGGAGAGATCTATCTCCACGGGATGCCAACCATAGGGACATGCATCACTTCACATATCAGTTTAGGGGATTCAAAAAAATAGGGAGGGGGAAATACCTCATTGTTAGATGGGTTCAGCAATGTGGGTTTCGGGTTGGCTTGAGGGGGGTGGATAGCAGAAGACGGCTGCCCATTTTGGTTCTGAGTGACGGATTTGGAGTGATCCCCAGTTCATTTTGGTTTCGGGTTGGCTTGAGGGGGGTGGATAGCAGAAGACGTCTGCGCATTTTGATTCTGAGTTTTTCCTGTCATGTTGGATCAGTTGTTCTTCTACTTTAAATGATATAAATAACCTGTTGTTGGCTTGTTGCTATTGTAACCTGAAATGCCACCTAAACTGAAATGCCACAACCTTAATCATATCACACCAATAATTAATAATTAGTACATGACTTTTAAACAAAATTGGGAACACTAATTGTGGCTCCCACAATGAGTCCCAATGTTTATATTAGGACTCGTGCAGCTTTTTCTGAAAGCAAAAGCACCCCACTTTGGTTGGTTTCCACGCCTCAACTAATTCGATCAGGAATCTTGTATTTCTCATTGTGGGGTAACTCAATTTGGAGCCTACTTTTGAACTAATTTACAAGTTAACGATAATCAATTTTTTTCAAAGAAAGTACTGGATTATCATATCTTTCCACAGTGGTGAGCCTTTTTAGTGAACATATAATACCATGGGAAATGTAATACTCAGTTTCATTTCCAGTCCCAAACACTACCCATCAATGTCTTTATTTTTTTTAAATCATATTAACTCATTTAATAAAGTATATATTTTTACAATGTGAATTATATACTTCAATGAATTGAATATATAGTATGATTTATAGAAAATATGAAATTTTTTTAATGAGGTATATGTTGAAGGCTTCGAACTTGAAGACGGTCGGCGCAGAGTCCACAATGTTTTGAGTCGCACCATGCGCATTTTTAAAGGTTTGGTTTATGTTATCTATTATAGCAACAATCAACAATATCTCTCATTTGTTTTATCGTCCCCTCCATCTTTTCTCTGTCCTTGCGATTCACGTCACCAAATAGCTATGCAAATTAACCTTTTACCATTCTGAGTGTGTATTTTTTAGATCTCATTGAGAACAAAACCCAAATTTTGATACCAGATAATGCAAGCTGTAGTATGTGCCAAAATAGGTAAAGCGTAAAAAGACAAAAACCGAGAGAGAGAGAAAGAGAGAGAGAGAGGGAGAAGAGACACTAAAACTTTTATTTAAGACCATTTCCATGCTCAATAAATAAAATATTAAAATTTGTACTTATATGTCAAATGAGCTCCTCTCAACAAAGGGATAAAAAAAACAAAACTATTTCAATTACATAAAAAAAAACTAACCAATTATCTAACTGAACTAATTAAGATTATCCAAACTATTTCGATTTTGATAATCTATTCACCAATCAACACAACACAATATACCCCAAACATGACATAGTATTATTTTAAACCAATAAATGAATGAAATACAAACCAAAAAAACAAAAACCCACATAAAGAAAAAGGGGGAATAGTGAAAGAATAATGATAAAGAGGACATAAACAATCATTCAATCAATATTTAAAGCTAAAATAAATACAATAAAAAAGTAATTCAAATAAAAAAATGAAAGAAAGAACAATAAAAGAGCTCGACCGTAAGGTCAGCCACGGAAAGTCCGTCCGATATTAAAAAAAAAGAGCAAGTGAAGAGGTTTTCATGGTTATATCATCCTACAATCGGGAGTCAACACTCCTGGTCTTCGGTGACTGGCGGCGGGACTGCAGCCCTACAAAGGCAGCATTGAATATGGAAATTGGGGAGAGGGGTCTGACTGAGAAAACAATAAGCTTAAATAGGACTTGAATTTGTAGCTCAATAATTAACAATAAAATTTACAAAATTTATAAGTTCCCTAGTTTTTAAATCCCTAAGAGTCATTTGTCTTGGAGTGTGTTTGGGAGTGCAGCAAGAAAAAGGGTAGAAAACACTGTTTCTGTGGCTTCTCAAACACGGATATTTTTTTTTGCCTAAAAGCGTTTTTTTTGTTTGAAAATGCAAAACATCAATTTTTGTTTGGATCTGCGGTAACGTTATTGTTAGAAACTTTTGAATGAAAGTTTAGGTTTCCCCCCATTTGGTTTGTCAAAATATTTCAAACAAGTTTCAAAAGTTTTAAAATATTTTGGAGGGAAAATGTGTCCCTCTATTTGTTTTTATTGGTTTGGGACTCTAAAACATAGTCCCATATTGGCTATTTTATTTTATCAATCCTCCTTATAAGGAAGAGTGTTGGTACTTGGGTAGGATCCCAAGGGAGGGCAAGAGCTTGTGGATTGCATTTGCATTTGCATTTTGTATTTGGTCTTTGGACACGGGCACGGGTTACCGCGCCATGATTAGGGTGGCGTGATCTGTAATTGCCTTGATTAAGACGTTGCGTGATTGGGGGCGGACATTTGCGAAACGTTCCATTTATTTTTTCAAATGGCTCTCTTCTTCCATCGCCTATAAATATAGGCTATAGGAGGACTGTCATAGACATGCAATCTCAGCTCTCTCTCTTGTTCCAGAAATCTTTGTACTTTTTGACGATTGTTTGAGTTAGCGACCGATTTACATTGCTTCTTCTTGCTACACCAGAGGAAAGATCAGCGAGGTTGGGTGGTTGTATCTGGAGATCCAATCGTCAAGTTCCATGTGCGATTGAGGGGGCGATTATGTTCTTAAGATAGCGTACAACGTGCCTCCATCCAGGCCATATCTGAAACTCATTGTCTCTTGATTTGTTTTTTTATCCTATGCATGCTAGTTTAATCTGATTTCAAAAAGCTTTTTCCAACAATTTTAAGAACGGAATCCTCGTTTTCATATTAAACTTTTTTCTCCCTTCACCATGGCTTTTAACGATGATAGAGACTCAGCCAAACCCGACACCAAGTTCAATGGAGAGAACTTCAAGAGATAGCAGCAGCAGGTAAAATACTAGCTTACAACATTGGGCTTTTTTCTGCCATCTCTGTTCCCTCTGTTGATTCTGGAAATAACCCTAATTCCACCACTGATGTCACAGATCAGACTGCACCCAAAACGTCATCTACCCCTTCTGTGGGTCCTCAGGATCTTGATTATTTGTGTCATGGTTAAATCATTTCCACCTTGTCTCCTGAATTTTATAATGGTTATTATTCCACAAAAATATCATTAGAACTATGGAATGCCTTAGAGGACAAATATGGTTGAGAGATGCGGGTTTAGAATGATACCATTTCGTAGATTTGTTAGACTATAGGATGGTAGAAAATAAAACCATTACTACCCAGATTATAGAGTACATCAAACTGATTCAGAATACCAAAGCCAAGGGTTTCAACCTGGAAGAGAATATCCAAGTTGCTACACTTGTTGAAAAACTGCCTCTTTCATGGGACAACTTTGCAAAAACCTTAGGCACCATCAAGGCTAGATGTCTATGTTTGATTTAATCAAATATTTAAAAACTGAAGACATACACAAGGTCAAAGACAAGAAGGTCAGTCATTCTGAGTCCAACCTTGTAGAGGACAAGAAATTCAAACCGAAAGGGAATTATTTCAAACCCAAAAAGAATTCCACCAAGAAACCAAACACCAAAAATGACCACAAGTCAAAACCAAACTCCACCAAAAAGACATACCATTGCTATGTCTGTGGGAAGCCCGGGCACTTTGCAAAGGACTGTCGTCACCAGAAGGACCCAAAACCTGAAAACTCCTCTCACACCGATCCTCCTCCCCAAGTCAACATAGTGACCTTATAAGGAAAGCCCGTTGGTTCCACTGATAGGTTTGTAACTATTTCTCCTTAAATAAATGTTATGAGCATTTCCACTGATTGGTGGATTGATACTGGGGCCAACACTCATGTTTGTTATTCTCCTTCTTCCTTTTTTGAATATCCGCATTCTGATGGAAGAAGGGTGATGATGGGTGACTCTGGCGCTACAGACATCAAGGGATCTGGATGAGTTGACCTGAAGTTTACTTCCGGGAAGTTCCTAACTATTCGAGAAGCAGCACGTACCAAACATCAGGAGGAATTTAATTGGTGGATCCTTGTTAATCCAAGCGGGTTACAAGTTAGTTTTTTAATCGAATAAGGTTGTAATAACTACATTTGGCTCCTCATTGGGAAATGAATTTGTATGATGGTTTATTTAAATTATGCACTGTTAACTCTTTTGATTGCAAAAATGATAATAAAACTTCTGTTATTTTTATGATTGAATCATGTGATGTTTGGCATGCTAGGCTAGGTCATGTTAATTATAACTCTATGAGAAAATTGATGAGCATGGAATTAATTCCTATAGGTCAATTTGATAACTCTAAGAGGTGTATTATTTGTGTACAATCTAAACTGCCTAAAAAACTTTTTAGAACTGTTAACAAAGATTCTAGTATTCTTGAATTAATATACACTAATGTATGTGAGTTGAATGGAATATTGACTAGAGATAACATGAGATATTTTGTGACTTTTATCGATGATCATTCTAGATATTGCTATATTTATTTGCTTAAATGTAAAGATAAATATTTGATAAATTCAAGATCTATAAAACCAGATTGAAAATCAATTAGAAAAATTTATTAAAAGGGTAAGATTTGATAGAGGTGGTTAGTACACTTCAAATGAATTGAATTTATTTTGTGAATAAAATGGTAATTCATGAAATGACTACTCTCCGTGCATCATAATCCAATGGTATTGCTGAAAGAAAAAATAGGACTTTAATTGATATTGTTAATTCTTTATTTGCTCAATCTGGTGTTAGCAATAAATTTTGGGGTGATGCTTTATTTACTGCCAATTTTATTTTGAATATAATTCCTTCTAAGCATGTTGATAAAACCCCTCATAAATTATGATTTAGTAGGAAATCTTGCATGAAATATTTAAAAGTTTGGGGTTGTTTGGCCAAGGTTAAAATTCCTGAAATCAAAAAAGAAAACATGGTACTAAAATAGTAGATTGCATATTTTTGGGATATGTAGAACATAGTCATGCAAATAAATTTCTTATTATTAAATATAAAATTCCTTATTTTTAGTAAATAATATTTTTGAAACCAGACCTGAAGATGTTATTTATTATGAGTCAATTTTTTCTATGAAAGAAAAAATAATTAGACCTCTTGGTGAAAATTCTTCTCATGTTGCATCTACATCTGCATCTTTTTCCGAATACCTCATTTATGATGAACCTGAATTTGATGATAATCTTGGGAGTGGTAAAAGAATTAGAATCGAGAAGAATTTTGGTTCTGATTTTTATATCTATCTTGTGAAAGATGATCCTAAGACTTATCAAAGGCTATGAATTACATTGATGTTAATTTTTGAAAGGAAGTCATAAACAACCAAATTTAAAGCATAATAAATAACAACACTTGAATTTTATGTAATTTACCTTCTGGATGTAAATCTATTGGTTGTAAATGGGTATTTCAAAAATTTAAACATGATGGATCTATAGATAAATTTAAAGCAAGATTAGTTGCAAAGGGTTTTAGTAAAAAAGAAGGTGTAGATTTCTTTGACACTTACTCACCTTTTTCTAAAATTCTTCAATTAGAGTCCTAATTGCCTTAGCTGCCATATATAAGCTCCAGGTCCATCAAATGGACGTCAAGACTGTCTTTTTGAACGGTAATCTTGATGAGGAGATATATATGGATCAGCCTAAAGGCTTTGTGGTTTCAGGACAAGAAAAATTCATGTGCAAACTAGTTAAGTCATTATATGGACTTAAACAGGCACCTAAATAATGGAATGAAAAATTTCATAAAATTGTTTTATCTGCTGGTTTTGTGAATAATGAATCTGATAGTTGCATTTACAGTACAATGAAAAATGATGCGTGTATTATTTTATGCTTATATGTAGATGACATTCTTATATTTGGCACGAACATGTTAATCATTAATGAGACTAAAAATTTCTTATCTAGTAAATTTGATATGAAAGATCTTTGTCATGCAAATGTAATTCTGGGTATAGAATTAACTAGATTGCATGATGGCTTCTCTATTTCTCAATCTCATTATGTTGAAAATTTTTTGAGAAAATTTGAATATTATGATTGTAATCATGTTTCTACATCGTATAATCTCAATTTCCAATTAAAGGTAAATGTAGGGGATCCTGTCCAACAACCTAGATATGCCCAAATCATTAGTAGCTTATTGTATTTAGCTAATTGTTTTAGGCCTGACATCTCTTATGTTGTATGAAGACTGAGTAGATACACTAGTAATCCTAATGCAGACCACTGGAAAGCCTTATGTACAGTCTTTAGATATCTTAAAGGCACAATTAAATATGTTTGCACTATTCTGATTATCCATCTATTTTAGAAGGATACACTGATGCGAACTGGATCTCTAATTCTGATCAGACTAAGTCTACCAGTGGATATATTTTTGTTTGAGGAGGTGATGTTGTATCATGGATGTCTGCTAAACAAACCGTTAGAGCAAAGTCCAACATGGAAGCCAAGTTCATTGCCTTAGATCTTGCTGGTGAGCAAGCTGAATGGCTTAGAAACTTGCTTTTGGATATACCTATTGTTAGAAGACCTCTTCCACTTGTATGTATTCATTGCGATAATAAGGCAACTATAGATAAAGCTAAACAGTCTATGGACAAACCTGGAAAGAGATTCATGAGACTTAGGTATCACAATGTAAAGGATCATGTCTTACATTGAGTGATCTCACTTGAATTTGTTATATCAGTAAGTAACATAGCATACCCCCTTAATAAAGGACTAGTGAGGAGGCTAGTCTTATCAGCATCGAGAGAGATGGGGCTGAAGCCCATGGAGTAGTACCACAGTAGATACCCTACCTTATCAATTGGAGATCCCATGAGATAGGTTCAAAAGGACAAACAAGTTGTTGAGTGACTATGTAAAAGCATTAAAATCTAAAATCATCCCTATAGTGCTAGTGCTTTAATTGTGATGGATTAGGAAGAGCTAAAAGCTCTTAATGAATTCAAGATATTTAAGACAGTGTGTAGGACCACGCAGTTTACCCTTGGAGAATTCTACTCTAAGAGTGTGATCGTGGGGCCGCGATCTATGAGAACACGGGCTGATCTCTAGAGCACTCTTGAAACCAGATACGCGTAATGGCCATAATGTGCACACCGACTTGAAACCTGGTCTAGTACTTGAGCTATACTGTGTGACTAATTAAAATCTGAATAAAAAAGGGTCTAGTTCAAAACCTAGTTCACTACGTCCCTTCAATGGAAGTCAGTCATCATTAAGTGGAGGTTCAAAGCCCTAAGCTACCTCTACCGAATGCATAGTAAAACATCACCATATTTTATTTTCTTTAGAACTTTGAATCTTGAGGGAATTGTTAGAAACTTTTGAATGAAAGTTTAGGTTTTCCCATTTTGTTTGTCAAAATGTTTCAAATAAGTTTCAAAAGTTTTAAAATGTTTTGGAAGAAAAATGTGTTCCCTCTATTTGTATTTATTGGTTTGGGACTCTAAAGCATAGTCCCATATTGATTATTTTATTTTATCAATCCTCCTTATAAGGAAGAGAGTTGGTACTTGGATAGGGTCCCAAGGGAGGTCAAGGGCTTGTGGATTGCATTTGCATTTTGCATTTTGCATTTTGTATTTTGTATTTTATATTTAGTCTTTGGGCATGGGCACGGGCACGGGTGTGGGCACGGGTCAGGGTCAAGAAGAGACAATAGAGATAGAGAGAATCTTGTCTCAATCGTTACAGTCATAAAGATCTGTAACCGCGCCGTGATTTGGGCGACGCGATCTGTAACTGCCTTAATTAAGGCGTCACGTGATTGGGGGCTGACGTTTACGAAACGTTCCATCCATTTTTTCAAACGGCTCTCTTTTCCATCGCCTATAAATACAGGCTATAGGAGGAGTGCAATAGACTGCAATCTCAACTCTCTCACTTGTTCTAGAAAAGTTTTTCTTTATTCTTTTTGGCGATTGTTCGAGTCAGCGACCGGTTCATATTGTTTTTTCCTGTTGCACCAGAGGAGCAGATCAGCGAGGCTGGATGGTTGTATCCGGGGATCAGATCGTCGAGTACCCTGTGCGATTGAGGGGGCGATTCTGTTGTTAAGACAGCGTACAATGTGCCTCCATCCAGGCCATCTTGAAACTCATTGTCTCATGATCTGTGTTTTTATCCTATGCATGCTAGTTTAATCTGATTTCGAAAAGACTTTTCCAACAGTTATATCTGTCCCACCACGGATCTAAATGGAACCTTAGAAGAATGTATTATATATATAACAACACCTAAACAATCCATTGCACAAGAATTGTGAATGTCATAAAAAAAACAACAAAAAAAAAGCGCATCAATAAACATTACATAGAACTTGCTAGGTGCGTGGTCTTTTAATTCTCATTATCTACTTAGGTCGAGTAGAAATAATATATACATCTGAATCAATTTGGCCACTTTAGTATAAATTAGTAAAGCTCACAGGAGCACCCACTTTTGTCTTCTCCACTCCAGATATCCTGGATAAAGTTGTCACTCATCTTTGTGTGGAATGAAGTTATTCTTGTGGCTCTGCTTTATCATCATCGAATCACAGCCAAGCAAGCGTGCGACATCCATAGGGATAAAGTTAGTTCGTACTGTACGTTTAAATTCATAAATTGTACTAGATATAATATAATAAAAATATATAAAAAGATAAAAGTATTTTTTAGATGATAATATGAAAATATATGTAAAAAATATTGTGTGAGGTTTGAAGGTGGTCATATCCAAACTAAGTGTGCATTTGATTGTGTGATCATACAGAATTTGCAATTACAAGAAGTTGTTTGTACTATCACACAATTAAATGGTTTTACTATAGCAGCTTTTTATCCCTTTGAATCCATTTAAAAAAAACTATGAAGAAAACTACAGCATTATCTATAGAATATTTTATTGTATTTTATAAGATAACAATTCAAAATTAAAAGCAGAATTTGAAAAACATCGATCTAGAATCGATTATAAAAATTAGATTTTACAAATGCAAAATCTATAAGACTATTTGTTCCAAAGAGAGCCTTAATGGGTAATTAGATTAAAAAAATATTAAATGTAAAAGTGACATTTTTGTTGTTTGGTTAGCCTTAAGTAAGGATAAATAGTGGATGAAAGATTAATGATAATTTATGAATTTTTAAATGTATATTCTTACTTAGTTAATTTGTTTGTGTTTGGGTGTAAGTGTGAGAGATGCATGTATGATATGAGTGACATGTTTTTAATTGAGATGTGTGTTAGTGTTTGAGTGTGAAGTAAAATATTTTTTTAAAATGATATAAAAATGTATTTTTTTATTGCCCTAATCATGATAAACAATTTCAGCAACCCTTAGAATAGTTATCAGGTCTATTTATATTCCTATCCAAGCATAGTAAACATAGTTTATGTTGGCAAGGCAGTATACAAAATAGTGCTAGAATGAAATAGAAATGTATTGATTTGACGAGGGTTCTGTTCTTATGAATGATGAGAACCGAGGCTAGAGTTAGACTTTATGTACTTAAGCTATATTAGCCCTACACTGGTGCTCACAGATCCGGCGATAGTCTCCCAGAATACAACGATCGGACTCCCTATGGTAGCAGCACTTCAAACCGAAGGGATAGCGAGCTGACAGTGTTTCTCCAACTCTTTGTGATTGGAACGCTATGAGACTCGAATGCAAACTCCAAGGGACTGAAAGCTTATCGCAATGAATGATTTGATGATTGAACAATGCATATTGAAGTGGCATTTATAGGGAAAAAAATAATTTAGTTGAAGAGGCCCCTGGTGGAGTCCGTTCCCCACCATCCGATTTGCCAAAAAGTCCGAAAAAAAAACTTCAACTCCAAGCAACGATGCGCCTCTAAAATGTCCACCAGCACGCGCGCTCGACTCACCACCCCACATGGAAGGTCCACCATAGGGTGTCAACTCAAAGCAATTAACTAAAGTACAAAGAACCAATCTTATAATCATCAATACTTTTTTTAACAACCTACATGACACTTTAACTTTTATTAGAAAAACTTGGGTTTTGACCAATTTTTTTGTTAAAAATGAGTTTGGGTTCCACTAATTAATTTTAGTGGAAACCTATTGGATTGTGTTCCTTTCGTCGAGGAGATGAACATAGTATATTTACATTCTCAAAACTAATTTTGGGTGAATGAGAAAATTGAATCCAAAATTCTCCCAATAACATGATGAAAGTAGTTGGTGGTTGGGGAAGAAAAAACTATAGCCTCATATCGGTTAAAAAGAAAAAGTATTGAGGATTTATAAGATAGGCTCCTTGTATTCTAGTGAATTGCTATTGGTGGACATCCTACGGTGGACCTTTCCATGCGGGGTGGTGCGTTGCGCACGCGCACGCGTGGGGCGTATTGGGTGTTTTATAGGCGCTCTTCAAACGTACGCCGTTGGCTTTTTGGACAAGGGGTGTCTCATACTCTGTTTTAGTGAAAAACTAAACAGAATGAAGGGGCTCCTTCAACAACCTTTACAACCAATTTTCCCTATATATATAGCACTACAGACTCTGCATAAACATCATCTCATTCAGTACTCGAGTCTTCTTGCATTCAAGTCTACAACCAGTCCAGGTTTTCAGTCTCACAAAAGAGAGAGTGTTGCATACAGAGTTGGTTCGCTGGTCCTATGGTTTGCAGTGCTACTATCAAAGGAAGTTCGACCATTGTATCTTGGGAGACATTCGTCGCTATCTGTAAGCACCAGTGTGGGGCGAACAACGTCTTAAGGACATAGAGTCCTACTCTATACTCGGTCCATCTTCATCAGATCAGATTCTCCAATTCAGTACACGTTGTTTTCTTCCCTGTTTTGTAGAAATAACTCCATATTGATTAACTAATTTCTTAAATAACTTTTTCTTCCCAAATCACCAACTACTTTCACCATGTTATTGAGAGAACTTTGGATTTAATTTTCTCATTCATCTAAAAACGATTTTAAAAATGTAAATATATTATGTTCATCTCCTCGACAAAAGGAACATAATCCAATGCAATTCCACTACCGAAAAATTAGTGAAACCCAATCTCATTTCAACCAACAAATGATCAAAACCTATGTTTTTCCAAGAGTTTATTATCACAAAACAAATATATTTTTTTTCATATTCCCCTTTGTTATATTCTCCCTAAACCAGATCCATCCTATACATAGACAAGGGAAAATAAGTCAATGGGTGGTTTAAATGCCTCTACAGATAAGAAGACACATTTCAATATACTTGTCTTGATCGAGAAAGCAGTTAAGATGGAAGAGAGAAATTTGTTTTGAAAGAATAGTTTGAGATGTTTAAGTAACGACGCAGAAGAACCTTTTTTTTTTTTGCTTGATAAATAATTTCCATTGCAAAAAGAAAAAAATGTACAAATTTACATCAGTACAGAAGCTTGGGTATTACAAGAGTACCCAAAACTTAACATTGATGCAAGGGCATCATAACCAAAAAAGGAAGATGAAGAAAGACAGATGGGACAAAATACAATTCAAGATATTTTAAATTGAGGGACTCCAAACTTATCTGCTGCTATGAAGTTACAAGCTTCAATGGGCGTATTGGATGGCTCAAAGACAGTAATGCCAATTGAAGATTGGAAAGAAGCAAGAAAATCTGTCACTCTATTTTCCTCTCTATATACATGAGTCGCCTTCCACTCCACAAGGATAGAAGATACTTGACGAATGGTGCGAATATCTCGGAATGCAGTCCAAAGTATGGTGCCCTTTCCATTGGCCCAAGCAATCGTTGTGAAGGAGTCAGATTCAGACCATACTTTCATATTATCAATGGATCTGAGCTGAAGACAAAGTCTTAGGCCAGCCGTGATTAGGGGTGGTAAACGAGCCGAACGAACCAAGTTTTCACCTGCTCATGCTCTACTCGTTTAGCACCAGGCTCGGCTCGGCTCAGGACCGAGCTTCATTTCATATTCAAGCTCGGCTCGTTGGGCTCGTGAAAAGCTCGATTGAAGCTCGGCTCGGTTCATTTGTTAAACAAGTCAAGCCGAAGCTCGAATCAAGGCTCGGCTCAGGCTCGTTTGGCTAAAAAAACCTTCTTTAACATTTAAGAAGTCACATTTCACAAATCACAACACTTTATACATGTGAAAGTAACAAAAGCTCAGGCTCGGCTCGTTCCCTTTTTTTTCTATTAAGTAAACGAGGTAGTCTAGGCTCGGGCTCGGCTCATTTAAAAATTGTTAAAGCTCGGTTCGTTTGTCTAATCAAAGAAGCATGAACGAGCTTTAACAGAGCCGAGCCTGAGCTGCTCGGCTCATTTACCAGCCCTAGCTGCAATGCTTTTTAATTCAAGTACATTAATTGATGCTGCATCAGATCGCGGCACCAGTCCCATGAGACAATCTCCATGGGAGTTCTTGATAATCGCTTCGAAAGCGAATCTATCATCATCCAAGGAACCATCTGAATTGATTTTAACCCAGCCCAAAGGAGTGGGACTCCAAACCACTTCCTTCGTGGAAAACTGCCTCTCAATAATAGATATATGAAATAATCTGCTGAAAATTTTAGAGAGTGGGAATCACCTTCCATAGTGGAGTCCGCAAATATGAGCTTATTGTTAATATCAATGATTCATATTATTAATTACCCAGATTATTTAAATAGAAAATAAATATTAAGCAGACACAATAATTGAATAAATATATCTTGGTCAATTGAGTTTTAAAATACTCAAAATTACATATAAAACATCAGCCAGGACCGCCATATCACAACAGCATTAGTTGTCGTGTTGACCACTCGATGTTATGCCTCCGTCCTGTTGATGTCAGTACTGCTATTAGTCGCCGACCCCGCTCCTTCCAAACAGATTTTTTTTTTTTTTTACCCAATCCGGTTTTCTTTGATAGTCGGTTTGAATGTAAGACCAGACAAATAGTCGGTTTGATTGTAAGACCAGAAATCAATTTAAATAGAACGAACTGGTCAAATGATATTTACTTTTGTTGGTTACATGTTGCATTGGGCCAGCTCTTACTCAAACTTATATTTAATTTTAATTAAAATTTGAGTAAAAACTTGATTTGATATGATGTGTCTCCAACCATTTACTCAAATCTTTTTAAAAATTCATATCATCTTCTAATTACTTCCTATAAATATTTTCAAAGTCTTTTTCCCCACACATTTTTACTATTCAATTTTTTTTCCCTTCAAGATATTTAAATTTAAAATTTATAATCATCCAATTTTTTTGAAAAAGAAAAAATAATTTTTTTATTAAAGTAAAATTAAAAATTTTAAAAACAAAGATGAATACTTAAGAAAAAATATCATTTTTTTTTTCAAGAAATGGTGAAAATTTTGAGGGGGAAGGGGGTGGGAAGAAAATGTGGAGATAAAGAAAAAAAATAGATGTTGAAAATTTGGGTAAAGATTTGAATCTCCCTTGATTTTGATAAAGATTGGAGTAAAAACTTGATTTTGTATGAATATGGATAAATGGTTGAAGAGTATTTTGGGTACTTTTACTCAAATTTAAAGTTAGGTAAAAGTTTAAATATAAGATTAGAAATGCTCTTACACATAATCATATTTTTTGTTTAATACAGAGAGAACCTGAAATTTGGCATTAACTATTTATAATAAAAAATTTAGTAAATAATCGGTCTCAACAGATGTTTTTTTACTTCCTATTTTACTTTTATGAAAATGCAGTAATTGAAAAATAGTGTCAAACGTGACACTAAATTTGTTTAAAAAAATGAATTCCATTAAACTCGCATTTTAAAAAGATAGGTTCGAAGAATTCATTTTCGAATTCGATTCAGTTTAGATTCAATCTAGTTTACCATCTTCTTGGACAGAAACTATCACTAAAACCAATAATGAAGAATTAAAAAATATATACATATATAAGATGAGTTAGACTAAGGGTGCGTTTGGTTGCGCGATTGCAAAACTGATTCTACAGGAATCTGCGATTGCAAACCTGATTCTGCAGGAAGCTCACTTTCTCAGCTTTTTAAAAAGCTTTTGGGCATATTTGCCTGCAATCGCTGGGTTTAAAACTGCGATTATAAAACTGTTTGGTTGCGCGATGCAAAGAGCTTCCTGAGCAATCGCAGCGCAATCGCGCAACCAAAGACACCCTAAGTAGACAGTCAACGTTTCGTTACATATTATATTCTCAGCCATCACGTAATCAGATAACGTGTCATATGATCGCATATGATTCCCTTCTCCATCCAACGGACAAGATTAATTCAGGAAACGTGAACCCGGGAAGAATAAGAAAGGTTGGCTGTTTCCCAAACCCTTCCATTCTCCCATCTATAAAAGCATCTCCACAGCCCTCTTTGCAACCAAATCTACCATGTCAAACATCCCAAGAAGCTAGCCTTTGTGTATCCACTCTAACCCTCTTCAACCTCACCATCTCCAGCTCAGATCCTTGTTTCTTCTCTCTCTAAAATATTCTTTCATTAGGGTTTTTTGTTTTTGATGGGTAACAGTGAGAAGATGTGTATGAACCTCCTACATCACCACCAGCAGCAGCAGAAGGAGATGATGATAGACGTCCCGAAGGGGTGTCTGGCGATAAAGGTCGGGGGTGAAGGGGAGGAGCAGGAGAGGTTCGTGGTTCCTGTTGTGTACTTCAACCACCCATTGTTCATGCACCTCTTGAAGGAGGCCGAGGAGATCTATGGATTTGATCAGAAGGGGAGCATCACCCTTCCATGTAACGTTGAGGAGTTTCGTTACGTCCGAGGCTTGATCGACAGGGAGAGGTCCTACAACGACCATCACAATCATCATCATCATCTTCATCACCACCTCCACCACTTCATCCCACGTGTGGGTTGCTTCAAGGCCTGATCAAATTGTTCAAGAAATTAATGGGAACCTAAACCTTTGGTTACTTTTTTTTTTTTTTGTTATAAGAGAAAAAAATGTTCATCTCTACAATTCTCATGCTGATATATGCTGATCCCAAACCCTTGGTTAATTTCTTGATTGGATTTAATTTCGGTATATATTTCATTTTTTAAATTTGAGTTATTATTTTTGGTGGGTTAACTATATCCGTTCATGGGAGAGAAGGAGAGGAAAAATATTGATTTTTTTTTTATTGTGAGCTTTTGTTACTCTTCTTTTAGGGGGGTGTTGATGGGTTCTCCCTCTTTTTTTGACGCGCTCTCTCTTTGTTAGATTTCTTGTGATCATGTGAAGGCGAGTTATGCTAAAGGTGTCGGTGGCTCACAAGAGAGAATCTAATCAGCTGTGTATCATTCCAGATTTATTCCGGAGTTTTTTTTTATAGATTTGAAGGTAAATAAAAAAGAAAAAAGAAAACGCATGTCCAACTTTGGCTGAAGAACATTTTTATATGCACATGTTATAATTTTTATAATATACTTAATTAATAAAATAAATTTTCTTATAAATTAAAAATAATGTATATATTTATATGAATTTAAATGCTTATAAGGTTTATTTTAATGTTTTTATAATAATATATATAGTGATATTGAGATAATAAAGTATACATAAATTTCATATTTAGGATTAAAAACTCAAATCGACTCCAGAAATATATATCTCTAGAGATATCTGGAGACACTGCTATAAAAATTGATCTTGGACTAACTATAACAAAAGAGGACTTCAACTTCTAACGCTATAATAGAGAAGGTGTTTCAATTATTGAAGCTAAAGGAAAGAAGAATCTTCTACCCACTAAAAAAAAGGGTTAAAGATATCTACATTATATAAATTCTGGTGAAAGTTGGAGCAAACACAAGAGTTTTTAATTCCTAAAAACTCACAAAAACATAATTATCATCATCTGACTCAAATTTTCGTATAAATTTGACAGAATATTTTAGGATTTTTTATTTTTAAGTCCTCATAAACCATATGATTTAGTGATCGATCTCTTACTTCTTCATATTTTAGTTTTAGTCCTCTGATTTAAAAGATATGTTTCTTTTTAGAATGTTGAATGAATAATTATTAGACCGACGCAAAAGCTAAATGACACTATCTGATGCAAAAGTAAAATTAAAATCACTATCAGTCGGTTGTAAATTTTCATTACAATGATTGAACTATATAATTTATTCTAATTTTACTTTTACTTTCCTCCTTTAATATATGTATATACATTTCAAAATAAATGTATATATGGACGCTATATAGAGTATATGGTTCTCAATGGAGAAATAAATATTATTTTATGGTGCTGATTGTAACCAGTCATTTTGTTGTGTGTATCAACCATGCGTTAAGGAGATGTTAACCCTTCGGGCGTTGTTACATACACTTTGTCTTCTCATGGTCTAAAATGCATATGTATCTTGTTAGAAATCCAGTAAAACATATACATCGTTAGACAATGTATATAACTCGTTAATTTTTTTTATACACTTATTAAAAAATAGTTCATTCAATTCGAAATGAAATGATTTACATTTTTCATCAAGGTATCTATCTCACTGGATGATATTTATTATTTTGCAAAAATAAAAATATATGTAATTTACGTTTTAGATTATAAAAAGAACTTATGTAACGTTTTCCTAACCCTTTTAATGAAACAAATATCTATACCAATCCTCATTCCACTAATACGGGTTTGGTTGTTCTATACCAAACTCGAGTCAACATATAGTTATGAAATCCGAGTATATTTCGTCCCATTCCATAGACATTGAATCGGATTTTGATATCTTAATTTTATAAATACTTTTTCAATATTTATTTTTAGTTTTCTTAATTTAGAAGTTAAATTAGTTATCTCAATATTATCTTTTTCTAATAATTCCTAAAGTTAGTTGAACATAGAACAAAAGCTTTGCTTTTTTCCATATAGAGCAAAGAGTTTCATTTGATCAGTTCCAAACAGGACTTAAATTACAGGTTAAAAAATCCTTTTCAAATTCAAATAAGTTGAAATTCACGTTTAAAGAATTCATTTTCGAATTAGATCAATTTTGAATTCAAATTCTTTACGGTTGTGTTTGGCCATTATTAAAGATTAGGGTACCGTTTGAATATGAGTTTAGGTAGATTTTTATGTTTAAAAAGTTAATAAATTCTCAAACTCGGATGCAAATACATTTTCAGTTTTTAGATTTTTAGATCAACATTTTTATTTTAAATAAAAAAAACTTACGGTTAAAATTATAATAAAACAATGTTTTTCAAAAACTGAGTTTGAAACACGAGAATTTAATAATCTTAACGTTTTAACTTCATATCCAACCATAACCAAGAACTAAAATAAAATGGGGAGGGTTAAAAAATAAAATAAAATTGACCCTTTAAATATGGAATCCCACCCAAATTTTTGTTTTTTCTAAGGTGGGATTTCCATCTTCAGAAGAAAAAGCAGAGTTAGAAAAAAAGATATTTCTTGTTTTCTTTTATTTTTAGAGAGAACCCACCTCAATTTTTTGTTTTTTAGTTGGGATTCCAACAGGAAGGGGTGGCGTTAGTTGCCCCCCCCCCCCCCCCCCCCCCCCCCCCCCAAATTAAGATAGACCACTTGTTGGGATCGCTTACCATAAGCTTTCTTTTAAAAATCAGTTCCAAACGGACCGGTTAAATAAAATTCAAATAAGTGGAATTTCAAATTCACATTTTCGAATTCGACTCACCATGGATTCAAACAAGTTCACGACGTGTTCGGGTTGTTATCAAAGACCATATAATTAAAACCGATGAGGACAAATTAAAAAGACATAGCACTTGGTTGAATTAGTTAACGTTTCGTTTCAGATTATTACGTTTTACGTAATCAGACACGCGTCACTCAACTGCCACGCCACGTTTAATCTCCGAAAACGAACCCGTATTGTTAGACGGTCAGGATTAATTCAACGATAACCTCAAATCCCACCCAGATGATCTCGTTCGAGATCCGAACCCCCATCCAACGGACAGGATTAATTCGACGATAACCTCAAATCTTAAAACCAATAAGAACACAAGCCCTAACTATGGCGGTTTCAATAGGCCCCTCGCGGATTGCAGAGCAAGCAAAAACCCCTCTATAAAAACCCACCTCCCCCACAACAAACCCAATATCTCTGGCACCCAAACTAATCTACCATGTCAAACGTCCCAAGAAGCCTTTGTGATTCCTCTCTAAACCTCTTCAACCTCATCATCTCTACCCAGGATCCTTGGCCCTTCTCTCTCTAACATATTCTTCCATTGGGTTTTTTTTTCATTTGATTGATTGGGGTTTCTGATGGGGAACGGTGAGAAGAGCTTCATGAACTTCCTGAACCACCACCACCAGAAGAAGAAGAAGAAGGAGGTGGTGGTGAAGGACGTCCCGAAGGGGTGTCTGGCGATAAAGGTGGGGGTTGAAGGGGAGGTGCAGGAGAGGTTCGTGGTTCCTGTGGTGTACTTCAATCACCCATTGTTCATGCATCTCTTGAAGGAGGCCGAGGAGGTCTATAGCTTTGAACAGAAGGGGAACATAACTCTTCCCTGTAACGTTGAGGAGTTTCGCTACGTCCAAGGCTTGATCGACAGGGAGAGGTCCTACGAAGACCATCACAACCATCATCATCACCACCACAACCACTACCTCATCCCACATGTCGGGTGTTTTAAGGCTTGATTTTTTTTCATATAGGAATTTAGAATGTTTTTGGTGTTCGTTTTGGATGGGATTCTTTGTATTCGCCTGTTTCGGTGGGTGCATGATAAAATTTGTTCTTCAAACTTTCATAGTATTGATTGAATAAGAAAAGAAAAATTACTCTGTTGATTTTGTTTTTTCTTTATGAGACTTTTTATTCATTTTTTAGGATTGTTTTTTGTTCCTTTTTCGGTTCTCTTTTTCTCTCTGAGAGAGATGCATGTGAACGGAGGATCAGAACTATATATTTATCGTTCCGAATCTTATTCCTGATAGACTGTGCGGAAAAGTGGTGTGAGAGATGCCGTTACAGCTACCAACGCGTATTTCACACGTATTTGGTTCTCCCGGGTCTTCGGGCGTTTCTTTCGGCACACGTATTTATGGCACGTGGCACGTGACGTATCACCTGAGATATATCTATTGCGATGTTTTCATTACCGTTTGATGAACATCAAACGAATACCCAATATAACAATAAAGAAATTTGTGGAATAAATATAACAAAAAGTTGATTCATATATGGTGTAGCTTTCGTTAGGCAACGAATATATAGATCCATCTGAGACGCACCTTTTGTGTTGTGATATGGTTTTCTCTTTTCAAAAAGAGGAATATATTATACCAATTCTGTCACATACAGTGGTGGCTGTTGGGAACTATATACAAGTATATTGTTACGCACCATCGACAGCCCAGATACATTAATATAATTTTTTGTTTGAAAAATAAAAAAATGCGATAATTTAATATATACTGTGATGATTGGATCCGGGTTGGACTCTGTTTGAAATACAAAATAAACAAATTAATGTCATGGATGGAATGATTGTAACACAGTTTATCTACAAAAATTCACATAATAACAATTCACATTCACACGAGTTCAAGTAGATGTCATTTTTACTTTGTTCTTATGCGAACGCCTCTGTTGTATGATGCTTTTTTTTTTTTTTTGCTTCGACCCTTAATTTATTAAGACGTAGGCCTACCGTTTAACTCTAAAAAAAAAAAAAAAAAAACAAATCACATAACCAAAGAACAGGAATGCCATTGCCATCCTCACACACATAAGCACGTATGGTTTTTTTTTATTTTTTGGTAAACAAAATGAACAATAAAAACAATATAATGAAGAAAAAGGACACGAGAGAGAGAAATAACTAGGAGAAGCGGCAGAGGATGAGTGGGAGATACTAGGTTTTGTTTTTATTTTTTCACTTTTATATTGGACTTTCGGTACATATTGGATATAATGAGCTTGGGCTTGGGTCGTCTAGTTTGGGTAGACTGGATGGGCTGGCATAAAACAATTATACATATATATATATATGGGAAAATGTTATAGTCAGCCTTATTCTCAGTCAATTTTTCAGACCCTACGTAGGATCCGACATAGCGAGGCCGGCCGACGTGGATTTGTATTTATTTTTCTTTGGCGGGCCCAGATGGGTGTTTCAAATTTTAAATTTCAAAATTCCTCGATAAGAACCCATGTCACTGCATTAAAGCCTTAAAGGAACTTAGACATCGCATTAAATGGTCTGACACCGCTTTTTTTTTTGGGTTTGTAAGTCCAAACTTGTATTTCATCGTAATATTTAGCAAATGTACAAAAAGGTTCAGGGGTTACATTGCTAATATAAATTAACCAAAGTGAACCGAGAAATAGGTGTGGTGAGGGATCCGACCCTGTGAACTGGGACTGTGCATCCACCTCACCCCAACTTAGCTCACCAGATTACACCAAAAGAACCCAAAAATTAACAAAATTGAAAAGAGCTAATGAAGCTTTTCACGAATATATGGGATACCACTGCAATCTCTGTCTAGGAGGTTCTTCAGTGCCAGCCAAACTTCGAAAGGGCTATAGTGAGAGACCCCCAATTGTCTCTGAGTGCTAGCTAGAAGGTCAACAGGGCTATTTCCCTCTCTATGGATATGGGAGAATTTGATCCTAAGAAGGAAATGTAGTTCTCTTTTATAGCATTGACCAGCCATCGTACTTTCCATAGAACCTTGCTGCAAGAAGTAATCCAAAGTAATGCAACTTTAGAATCACTCTCCACCCAAAGGTTTTGAAAATCAAGCTCCAATGCCATTTTAATGCTTTGCCCAACTGCCAATAGTTCTAGGTGATTGATACACTTCCCCGTTGTCTTTATAGCCTCTGCCGAAATCAGATTTCCTGAGTGTTCCTTAGGAGGAAACCATAACCTGCTCTATCCTCTGATAGAGAACCGTCAGTGTTAGCTTTGACCCATTCCCGTGGAGGCAGTTCCCACGTCACTTGTGAAGAGTGTAGAGAGAGCATAGATGTTGATCCCCAGCCCTGTTTTCATTCGATCCAGATCAGGGGATATTTCAGCCTTGAAGAAGTATTAGCTTAGTTTCATCTTAGTGTCTCTCAATGCAAGTGAGACAATTGAGTCTTGATGCTTTAGCTTCCCTTTGAAAGTTCTTCAATTCCTTTCCAACCAAACATGTCAAATGGTGGAACTAAGCAGATTCTGTAGGATAAGCTTTGGGACCTCCTCTTTGTAAGTAGAATCCAACCACCTAATTTCACTCAGAATATGAGAGGTTTGATGGCTTGATATACCTGTTTTTGAAAGAACCAATTTCCAAATAGCACCAGAGAAGGGACATTGGAACAGCAGATGTTGGCTTGTTTCAGTGTCCGAGTTACAGAGTACACAGATTGGGCTATCCACCAAGTTTTTTTGGAAGAGTCTTGCTCGAGTTGAAGGCTTTTCATGGCATGCCAGCCAAAGTGTGAAGGAATGTTTTGGGACTTGAGTTTTTTTCCAAACCCAGTCCTTCCAGCACGGGTGGCCTGATTTTTTCCTCACTTCCTTCCACGCTTTTGCCAGAGTAAGTGTGCCAAACTTTCTTGGACCCCAAGTCAGTTCATAAGTGCCTCTACCACCAATTTCAATCTCAAAAATAGTTATCCAGAGGGATGAGAGTTCAGGTGGCCATCTTCTTGGTTTCTGCCATTTTCCATTAGCAATTAACCAACTTACTTTAGAGTTCTTGTTCAACCCAAACCACAAGGCTAGTCTGGAACCAAAGTGGTTGGACAATCCTTCACCATCAATCCATGGATCATGGCAGATATTTATAGCTTCTCCATTGTAAATAATATACTTTGCCTTTAGCTTTACCCACTCTCTAGTTGCAAGTATTTTCCTCCAGACAGCCGTACTTGTTGTTCTTGCCTAAACTTCCCATATAGAGTGAGATTTTAAATACCTGCTATGGATCCATTTAACCCATAAGCTCTCCATGTCAGAAGCTACATCCCATAGGTGAACTCCGATAGCAGCTATGTTCCAGTCCACAATTCTTTTAATACCAAGTCTCTCTCATTTAACGGCTGGCAAATTGTAGTCCAATTGACATGGTGGGGGGCACGTTTTTGCGGGGAGTCCCTCCATAGGAAGTCCTTATCATTTTTTTCACTATGTTGCACTTGGGGAGAGAATATGTGATTGTCCATTATAGATGAAGGCCATTCAGCATAGTGCGAGCTAGCTCCAATCTACCTGCCGAGGAGAGCAAGAAGGACTGCCATGATAGGAGTTTTTTTCGCATTTTTTTGATGAGGGGCAATCAATGAGCATGTTTGAGAGAAACATTCATCATTGGGAGGCCCAAGTAGCGGACTGGGATGGAACCTTTAGGAATCTTGAGTGTGTCAATAAAACCACTTCTATATGGATCATTTGGATTGATGAACACTTGGCTTTTTGATAGGTTGACTTGTAGCCCTGAGTCTCTTGCAAAGTCATCTAGCAAATTCCTGAAGGTTTCTTGCTGTTGTAGGGGATGAATCTATAAAGATCAACATGTCATCAGGAATGGCAAGATGGTTTACTTGAGTACCTCCTTTGAGAAAGGGACCGATGTCTTTGAAGAGCAATGCTGCCTTCATTCTTTGAGAGAACCCTTCGAGAGTGATCACAAAGAGAAGAGGGGACAGAGGATCCCCTTGCCTAAGGCCACAATTAGAACTGAAGAAACCACAGGGGCTTCCATTGACAAGCACCGAGAACCTTGGAGATTCCACACACTTCTGGACTAGTGTGATAAACTTCTCATCGAAGCCTAGACCCCTGAGGATGGTGTAGAGAAATGGCCAATGCAGACTATCAAAAGCCTTTTTTATGTCAATCTTAATACAAGCCCTTCCATGAGCAGTGGGGAGATCGAGAAATCTGAGCAATTCATGGGCAATAATATATTATGTCTGATTCTCCTCTTCTTTATGAAAGCAGTTTGATTAAGACTGATAATTCTTTGAGAGTGGATTGTAGCCTGTTTGAAATAATTTTGGTGATCCCTTTGTAGATCGAGTTGCATAGAGAGATTGACCTAAACTTTTCCACAACATCAGCTTCTAAGGACTTAGGAATTAGTTTGATGAAGGTCGTACTTAGCTGCTTAAGCATATGCCCTGAGAGAAAAAATTGGCTGAATGCTTGATAAACATCACCTTTAATAGTTGGCTAGCAAGCCTGATAGAACCCAGCACTAAAGCCATATGGTCCAAGGCTAGAAGTGGCCTTCATTTGGAAGAAGACTTTTTTTATTTCCTACTCAGTGACCTCCTCCAACAGTAGATCATTCTCCAACCTTAAGACCTTCACGGGGAAAGGCCCTTGACTAATTGGCAGGAATGATTATCTATTTAATAGGTGAATATAATAGTCCACAATGGTTTCCTTGATGAGTACAGGGTCATCCGTGAAGAGGCCACTGGGGAGACGAAGTCTCTGATAGTGTTCCTTGCTTTGCGATAAGCTATCTCAGAGTAAAAAAACTTGGTATTGGAGTCTCCAAATTGAAGCCAATTCGCACGGGATTTCTGCCTTGCGATTCCTCAATGTGTAAAGCTACTTGATACTCTTGTCTTGCCAAAAGCTCAGTCTATAAGACTGTGGAGAAGGGATCAGAGGATAGGGATAATTAGGCATGGTTTAGAATAATTTTGGAGTCCCCTAGTCTTCTGTTAATGGGGCCAAAAATAGACCAATTCCATTGTTTTAGTGCTGTTTTAGTGCTCTTCATCTTTGACATTAAGGAGAACATGTGTGAACCAACAAAAGGGATATTCCAGGCTTGGCAAACTTTTCCTAGAATGAAGGTTGATCAGTCCACATCTGAAAGAATTTGAAAGGAGTAGGACCCCTAGGGGGAGAAGGGTTATGAATAATTCCATTGCCGCGTGGTCAGATGTACCAGGAGAGTGGTAGTGAACAAAGCCTTCAGGAAAGCTGTTGAACCAAATAACGTTTGTTAAGGTACGATCCAATCGACAAGCAACTCGATCTTCCTATTGGTTATTCCATGATAAGTGATGCCCTGTTGCCTTGACATCCTGGAGCCCCGCATGAGCGATCATTCTATTGAACTTGAAGGTTCTTCTGTTGTGAATCGGACGACCACAGACCTTTTCTGAGTCATACCAAACTTCATTAAAGTCCCCTGAAACTACCAAAGTGGAGGATTGGCATTGGAAGATAGATCTTCTAGAGCAGAACATAGTAGAGCATGTTGAGTCACTGAGTAAGAAAGCATACACTGTTGTAAGAAGCCACTTCATAGTCTGGCCTTTGGGAGAGACTTCGCAATGGACAAATTGATTATTAGATATCATAAGCTGAATATCCACAACCTCCGGATTCCAAAGAACCCATATTCTACCCGACGATGATGAACTGTTATTTGTTAATAAGTGGAAGTCACGCCTGATGTTGCGCTTGATTAACTGTACATTTGATGGATTGACTTTGGTTTCTAGAAGAGCAAAGATAGTAGGTTGTCTTTGATCGAGGAACCTTTTCACCTTTAGTTATTTCCCCTGTTAGTTAGGCCTCTTACATTCCAAATGCACAAATCAGTCATCAAAAAGAATATACAAGAGGGACAAGGGAATACCAAAATGGGTGTAGGTTCGCAGAAGGGACCCAAGATCAATATTTCAAAGTAGGGGCTCGAGAGTCACCCCCACCTTTAACCTCTCTCCTTTTTGTGTCTTGATGTTTTTGTTTCTTAACCTTCACAGTGGAGCCCCCTAGAAAGGTATTGATAGGATCATCCTCTTGAGCTTCACTCTTCTCAGAGAGGGCAATAAAGGCATTTTGCTTCATTTTCTTTTTCTGATGTTTGGAAAGATGAGTTCTTTGAGAGGCAGACCTAGAGTTCACTTCAGTGAGAGCAAGCCACTTGCATCAAGTGGTAATACCCCGGAGAGCCCATCTTCACTTGTTTTCAGAGAAGAGTAGGAAGTATCCACCGAATGAGTGGGTGTGATTTGTTTTTGGGGCTGTTCAGAGTTAGTGGACTTGTTGATGAGGATTGGCATTTGTGACTATTGCCTTTGGTTAGCCGGTGGATTCACATTTCCTTGCTTGGTTGCCCCACCCGTGGGTGATGAAGGAATTGTCTTCTCATTTGTGGAGATCCTTACAACAGTGGGAGTATGGTTCAATGAGTGTGTGGATGGATTGCCCAATTCATCATCTTTTTTATTTAAAACATGAACAGGTTGCTCAATTCTTTGTGAGTCAAGTGCTGATTTTGGAGCATTGACTACAATAATTTCACTATTAGCTACAAACCTTTAGTTGCGAAATTAAATTATGTAGCTAAATGAGACTTACCTGCGAAAAATAAATTCGCAACAAATAGTTTTACCTTTCTCTAAGAAACACTATGTCGTTGCAAAAGGTATATCTTTTTCCTACGAAATTGGATTTTCGTAGCAAAAACATATAACTTTTAGCCGTGAAATTATATTTCGTTGCAAAAAGTCTTTCATTTTACCTACAAAATACTATTCCGTAGTAATAGATGTCTTTTAGCTGTAAAATTATATTTCATAACAATAGATATGCCTTTTAGCTACAGCATAATATTCGTAGTGAAAGAAATGACTTTCTGCTGTGAAATTCATTTTCTTAGTAAAAACATTGACTTTTAGCTGTGAAATACTTGACTTTTTCCTACGAAATTGAATTTTGTAACAAAATTTTTAGGGATTTTGAAAAGATTTTATTTGTTGTGAAATCAAAATATGATCTATATTGCATCACTATTACACTGAGATTCTTTTGACTATAAATTCTTTCTATAATTTTGTTTCAAACATAAATAATAAAATTTAAACAAGCACACTTTATTTAGGAGATTGCACCAGAAGAGTAGAGAATCAAAACAAACATGTTTGTTTCACAAATAAAAAATATGTTAGATTAGTGTATGCTATGTAAATTTGTATATTTGATTTTAATGAAGTATACGTTGTTTTAAATGAGTATACGCTATGTTAGATAGTATATGCAGTTTTTATAGAGTACACACTTTGATTACTAGCATACACACTAACTTTTTCATATATTGGTGTATTATTTGATGATACAGTCTGTATCCATGAGATAACTCACTTATTTTGACTAAACAACAATCATTTTATATCCTGAAGTGACTTGTTTATCAATTTAAGAAAGTACACATATTTTACATTTTACTACAATGGTTTACTGTGGAGCTTGGGATTCGAGCCAACGATCAAACTCGCCATCAGCATATGCATCGAGGTGGACCACATTGATGGTGCACATTGATTGATGCTCTCCTGAGTTGACTGTACATGAACATGCGTTGGCAAGAATCTTACGTTAATGATACATGTTTGACATTCTTCTTTGTTTGCTGCACAACGGTGGGAAAAATAATCAGCAACACATATGCTAACCTAAGAAAATATATGCTATACGAAGTGTCTGAATAGATAATATACTTACAGTTATTTTATTCTTCTTGTTACATGCAATTCAGTTCTGGATTTTAACTTCGTCTTACGAGGACGACCCTTGGATTGTACAACTTCAGGGGTTTAAATTTTATCAATATCCGTGGGTGTCTACCAATTGACGAAGGTTGAAGATACTTTCCAGACACGTGAGTAGCCATCTTTGCCTTCAGTTCGCTAAACATTGATGCAGCATACTCCAAATCATCTTTAGATGAATTTACCATTTCCACAACCTCTTGCACTATATGTATCCCCAAATTATATAGTGAATCGAACAAGTCCATTTGTCTGCTTGGATGATCAAGTGTGCCACAAGCGGATGAAGAATGAATACGCTTGAAATCCTTTCTCCACCGAGGGATAATATACCTCTCAGGTATAGTCGTCACGAATTCATTTCGAAGAAAGCATAGACAATGTCGACAAAGTATCCCTCTAAATTCATATGAACAAAAAATGCATTGTATCTCTTCGATGCCTCGATAGAGAACAACCTCAAACTTCAAATGTATGTTCAGCCTCTTCACAATCTCAATCACCTCGTATTTGACGATGTTGTCATCCTCTGTTGATATACACCAGGCATTCAATTGGATCAATTGTTTCAGTTCTTCTTGGAACTTCCAGAATATATTAATTGTGTATATTTTCACCACCAGTTATTCCATTTCCCGATGATACAAGTTGGGGGGAACTATGGGAGCACACGAAGTCCTCTAAGGCCTCCTTCTCTTGCTTATTTTTAAAGACATTCTCATATTATTGAACAAATTGACTTAAATTTGTTTTTGAAGTGACATAATCATCAAAGTATGCATTCATGCTCTCGCTACGTTGGGTGGTGGACATCCCCACCCAAAAGGTATCTCTAACATAAACTGGTACCCATCATTTTCGATCCTCATACAAAGAAGACAACCATGTATTTTCCTGAATATCATATATATCCAACACTTTATCCTATCTCTCTTCGAATTCATTCATGGTGAGGCAATCATAAACTACATTCATAAGTTGATCTTTGAAAGATTTGTAATCCTTTATCTAAATTCACAAATAGAATTTTTATAGTTTATACTATGTGGACAAGGTATAGACTATGCAAAATGAGTATATACTAAGTTAAACATGTATGTGCGGCTTTAGAAACGTATGTACGCTTTTATAGTGGTATATGCTGTATTAAAGCAGTGTATGCCTTATGATGGTTATATACAATGTGAAACATGTGTATGCTGCATGATGAATGATTTACAAATGTTGTAGAAGTATTATAAGTTAATCAATTGATGAGTATACGTACCATGCCCAATTTTTCAGGAACTTTCTTCAGGATATGCCAGAGACAAAGACGGTGTCTTGCATTGGTCAGTGATTATCGCTTGGTCAGTGATTTCAGGAAACACTTTTTCAATGGCTCTCCTGATGGATCTGCATTGGTCAGTGATTATCGCTTGAGGGGGCAGTTCCCCATGCACGCCAACCAGTCTTGAAAAGCCATACGTACATCTTTATCGTCTCATTGGCTAGCAAGCCGCAACCTAACAGAATGGAATGTCTATGGTGGTTTACACCAACAAATGGGCAAACAGCATTGCATATTTGTTTGTCAAATACCTCATGTCGAATGAGATTACATCATCAAAATATTGGTATGCAGCCCTCCAACGTGCATCTACCGAAAAAACACTCTTCAAACGACCATCGCTATCCAAATCAATCCTATGAAAAAAGCTTAAATTTATTTTTTGTTGTCTGCTAAAATATTGAAGGAGTACTTCCGCATCACCTTCCCCAAGCTCGATACGTCTTACTTTACTAAGAAAATTCCGACAATCTCTTTCTGTGAATGGAAGTTGATCATATCCCCCTCCTTTGACAGCTAAGACATCAAATGTCTTGCATGGTGGAACCCCAGCAGCATCATTTATTGTCAGTTGTTGCATGGCATATGCGGTCAATGTTCGATGATATTTGTGAAATCATGAGATCTTTGGGTCGACCTCGTGATTATGTTCAAGGACAAGTAGGTCCAGCACCCACATACCATAGCCATATGTCTTAATTTGCATTCTCGTCTTGCAGTTTTGTCTTACAAACTGGTTTATGACGATGCACAGATTTCACCGAGCCGCTCTCGGTTGCCTTCTTCCTCTGCTTAACTTCCTTGGAACACGCAAATATCATTTTACTTAAATCTCCTTCAACAGTGTATTTCCTTCTCGTTTTAACGATGCCGAACCCACAACGGAAAGCATATTCTTTATAGGATTCGAAGGCTTCATCGATTGACTTGAATTCCTTTCCAACCTTCAAATCGGTGTTACATTTTCCTTGTCTTCCACAATGACATGTGTATCTATTGTATGTATTTCATCCCCCCCCCCCCCGCACAAATCCATGTATTGAAAAAATACACGTTCTACTTAGCATGTACTTATTTAAATTAGTATATGCTATATTTAAACAGTATATAAAATATTAACTTAGTATATGATGTGTTAAATATGTATATGCTGTGTTAAATATGTACACACTGATATAACGTAGTATATATACTGACATATTTTAGTGGATGCCTTCGCTCGATTATTTTGTCAACATAAGTGTCATTGTACACACTGAATAAATCTCATCCACAAAATACCAATTTAAAAATAAAATAACTGTTTGAAATTAATATAGCACAAATCCTTATCGTACAAATATGAAAAGAAAAAATGTCACATTACTTCACAAAAAGGAAAATGGTAATATTTGTAGATATTAAAAGTTATGTTCACTCGGATCACGTGAAAAATGTTAGACAAAAAAAACTTACTTTCAGTTTTCAACTTGATATATTAATGTCGATGCTTCAAATGTTGAGCATAATGCTCAAAAAAATGAAAACCCACTTTTGAGAAGATTCGGTACGAAAACAGGCGTGATGTCCCACTAAAGCAAGAGTCAAGTGAAATAAATGAAAAAATGAATTTTATTTTATTTCTTTTCGTCATAAGTGATCTTGGAGGGAAACTAAAATTTCGTTTTAGGGGGAAAATGAAAAATTGTGCTGGTGTGGCTCACGCTGACGTGGAGGAGAGAGGATGGCATTTTCTTAAGCTGACGTGGAGACTACAGAACGGGCTGCAGGAGGGACTGCCTGTATCAATACCCTATCATTTATCTGGGAAAAATTTATTTGAGGGAGCTAGCAACGGGCATTACCGGGTCTACAGAGGATTAAAAGTACATGCCAAAATGGACATGTCAACACCATTCATTTGCTGCCTCTATTTCTCTTCCTTTTTTTTGAACTTTTCTGTATCTTTTGGTTCTCCTAACTGTACTCAATTCCTATAATGCAATGAAGTAGTAAGCCTCCCGTTTATTTTCAGGAAGAAAAAAAATCATTCGAAAAGCAATAAGTGATGCAAAATATTACCTTCATTTCTTTTGTGCGGTCCATTTTACTTTACAGTTCACACATATTTTGATTCTTTATTGAAGTATAAATGTATTTTTAATAAATGAAGTACTAAAATGCATGTATGATAAATATTCTTTATTGAAGTATAAATATATTTCTAATAAATGAAGTACTAAAATGCATGTATGATCAAGTGAATGCACATATATTTAAGTTTTATATTTAATAATAGAGTATGTACTCATATAGTGGAATATATAAGTTTTAGGTGATTCAATATATATATTGCGTTAGTTATATAACGACTATCAATGAAACTACAAAAAAGATTGTGTATATCAGATCATGATTCTTAATGTTACTTTCACTCTCGTCATGTTCTATTTGTTTATAAAGTATATACTTGGCCAATAAATTAAAGTACATTCTTTTATTGAAAAATGTAAGTACCTGTATACTTGTATTATTAGATAAATATATTTTTAGGTTTTTCTTATAATATAATAAATGATGCATATATGACATTACATGTTTAATCTATTAGTGACGTGATAATTGTAAATAGAGCTACAAAATTGACTGGGTGCATCGATCAGCACAATAATACTTCATGTAAAAATCAATCCCTGGCTCATATTCCAATCAAACCTTGCAAATTCATTTTTAAGTGCTTCACAAACTCGCATTGAATTGAATATGTAGGATTATTTTAATTTACAATTACACATTTAGTATTTGAATTTGATTTTTATATTCAACTAAGTAATATTTTCAACCCCTCATTTTTATTCTATTTTATTATAGATTTTGTTACCACTCTTGGTGTGGAGTAGCTTTTACTTTTAGGCTCTTAGGCACTTATACTAATACATTGAATCTTTTTTGTAATCTCGTTTGCAGTCACCATATCATTATCATAGTGTATAAAATATTTTATATTACAATATCTAATTAAAGCATGTGTTTTATTATAAAAACCCAAAAAAAATAGACATTCAATTTTTTGATTTAATATAAAAAATTTAATTTTTTTTTATAAAGAATCAATATCTAAATATTGTGCACATAATGCAAACGGGCTATAAAAAGGACTCCATACTGTAACATTTTCCTTTACTCTTTTTTTTCCTTTATTTAGTGATCTTTCAACATTGGCCGACCTATTGTATCCCTTTTTTTTTTTTATAATGTTACACTCATTTTTTTTACATTCCAAAATACAATTCTATATAGATCATTAAAAATCTAGTGAATCATATGCATCATCACATGAAGTATATACCTAAAAGAATCTATATTTAGATAATGTGCACATAATGCAAACGGGCTATAAAAAGGACCATATTGTAACATTTTCCTTTACCTTTTTTTCTTTAATTTAGTGATCTTTCAACGTGGGCCGACCTATTGTATACCTTTTTTTTCTTTGGGTGCATTTACATTCGTTATTCCAAACTGTATTTCTATATACATCATTAAAAATTTAGTGAATCACATACATTATTAAATGAGGTATATACCTCATTAAATTTTTTTAATATACATTTATTAAATGTGTTAAAAAAAATCTCTGAAAAGTTAGAAATACACAAATCAGCCATTTTTTAAAATTATACATAAAAAGTCTCATTTCACAATTTTGGAAACATAAAAGATTAATTTACCCTTATGTAATTAGATCCTTAACATCTCTCTAACCTTGCTAGGTTATTCCACACCAAAATTATATATTTCCTACAAAACAACAATCTATCTCTACATAACTCAAATCAACCCCTTTAGAGTTTATGTTATTATATATATATATATATATATATATATATATATATATATATATATATATATATATATATATATATATAAGGTGCGGCGTGCGGACGAGTGCGGACGCGACGTGGGTCGTCCGATCACGGCTCCATCGCATCCGACGGTCGATGTGAATCGCACATGACCGTCCGATGCGATGGACCCGTGATCGACGGCCCGTGGTCGACGCTGCACCCGTCCGCACGCCGCACCTAATCATTTCTCTATATATATATATATATATATATATATATATATATATATATATATAGAGGAATGATTACGTGCGGCGAACGGCGGATGCGGCCGCGACGTGGGCCGTTCGATCGCGGGTCCATCGCATCCGACGGTCGACGTGAATCGCACCCGACCGTCCGATGCGATAGACCCGTGATCGACGGCCCGTAGTCGCTGCCGCACCCACCGTTCGCCGCACGCAATAACTCCCCTATATATATATATATATATATATATATATATATATATATATATATATATATATATATATATCTTACCTGATATTGTTTATTATTTTTCATTTTATATAATTATAATATCTAATTTTAAATCTGTGTTGCGCCCTAATACAGGAAATGATATTTTAATATTCTTGCATCCACACTTAATGGAGTTCATCATAAAAAATTCAAATTATATTGCATATATCTCACAAAATCCACTTAATCACAAAGAATCTAGAATATAAAAAAATTCTACATGAGAATGTGTGAAATATATTAACAAAATTAAGAGGGTAAAATATTGTAACAAAGTTAAGATGTATGAAATATTATAAGGATCTAATTACATAAGGGTAGATTTATCTTTTGTGTTTTCAAAATTGTGAAATGAAACTTTTTTAAGTATAATTTTAAAAAATGACTGATTTGAGTATTTTTCACTTTTGAGATACTTTTTTTTGTCATTTTACCTTCATTCAACTCGAAATAGTGCACTATACACTTTTCGTAAGAGCATATATCTTGTTATCTTGTTAGATTATGTTTACTATTTAAATAAAAAAAACGTGTGTTTTGTGTTTTGGATGGTGTTTTGTGTTTTGGATGGTAAAAAGTATTGAGTATCCTTTTCCTTTCTTGATGGATTAGTCAATAGTTCATTTGGTTCAAATAATTTAATCAAATTCGAAATAAAATTAAAAAAAATCAGAACCATGTATTATGATCCATAAGTCCAGCTAACCCTATATTTTTTTTTATCTGAAACGATTTAGAAATATTATAGTATTGAACGATGAACTTGGTAAGTTTTTTTTTATCACTTAATATATAATAATCTCAGGACTACATTGTGATGCAAATTGTCTCTATCTTATTGTGAATCCACCATTATACTAGATCAAGTCAAATAAAGTGATATGTGTGGAAAAGGTCCTGTGTATCATACATCACACGTACGTGGCATGGAATTGAAACCGGATCAGATCATGATAAATCACTGAACCGGCGTGGTGTTATTAAAAAATAAAAGTATAAAAGTCCTCATTCTTATTAAATAAAGTAGATTAAAAATCACATGTAAACTTTTTGAAAGTATAGGCTACCAGCTCTTGTACATGTAATTCTTGAATCAGCCTAGGAGACCTAAGATGATTTTTTTAAGGGTAATGTCAATATTTCTACTACTGTGTAAAAGAATAATTACAAATGGCGGGTAACATGTAGAATTGTGTTTTCATCAACCATGTAAATAAAATAAGAGGGAACCAAAGTGAGAACCTTATCGCATCTTCATTTTAACAGGAGGTTTGAGGGAACACAATAGAATATCAAACCCAAAATATAACAAAAACTGCTTAGGAGTCTCAATCATACAAGATCCCTGATTTATCTGCTTCAAACAGATTGGTTAGTTCACTTGGTTGAGGCCAAAAGGACCTAGGTTGAATAACAACATAGCCCATGCCTTGTTTCCAGTTTGCGAGGGAGTCCACCACTTTATCTGCTTCCCTGGATCTGTGTGTGAGTTTTCATTCCGATAAGCTACTCTAGCAAGTGTAAGATGTCAGCTCTATCTCTGGACAATAAGCATTGTGGTCTGAATCTAATGTTGGGTTATCTTGGACTCCACTTCAATTTAAACCTTCGGGACATTGATGGAGATAGATTTTAACCAACATGTTTTGTTCTTTATTTTCAATGACTTATATAGGTATTTAACTTTATATGAACAAAATGTTCTAAGAATATACCTTTAAATTGGAAAGAAATTTAATTCAAAGAGACTGAATACATGAAACACGAATCAAATCACAAAAAAATATAGGAGCCATAAAACACCTTACGCATCAAATATACATCTGTATCAAATATACATCTGTATTTCAAGGACAAATTGAAACAAGAGCTCTCCATCTCTTAAAGATCTATGGTCGTCATCAATGTTCACTAATGCCCAAAAAGCATGTTGAACAACAGTATCTAACAATGAAAGTCTGATATGTAAATTAATACATCCTTGCAAGCATTACAATTTGTGTAGATGTGTGCATTCGTAACGTCAGAGGTGTGATAACATTGACATGTATATACATCCAACAATTCCTCGATGTCAAACAGTACAATTAGTTTTAGATTACTAATTTAACAAACAAATAACACTGTAGGACTATACAGGGAAAAAATTCTTCAATGTACTGTGAGCGGACACAAGGAAAATATTGGAAGCTCGTAAAAAAATGGCATATGGGCTTGATTACAGACATTGTTCATATACTCATCTCTACAATGAAAAACAAACACCCGGATCCTATATCAATGCAACAATGTAAACAATTACATGAAATGAAGTAAAAATCAGGGATGTCTTGTGTTTGAACTACGTGTCATACCATGTAAGAATTTGGTATACCCGAGCAAATTTAATTTTCCATCACCATGTCTGATCCATTCACGAATGATCGAGTATGCACTGGACGCGAGATTCATTTCCTGCGCAGAGCAACGTTCTTATATTTGTCTGAGTTTTGAGAAAACAAATAAATCAATTTTGGAGCATGGGATTTATATACCTGAGCCAATTCTTCGATGGATATGACCCGGTTTCCTTCCTCCTCAAAATATTGAAAAGCTGTGTTTGCAATCTGTTCCCACCCTTCAAGGGCCTCAAGCTGATATGGGCTGATTGTGGCAGCACAGAACTCATCAAAATCCATCTTTCTATACCTTAGTGGTTCCATCTGAAAATTTCAAAAAACAAAGGACAATTGACAGATGATTTTCTGTAGACAACCAAAAGCATTTTTTTTCCAGTAATATAGGATAAAGGGAACTGCCTGGTCGATGACATAATCAAGAGTATGATTATTATATATAAATGATGGCATGGAGGTTTCACCTCCTCTTCTTTTTCTTTTTTTTTTGAGGTTTTAAGATAACGGCTATGTTATGTCAAATATTCATAGAATATATAAATCAACCACCTGGAGAAGTCCAGCTGAAGCAGCAGGATGGGATTTCTGAAGAACCCAACAGATCCACAAGCATGGAAATGTACTGTTTAGTCAAATCAAATACATACAATATATGAATTGTTTTCCATTTTTTAACTGAATTCTTCTGTTATTTACGTTGAGACTAATTGAATACATCATTGTAACTGATATGTTTTCTGCTTATCAATATGAGATCTAGTCACAAGAACACATATTATAGAGAATATTAGATGGGCCAATCAACCACTCTGCATTCACTAATTAACTGAATCAAACTAAATGATTTTTGCAAAGCTAAAAATCAAGCTTAGTCATAAGCGCCTGAGGCAGAACAGAATAAAAAATATGTAAGAACTTATGACTCCAATCTTAAATATCATATTATTACGAGGGAAGAGAATGCACACCGAATTCAAGATGTCTAAAACTCTTGATTCCTTCATAGCATCAGTTGCATTTCGCATGAGGGCCTACAAATAAATTCAAGGGTCGGAATTCACCATGGAGAAATAGTTAAAGTGGACTCAAGAAAGTTAAAATGAAGTGACGACTAACCACTCGGAAATTTTCATAGGAAACACGTCCATCTCTTGGCTCCAAGAGCTCAAATTGAGCCTTCAGATACACAAACTCATTCTCTGTCAAAGCTTTTGAAAGAGCCTGCAACATATGATGCAAAAGAAAAAGGACAACTTTAACATACATATTTCTTTTGCAGTTCAAGCATTAATAAACATATTTCACGATCAGTTGCACAAACTCCAGATTTAATGTAATGAATTACAGATGATTTCAACATAATATAACTTTCGATTTAACTGCAGGCAATAAAATGGCTGATCAACTCAACATCAAGGTTCAATATATCTATGCAACTATTGAAAATTGCATTATTGAAAACAACTTAAGTGACTTAAGATTCATTAGGCACTCTTCTTCCATTAGTCCCCCCCCCCCCCAACAAAAACAAAAAGTAGAAGAAAAAAACACATTTGTATGTTTTCCCTACAAACATTCTGTGTTGAAACATGCCTCACTCTCTAATAGCCATAATGCAGGTCAAATTTGGCAAAAGTTGATGCGTGTTGAGATAAACAAGTGATTCATCTACAAGAGTAGATCATTAAAATTGCTTAATGCTAGCAATTTCATCTGCATCCATCATCGGCCTTGCTAAGTTTTATATGAATACCCATTTGGAAGAACCATAGTTCGAAGTGCGGCTGCACAACCGGTACATGCAGCTGCACATGCCACATCCCACCCCGTATGGGGCGCATGTGCAACCCAATTTTGAACTGAATTCGAATGTAGAGAGAGCATTGAAAGTTCAATTCGAATTGACTTTGAATGGGGAACCCCCCCCTCTAGTTTCGAATTGTTGTTTGAACAGTAATTCAAACGACAACATACTCGTTCGAACGACAATTTGAACTTACATAGTTGGAGGGCAACGTCAAACATGGGTGGGCCACAGCCCCCCCCCCCCCCCCCCCCCCCGACCGGAGATAATAGGCCCATGCGGGGAATCACCGATTAGGTCCACGAGGTTCAGGGGCAGCGCCCTCTACTCGAATTTTTATCATGGGTATTCTTGTCTTTTTCTGTTTCTAGAGTTTGTAAATATATAAGAGACATTCGACCTCTATTATTAAATATAATATTATTCCATTTATTTCTTCTCAGAAGACGTTTGAAGTTCGGTTTGAACGGGGGTTCAAATGCCTACCTTATCCTATGTGCGATTGCATACATGCGGCCGCATATGCCATGTGCGGACCCCACCGCACATGCCCGCACATGGTTTTGAACTATGGAAAGAAGTATTAATCCGTTCCTTTTTTTTTTAGTGATTATTCTCATCATTGACTATTATTTAGACATTGCTTTATGTACTTTGATAGCATTCATCAATATGTTCATATTGAAAGCATTTTCAATCAAGCAAGATAACAGATGAGTACAACCACTTAAAAAAAAGGAACACGTGGTAGAAGTAGAACATACTAAATGCAAATGCAATGTTAGGAGAGCCAGGGAATTTATATAATCCATTTAACTGAACAAATGCAAGAAAGAAAGTAAACCTTCAAAGCTGCACGTTTGAATGGGGTTGCACGAAGATATAATTTTATTAATTTGTAGATCAATATATCCAAAGGGACCGGCCGTTGCTCGTCTCGCAACCATGGGTGAGCTGTTAACAAATGAATGTTCATTAATTTCAACATATACGGTATACCACATAGATGCATCATATCTATATATACCAGAAACACAAACTTGGTGACAAAATAAAGTAGGAAGCCAAATACATGACCAATAACTTACTCAAAGCTTGAGCAGCTGTCATCCTTTTCCTATAATCCTTATTTAAAAACCTTTTCACGAAATCTCTGGCTTCTGGGGATACAGAAGGCCAAGGGGCGTCAACAAAGTTAGGATCAGCTCTTAGAACAGCACGAAAAATCCCTGATTCTGTACGTGCCCAGAAGGGCCTGCTTCCACATAATAAGATGTAAGTTATAACACCAATACTCCAAATGTCCGCTTCCATACTGTATGATCTATGAAGGACTTCAGGAGCAACATAATATGCACTGCCAACAATATCATTCAGCCTTTCATCTACACAAAAGACAAGAGTTAGAAAATATTTTAATCAGCCACAGATGGAATCACTAGCAAACTATCTGCAGGCGATATCAGAAGAAAAATGCATATTGGAGGTAGAGTACCCTTCAGAATTTCCATAAAGGAGATACAGATACAATTATTTCTGCCTTATGATAAGTCCTAATTGAGTCAAGCAACAATTAGATTCCGTGGTTTCTCCAAAACATTTGTCTATATTCCAAATTGTGACATCAATTGCTTACAAGTTCAACAAAGCTGCTTCATTGTCAGACAGTTCAGGTCATTCCTGGGACAATGATTCAACTTTCAGAATGGGTCAATCTGAATGTAAGCACACTCAATATTTAACTCAACAAAGGGATCAATACATGTTTAATTGACCTTTTGGAACAAATCTAAGTTTACAGGAACCCACATGACTGACAAAGAAAAGTGTTTTTTGGTCACCACATAAACACAGTTATAAATGCGTAGTTTCCTTCGGTCTTCTCCACTGCTTTTCAATATGAATGCCAATCTTTGAATTTGTAGTGAACAACTGAAACTGCAAGAACTTTTTTTTAAAAAAAAGGAAGTAGATGATCTCCCACAATATTATTGTATATCGTAGTACAAAGTCCCTTTTCTTCTTTTTTTTAAATACGGTAGATATGCTAGAATTGAGGAGAATGCCCAATTACAACAAAAACAAACATCTAAAAAACAGTCCAACAAAAACAAGAATAGGCTAGGCCAATACAGAAGAATTATCTATCTAGAGGCCACCCCCGGAAAAACCACACGTGTCACTACTTCTCAATGACAACCCCCCCCCCCCCCCCCCAAGAAAAAATAAAATAAACACAAGGTTTGTCTCCGCATACCCAATCCTTAATGAATCTATCACGGACTTTCAGTATTTTCCACATATGGCATTGTTCCCCTAGAGATGACCTGATTACACATTAACCATATCACCCACAGCACCACCCGCACAAACGACCAAGTAATCTTCACATTTATGCTTGTCTCCCTCACCCACTCTCTTATCCACAAGCCACATCTCCTACAAAGTAATGAAATCTGTCATTAAACCTATACAAAGTCGAGCTCCTAAGAAGAAAAAAAACAAAAAACAAAAAGGAACACATCCATTATGCCCGAGTTTGTAGAAGAAACCTACTACGTCAACGTGACCCCTCAACGCCACAATATTTTCCCAACAAAATCAACCATACTAGACCTAGCACAATAAAGCCCATAATCCTTGATAAAACATGTTGCCACCTCCCAACTATTCTCAAAATATGGGGTATTGCTTTTGAAAACGATTTGGTTCCGAGTTATCCAAATTGCCCTCAACCTTGTCAGGATGAACGATTGGGAATCTTTTGACTTTTTGCTTCTATCTCCCATGGCCTTAGCCTTTCCCAGTCTCCCAAATCTCATCCAAAGAACAAAATTTTCAGCTCAACACCACTATTTTGTTTGAGGACTTTCCAATTAATAAGATGGCTCCAACTCTTTTCAAAAAAAAAAAAAAGTCAATCTGTCACCATCCCGAGATCAGTTCACATGGGCCTCACCAACCTACAATGGCACAAAAATTGCACCACTAATTCAGGTCCCGATTGCATAGAGGACACTCCATCAATTCCTCAGGGATCCATTTCACCTGTATACCTTCGTAATGATCTTTCCTGATACATCAACAACAGGAAGGCTTAAATCTTGCACTTTGATACCCCAAATTTCTTTGGATTTTGCCCGCAGCTCCGGATAACTGATGTTGTTCCATACCACTAATCGTAACCAACCCTCACAAAGTACCCCTCCATGAGTCTTCTTCTCCACATGACCTCGTTAGCAGAATCCGAAACAAGGTGAAGAAGGTGAATTGTATCCATTAGATCCAAGAACTCTGCTAGCGATGATCTCCCAAAAGTCATTCCCATCCTCCTTGTGCCACGACCCAATCACAGTCCTAATTTTGTTCATGGCCATGTTGTGGATGTTTGGGAAACAGATAGATGCTCAGAAAGACACCCTCACACTGCATACCCAACCAAAACCTACCTCTTTTTAAATGGTCACAGGCTCACTGAAAAAGATAGGATGTTGCTTTTTTTTTTGGCAAAAGGTGGGAGAGCAACTAGAATTTCAAAACAAAGAATGAATTAATGCCTAACGTCCAAACTACAGAGACAAGATTCTTCCAAAACCACAGAAAAATAAATATATAAATAAATTCAGCCACCCTACACAAAAGAACCACATATGGTTCCTTTTTAAAACCACAAAAAATACATATGTACACATCTGGTTCTTATAGGCTCATACAACCCACCTATCTATTCTAGCAAACAGATACAATGAAAGGAAATATAGTTAGCCTCAAGGCTATGGTTACTCCAGTTCCTTGAATTGTCCAGGATCCCAGCCCATAGAACAATTTGTGCTTTGAAATACTCTCATTCTTGCTAACCAAATGGACCCATAAACCGCATAGGATAGAAAATAAACATTTAGAAAAACTAAAACATGATGAGAGATTAAGTTTCAATATGCAATTGAAGAAAAAAATGTATGGTGTCCACCATTGTGAATGTCTTTTCAAATATATCAACACTTGATGACAACACATTGTTTTACAGTCCCATTTTAAACCTAAAAGGCACACATGCATTGTCATTTGAATGAATGAACAACAAGGGTCATAGAAATCTGTTATGAAAGGCAGTGAGAATTATTATCTTGGAAAGGATTTATTCTAGTGGAAATTTTTTGAGTCGCGTAAATAGAAAAAAAATGAATTTATGTGCAACCATTCATGATCGCATTAACAAATGCCATCATTAATAATATCATCATAGGCAACAGTGTTGCTAATACTCAAAACTTTGTGAACAGCAAATTTTCACATCAGAAAATAATTAACAATAATATGCTACCTGGTCTGATGAAATCTGAAAGACCAAAATCAATAATCTTCATGGGAGCATTGTCATCTCTAGTAGTGAAAAGAAAATTCTGTCAGAAATGCAAAACACGAAGTGTGAGTAGATAGACTATTTATGCAATGAAATACTGATCTGCAACAACAGAAGAAATATCATTTACGGGTGAAGAAATGCTGCATGTAAAAAAAAGTATCAGTTAAAGTAAATCTCAGATACACACCTCTGGCTTCAAATCACGATGCAAAACTCCTTGAAGATGACAAAAGGCAACTACACTTAAAATTTGTACAACTATAACTTTTGCATCTTCCTCGGTGTACCTTCCACCTCTACAGACAAAAGAATAAGCACACAACATTACACCTGTCTTTGTCTACTAATAGATCCAACTCAGATCATGCATATTAGTTTACCTGGAAAGAATTCTGTCTAACAGCTCTCCACCTTCACATAATCTGAAAATCCAACATGTTACTGAATCAGAACTTATGACATGAGCTGGTACCATGGAACCACTCCAATAATTAGCTAATGAACACATATGCGAGCATGCCAGGGCTTTCAAAAAATAACCACCAGTATCAAAATGATTACAGAAGAAAATATTCCAATCCATATGAAAAAAATTAATAATATCAGAAAGAGATATGTAAAAAGGAATCTACGTACTCCATGATTATATATACATTAAGGTCATCCTCACATGCATCATGGAACTTGACCAAATTTTTGTGCACGGATAAGGCTTTCAAGATTTTCACCTCCCTTCGAACATCTTCAATTGATATTGCAGTAGTCATCTGCCAAAACAATAGCTTCATATGTAACACAAATGCAAATAGACTTTGAAGAAACTCAAAAAAATTACACTAGAACAATCAATAAACAGTCAATAAAACAAATAAAAATGATCCCTAAAGTCCTAAGAATTAAAAGAAGAATTGAAAGAAGAAATTGGGTAACATCTTAAGTTTACCAGGGATCAAGTTATATTCTAAAAAATTATGCTTTCAGCTGTGTCATAACACAGAAAAAAAAATTCCGGGAACAGCCTTTCTCCAGGTTAAATCTTCTACTGTGAGTAGGAGAAAGACTCGAACTCAGGTCCCCTAAGTGAAGAGAAGGTACCGCAACGGATCTTCTAAGCTGCCATTGAAAGCTGTTTGTCTTAATCAGAAGGCTTATTTAAGCCTGGTTTTTGCACTTGTTAAAAAAAATGAGGTTTCCTAGTGAACATTGAATTTTTTTTTTTTTTTTTTGATGTAACACATTGAATTGTTGTTTTGCTGTATTTCATAAAGATCATAATCTGCTCCTCCTCTGAGAATCCATCTGAATTGTCATTAGCCTCTCTTTGCAGAAGATGCATGGCAAAACCTGGATTATGGATGTTATTCAAATTTCTTCTATCTCCAAAGGTGTTAGTTTCCTTAACAGAACATTGTGCAGCCATCCATCTGTACCCCAAAACCAATATTACTGTGGCTCAAAACCTTTACATTCAAAGAAACCCCACTGAAAAATATTTCTAATATACATATACATCCAAAGCTTTCTGCAAACCATACTTATTCAACAGTAAACAGACTAATTTCCATTTCAAAGAAAATACACTGGACGTTGTCCAGGTACACCCACAGATAAGGATGGATATTGTTGTTCCAATTTTAAGAAAGACCACTGTTTTTGGGGCCTTCGCATCCAAACACTGGTTGAGTAACAACTTTCGCATGCTTCATAATCAGGCAACCAAAACAAAAAATTGTTGCACTTTAGAATCACTTCAGGATCCGAACACTTGAAGATTGCAACCAGTAGACAAGCAAATCCAGATTCACATTTTTCCAATCCAAATTCCAAATACAGTTATTTCCCCTGAAAGAGTCAATTCTATCCTTTCATGACATTACCTCATCTAGTTCAACAGTTGGTCAATGCTCCATCACACAAAACAAAAAAAATTGTTTCAAATGAGGCATAATGTCTTGCCCAATCCAAACTCCTCAAGCCATACCAACAATGATTTACATCTACAACAAAATTTGTGCTTCCAATAATTGCATCAATTCAACCTTTTCGTGACTTAAACTAACCCAGATCAACATTTCGTCAATGCACCATCACAAAATAACAATAATAAACATCTGATGATCAGAAATAATATATTGTCCAATCCGAACTCCTCAAGCCACACCAACAATGATTCAAATCCACACCAATTTTTGTGTTCCAACAATCGCATCAGACCGAAGACTGTCTTGATTTCCATCACGCCAAAGAAGCAAAGCAGAAAATCCAATCCACTAAATTTAAAAAATAAAACGTACCACCTCACCTTAGCTTTGGAGATGATCTTGACGGCGACTTGCTGGCCCTTGATGTCGCCCTTGCGAGCGCGAGCGGAGCACGTGTGCCCGAAATGCCCCCGCCCGACCTCCTTCCCGAGCTCGTACTTGGCCCCGAAGTTCCTCCCGTAACCGAACGACTTATCGAGCGGCCTCTCCGCCTCCACCCCCTCCTCCGGGATCGGCCCCTCCTTCGGCTTCGCCTGCGCCCCATGCCTCTTCAACAAAGACGCCTTTATGTGCTTCGCGGGGGACGGCGGCGGAAACGGCCTCCTGAAGAACCTCCTCGGCGTGGACCTCGCCGGAGACGGCGACACCCCCGCTGGAAGCGGGCTCGCCGCCGAGGCACCGCCTCCGTAGGGGAAGGGGCTCGGCCAGGGACTGGTGGCGGAGGAGGAGTGGACGGGGGTGTTCTTCACGGACGGGACGTTATTCGCGGCGGAGGAGGAGACGACGGCGCCGTTGACCGAGACCGGGGGAGGAGTCAGGGTCGGATCGGGGGGGTCTCCGGCGACGTGGACGTTTTTTCCGTAGCACTGGCCCATCGGACGGTGGAGGGAAACCGGAGGGTAATCCGACGGTGGACGAGGGGTTAGTGGCGCATCGGACGATGGAGATCGGGGGATCTGGGGATGGGCGGAAAACGTTAAAAGAGAGGAATAAATGAGAAGGGGTTTTCAGAGTCGAAAATAAAAAAACAGAGAGAATTTAAGAGAGACAGAGAGAGATCAGGCAAAGAAACAAATGAGAGGAGAGAGAGAGAGAGAGAGTGTGTGTGATGTGATCGATGATGAAATTGGATCCTGATTGCATTATCTTTGGTTCATCTTACTTTTTAGTTTTCCTTTTTGGGTTTTTTAGTTTTGGCTACCTGATGTTCCCTTATTTACTTAAAGGACTACGTCGCTCAATTCTCTTTTTACGTTTTAGCCCTCAAGGACTATGTTTATGAACCTTTGGGGCAAGATTGAAAAGAAAATAAGATTATAAAATAAGTTATATTAATTTTAAATAATAAAAAATATTAACTTTGTATTTATTTACATTTAGATAAAAAGGATATTTTTGTTATTTTAGTGGTGAAATGAAACAAAATTAAAAATTAACATTTCTAATTCAAAATGGAGAGTACATGTAGTGTCCATTTGAGGTTTTCCGATCGCAGAAGATGATTAGCAATAGATGAAAATTTTCGATGTAAAAGAATAATAATAAAATTTTTAAAATAGCATATTTTTTCTCTCCTCTCCATTTTTAACTATTTATTCATTATTCGTCTTTCTATTTTAATGTTAGTGACAATTATCTATATTTAATTTTGAATTCTTTTGTGATGTGATGAATTTGTATTAATCATATATCATCACATATTAATTTATCTAAACATTCATTATTTCATTAATCTAGATATTAGAGTTATTTATGTAATATTGACTCAAATTGAGTCATTAAACTTAAAGTGACGATGAAATTTATAATTCCTCGTGCCTCTATATGTAAGATAGAGATAATATTTTGAATTTACGTTGCATAAACATTATTTTTATGATTTTCACAATAACAAAAAAGCATTTGTTTTTTTTATTTGCCTTTAATTTAGCTCAAATAACTTTAACATGACAATATTGGAATTTTCTTTTGTTTTCGAGAGGGCTCTAAAGAACAAGTGAAAAAAAAGAAAAAAAAAAACATGAGTGACCATTTCTCAATAAAGAACAATTCAGGGACGTAAAAAGAAAATCCCATCCTTCTTTCTTCATTAACATGTTTCATCTATACTCCTCCACCCTTGAACACGTCGTTTCTCTTTTCACCACTTATCAATCATTCGATTCAGAGAGTTTCAACCAAAGACGCGTGATGTTTAAAAGTAATTGGTGTGGTGGTAGTAAAACTTTATTAAAAAAAACGTCACAGAAGGGATGACCGCGGGGTTCCGGGGGACCCGTGCGTGATATCGTTCCACGAACACGGCGTGTCGTGGCATGGCCCCTGCCAACTTCATAACCTAACAAAAATAAGACAAACTTTGTTTCCATTTTGTTTTATTTTATTTTTCACAAAAAAATAATTACGCTTGTCTTACCTTGAACATGATCTGTGTCGGATTTTCATGCAGTAGAGCTGCAATTTCGGGTCGATTAAATGGATCCTGAAATTTAGATTAGTATTTATTTGATTCAATTGGTTAAAATAATTATTTTTATAAATTGTTTGATTGGATAAATCATATTAAAATTTATTTTAAAACTATTTAAGAATATAAGTTGATTTTTGGAACCAATTGTGTGAATAGGTTCAGACATGATAACATTTTTACATTAGTTTTTGTATTTTTAATGTTTAATTTTATGTGATAAATTTCAATCAAATAACTAAAATATCTTTTCTTTTTTATTGTTTTTGTCTTTCGCTTTTTGTATTTATATAAGTTATAATTTGGGTTAGGTAAGTAAAAATAAATATCAAGTATAATTATCAAGATTTATTTTGATTATTCATTATGCAATTATTAACAAATGTGAGATTAGACTTATTATTTCCTTATCACTTGATTATTCTTGAAACAAATTTTGCAAGGAGTAAGCATGTCAATTGTCTGTAAAAATTTGAATTCGATTCGTGTAGAGAAAAATCAAAAATATTTGATATTCGAATATTCAGAGTGCAGATATGCATATCAATGTATTCAATCTAAATAATATTTGTAACTGATATATATATATATATATATATATATATATATATATATATTTGTTCATATTTGTTATCTTGTATTATTAATCACAATCATAATGTATTATATTACTACTAAAAGAGAGAATATATTTTATGATATCTAAAAAGAGAATATATAAACATTAAAATCTAAATTTTAATTTTCATATTTCTTCAATATATCATTTGATCATCTAATTTAATGTTAATATTTAAACATGTTAATTATCCAAAAAAAAATATGATCCGTATTTGAAGAGATCTAAATCTGAAAATTAATATTCTATCCGAATTCAAAAGTTAGCGTATGGATATTAAAATAAAAAATTAATTAATTATTAAAATTATGACTAATGGAGAATATTTCATGTGAAAAAATTAATTATTAAAATTGTTTCTTATGAGTAGAACTGTGGAAGGTTATTAAGGATGCGTTTGGTTGCGGGATTGTAAAACTGATTCTGTAGGAATCTGTGATTGCAAAACTGATTCTGCAGAAAGCTCATTTTCTCAGCTTTTTGAAATCGCAACTTTTGGACACTATTTATCTGCAATCGCTGGATTTAAAACTGCGATTGTAAAACTGTTTGGTTGCACGATTGTAAACGCAGTTTACTGCAATTACAAACGCTGCACAATCGCGTAATCAAACGCACCCTAAGATGGCTCCATCAAATTCACGGTAAATCATAATATAAGTTATTGAAAGATTAGACTTGTTTGAAAAAATAAAAATAAAAAGTTGTTTCGCGAGGATCCAGTAAATGCGGTGTGGGATCTTATTTATTTAACTAAATAAAGTGTCATTTTTTATCTTGATCCGTGATCCTCGCTAATTCACGTTACGGTTCCTATGTTTGAAATCGTCAGTTCAAACTTCAAAATTTTCAAACCTGCGGATTGGTCGAATTCACATACACAGACCCCTCTGTTGGGTGGACTTTTCTCAATTTTTATAGAATAATAATAATAAAGTCCATGGAACCATGGATCGCAAAATCAAAACCATAGTCTTATTTTACTAGAAGCCTAGAACTTTCTTAAAATGTCTTTAAATGCTTTTCATAGTCAAAATCAAAGATGGCTTGTAACATTATCAAATAGGAATCGAGTTTGAAATATAAATTTTCACTAGAAACATAATTTTATTAGATTTTTAAAATTAACTATTTTTTATAACTACATGCTAGGCATGTTGAAAAGAGTGGATTACTGTGTAATTCCTACAAAAATATCTTCAAAATGTCAAACTCATCTTTAAACATTGTCTTAGGTAGCGTTTGGCTCGATGGTTCTCATCTCCGCATTTGAAAACTCGGTCAAGTGGTGGAGAAGCAGTGTTTCCATGCATTTTAAATAAAACACCAAAAAAATGATCTGCTAACGCTATCACTCCAAATGAAATACAAACACCAACATTGTGTTTGCGTATGATGCATTGGCGGAGCCATGCTGGGTCGAGTGGGGACAGCTACTATACCCCCACTCAATTTTTTAAAAACCAATAGGTAACCTGTAATGTGGCCTTGTCAAACAAACAAAAATTCAAAAATATTCACTATTTCAATATAATGGATTTGCTTAAGTTTACAACCTTATATCCCTCACGAGGAATCCATCCACTTATAAAATATGTGTCTATCTGTTTTTTTTTTAAATTAAATCTTTTATTTGTGTTTTATGCATGGTATAGTAAAGTATTTGACCATGCTTTTTGTTTAATGAAAATTTTATTATAAAAAATGAATCATCTTATTTTCGCTAATTAGGAAAATAATTAAAGGTTAATGTTATTATTCACCCCCACTGGTGCAAATTCCTGGCTCCGCCACTTGTAGGTAAGCCCGTCAATTATCCAAAAAAATATGTGTCCGATCCGAATCCATATCCAAAAATTCAGAAAATATCCGATATTCGAAAAATTTGTATCCGTATCTGAAATTTTTTGGATTGGATACGGATACACCTGTATCCGATCCAAAAAATACCCGTATCCGAAAATATTATTATATTATTATTTATTTAATCATATATTTATATTTTTAGGATTAATATGAGTTTTTATTTTTATTTTTACTCTAAAGCATGTAATGTTTTATATTTATACTTATAATGATATGTTTTATACTAGGTAGATTTTTTACATATTTTAAATATTAGATATATGATTTTATTTTTGGATATTGGATCTTAGATATTTTAATAATTTCATATTCATTTTGAATTTTTTGATATTTTGGATAATTATCCGTATCCGAATTCGGATTTTCGGATCGGATACAGATACTTACTTTCAATATCCATCAGATATCATATACGGATATTTTTTTGAATATCCAGTTTGGATACGGATACAAAAACTCTTAGAATATATAAAATACGTTTGAATACTGTATTAAAATTTTATTTTTATAAAAATCATATTTGATAAAAAAAAAGTGAAAATCTCTTTTTTCAAAGTACTTTAATCTTCCGGATTGTTGTGTATAGCTTGCAACAGGGATTGTTGTGAACATGGACCATTTGACTGGAACAATATCTCTGTTAATCAGTGCATATAATATTGTTAACTTGAACACGTTCAATCAAGAGTTCCCCCAAGTGTAGGCCTGTAAACGGATCGTGGGTCGATCTGGACCCGACCCGATAGAAGGCATAAATACCCGACCCGAAGGACCCGACAATTAAAACGGGTCGGGTCTGGGTCCACCCCGACTCGATCCTATGGACCCGATGGACCTAACCCAAATACTTTGTTATTTTGTTTATTTATGATCCAACTCAACATTTATGATCCAACCAAACATTTATAACTAAATATTGAATACTCATTTAAAATTTTAAGCATTTGAAATATTTTTACAATCTTTTGACTTCACGTAAAAGTGTAATAATCTAAACAGTATTCCAAATGTCATTTTATTAAACATTAAAAAATCAAAATAGTGAAAAACTATTTATAATGTATTACACTATATTAAAAAGAAATAAAAATGAAGTAATTGTAGGCCTTTAAGAAGTTTATCAATTTCTCTTTGTCTGACCTACTTTTGTTAATGGGTCGACCCGACCCGACCCGATCCGACCCAAAGGACCCGACAATCAAACGGGTCGGGTCCGGGTCCACCCCGACCCGACTCGGACCCGACCCGTTGACAGGCCTACCCAAGTGGGTTTAAAGTCACATGGGATTCACGCGGAGTTGTTCAGGTACATGTCATTTGAAGCTTTGAATATCAAATAAATCAAACAATTCACAAAAATGCAAATGGAATATCCAAAACAGTAGTTGAGAGAGGTGTCACCATTTCTTATAGAAAGTGAGATATGGATAGTTAGCTCAAGTAAACCAGACACCCCTATCTATCACAATATTTAAAAGAGTAGTAGAGAAAAAGCATCCATTGTTTATGACATCAAAGTGTACACGTTTATCTCATAATTGTGTATTGTGTATATTACTAATTAAGCAGGGTTCATCCCGGGTGGGTCACTTGTTTGAGGCGGTGACATTGACTGGTTCAGAGATTGGGTTAGTTTTTTCCATCTTGGATTCAAAAAAAAAAAAGAAAGAGATAGTTACATATATATATATATATATATTTGGCTCAGCCGACGCGTTTTTGATGTTGAAAATTCAATGGCCGATGGTTCAATCTGTTTTACAATTTTATTTATAGTCATCTTATACGTTACCATCACAACATATTAATATAAGGCTAAATACATATAACCTCTTAAAAGTTAGCGTATATTTAAAAAAACCTTTCATTTATGCGAAGATCCATATAACCCCCTCAAAGTTGACATGGTTAAGCATTTAGCCCCTTGGTTAACTTTCCGTTAGAAAAAATGGAATATTCTGTCGGCTGTTAATTTGCATATTCATATAACCCTCTAATTTGTTTCATAAATCCAAAAGGACTCAAATCTATGACGAAAATACCCCTTTATTTGTGCTATATGTCATGTGCTCCACTTACATATGAAATTCTTTAAACAGAAACAACTCAACACATCTATCTAGAACATCCACGTGTATGGTGTATCATCACCTCTTCTTTTAATTAACCCTCTCATCCACACAAAACAAAAGTCTATTTTGATTCTACTTTTTCATTGACCTTAAGCCTCCTTCAATATCTGTATCCCACACACAGCCATGGAGGCATGGACTCCGCTCCTCGGTGTCCCCACCCAAGCGCCCATCTTTAAAAAAAAAAAAATTTAATCTTTTTTTTTGTATCTCAATTGTTCATAATATTAATCATCATCTCTAAAAAAATCCTTAATTTTTACTATTTATTCCATTAACTATCCCATAATTGGGAATCTGCAATCAATAATCCCCTCCTCTCATCCATCAACATTGTCATTGTTATTGTTATTAATTTATTTAAAGGTATTTAATTTTTCCCTTTTAACTTATTGTTATTGTTATTAATTTATTTAAGGTTTACAATATTTGTGTAAATATCTAAAATAATCAAATCATTCAATATTTTTAGAATATGAAACATTATTGATGTCAAATTTAAAGGTATGTATTGCTTTTTAAATTTAGGTTTTTACATCTTTTTTTTGTGAATTATCGATATAAAAATTTGACAAATCATTTTAAAATATGATAATTATCTTTTAAAATTATTCAGAGATATGTTTATGTGAGTATTTTTATTTTATTTGATACATATTTATTTTTTAAGTTATGCTATTAAAATTGAAAAAAAAATAATGATATGACTTTAGAAAATATGTACACAAGTCACATTAGTCCCCCCTTAACAAAAATCTTAGCTCCGCCACTCCCCACCCCGCCATCTCCTCCACCCACCTCCGCCACCATCTGTCTGCCTTAGCCACCCTCCCGCTCCCCCCCCCCCCCAATTCTCTTCCTTTCTCTCCTCTCTTGCTTCGTCTTTTTTCTTTTTTCTTTTTATAATTAAGATGCAAACCCTACTCTAGAAAAAACAAAAATGAGGGGTGTTTTGTCATTTGTTTATTTTTCTTCTCTTTATTCTTCACAAAATATCTAGTTAGGGGAGGCTTTCGCTATAGCTACAACAAATTGGTTATAGCTAGAAACTATTTTTTTTCTAAATTGTCCCTGCTTGGATGGGAGAATAGGATAGGAATAGAGGAGAATAAGATAAAAAAAATTATTTGTTTGCAAGGAATAAAAGTTATAATAGGTGAAAATAAACTGGTATTGATATTCCACGTCTCCCTCAAAAAAATTTATTCCACCCAATATATTTCACTGGAATAAAAAGAGTTTACATGTCAAATCATATGTCATCACATCCATTAAATCAAGAGACCCGCGTGTCAAATTAGTTTTTCACATTTTATCAATCCATATTCATATCTTATTCACTTATCCATAATTTATTAATTATCAACCAAACAACAAAAACTTTATCATTATATCTTTCAATAAGAATAACTAAAACACAACAAAAAAAGACTTATTATTTATCTATATTGGAATAATTATCTATTCTATAATAAATTATGTCATTATCCAAACTGGGGCGTTGTTCTATTAGTGATCAGATCTAGATATTCTCCCTCTCTCACATCTAGGGTAGTTTTCTAATTGGATTGAGATTTTTTTTAATTCAGGGGTTCCAAATTGAGTTTTGTTGTAGAAAAGTTCAACAAAAAGATTAACTGGCTATGACATGTTCAAGTAAAGATATATTCATTCAACAAAAGTCTAGAATGCATTAAATGGGAAGACCAAACAAATGATGAATATTAATTAGGAGGACGTTGATCTTCATGCTACCAAAATGATACAGTTGCATCTTACGAAAGAGATTGTGTACAATCTATCGATATAGAATTCAACAATATTAGCGTTCCGAACAAGGCTTGAGAGTTTTCAATGATGGTATCTTTGACTGGTCATTTATATAAAAAATAACTCAACTATATACATTGTGATGAAGAAATGTACATCTTTTACATAACATCTTAATTGTTATAAAATAAACTGAAGACTAAAGAGAATTATATGGAGACACAATATAAAGTTCTTCAGTTACTTCTCTACTATTATATTCCTTTCATCATTCCTTTTTCTTACTCTCTCTTTCCTTTTTTTTAACCAATGAATTACATGTTTGTCAAGCCCTCCTTATATAGGGTTAAAGTCATAAATGGCACATAGGGTAACCAAAATGTGTATAGGAAAGAAACACCACTAGAATTGATGGACACACATACATATGAGTAATGGTGTGGTTATCCACCATTGCATGTACCAAGACATGCATTATTTATAACACTCCCTTTGGATGACCATCACACGAAGAATATGTCTCATTAAAACCTTGCCAGAAAAATCCAATGGAAAAAATCTGGCCAAAGAAAAATAGTACAATATTCTTGTGTATATTTCTGTACTGCCTCATTAAAACCTTGCCAGAAAAATCCAGTGAAAAATATCTGGTCGTGGAAAAAGAGTACAGCAGACCAATATTAAATTACTTCCCTCGTTCAGCAAGTAATATCACTCTATTCAACATGAAGACTCCTCTTGTTCAGCATTAAGATCCTTAAGTTGACGCACACCAATATTTTGCACCAGCTTCTTGAATGTCGCAGTTGGTAATGCTTTAGTGAATAGATCTGTCAAATTATCACTTGAACGAATTTGCTGAACATCAATATCACCGTTCTTCTGGAGCTCATGTGTGAAAAAGAATTTTGGCGAGATGTGCTTGGTTCTGTCACCTTTGATGAATCCCCCTTGAAGTTGTGCAATACATGCAGCATTGTCTTCATGTAAAATGGTTGGGCTATCTTTGATCGAAGATAATTCACATGTTTCCTGAATATGTTGGATCATAGATCTCAACCAAATGCATTCCCGACAAGCTTCATGAATTGGGAGTATCTCCGAGTGATTTCAAGAAGTAGCAGTTAATGTTTGTTTCATAGACCTCCATGAAATTGCTGCGTTGTTACAAATAAACACATATCATGTTTGCGATCAGCCTTGTGTGGATCAGAAAGATATCCAGCATCTGCATATCCAACCAGTGATTTTGATCCTTTCGAGTAAAATAAGCTCATATCGAATGTTCCACGAAGATAACGTAATATGTGTTTTACCCCATTCCAATGTCTTCGAGTTGGTGCAGAACTGCATCTTTCCAATAAATTTACAGAAAATGTTATATCGGGGCGTGTACAATTAGCAAGGTAAATAAGATCTCCAATTGCACTATGATATGGTACTTCTGGACCAAGAACTTCTTCCGCATCGTCTTTAGGACGAAAATGATCTTTCTTTACATCAAGTGATCGAATAACCATCAGAGAACTTAATGGATGAGCTTTATCTATATAAAAGCGCTTCAGGACTTTTTCTGTATATGTTGATTGATGGATAAAAATTCCATTTGATAAATGTTCAATTTGTAACCCAAGATAAAATTTTGTTTTTCCCAGATCTTTCATCTCAAATTCTTTATTTAAATATATAGAAATTTTGGTAAGCTCTTCTGCAGTCCCTATCAGATTCAGATCATCAACATATACAACAATAATAACAAATTCGGATTCTGATTTCTTGATGAAAATACAAGGACAAATCGAATTGTTCTCGTACCCTTCTTTCAATAAATATTCACTTAGGCGATTGTACCACATGCACTTAGATTGCTTTAACCCATACAAAGATCTTTGTAATTTGATAGAATACATGCTTCAAGATGAGTTACTTACTTCAGACATTTTAAATCTTCAGGGATCTTCATGTATATATCATTATCAAGTGTTCCATATAAATATGCAGTAACTACATACATTAGATGCATATCCAGTCCTTCTGAGACTGCCAAAGTAATTAAAAATTGAAATGTGATTGCGTCCATTACAGGAGAATATGTCTCTTCATAATCAATACCAGGTCTCTACGAGAAACCTTGTGCGACAAGACGTGCTTTATATCTCACAATTTAATTTTTGTCATTCCGCTTTCTTACAAATACTTATTTATATCCTACAGATTTTACATCTTTAGGTGTATGGACTACAGGTCCAAATACTTCACGTTTCGCTAGCGATCTCCCTGTATTGCTTCTTTCCAATTAGGCCAATCATTTCTACGTCGACATTCATCGATGCTTTGCGGTTCTGGATCCTCATTATATTTTACAATATCAAGAGCAACAACATATTAAAATACATTGTCGACAATGGTTTTGTTTCTATCCCATCTCTCTTCTTCATGATTTAATGAGAATTCATTGTTTATATGTGCCTTCTCAGGGGCTACCTCTTCTGAGGTTAGTTCATTAGAAAGATGAGATTGATCAATTATTTATGTTGCTTGTTTTAATGTCTCTCCAGGAGCACCAATTTCATTTATCTTTTCTTGTGCCTTTCTCTTTCTCAGAATCTTGTCTTTTGCACCAATTGGTCTACCACGCTTTTGGTATGCCGTAGATTCATTTGCTGCAGCATTCATAGATTGTCCTACAGGGACATCAATCTTGATGGAATATTTACAGCTGGTATGTGTCACTTTACTACCCTTTTTGTATCAGTGAATGCGTTGGCAATTGATTTGCAATATTTTACAAATGAATTATCTTCTGAACTTCTAATTCACATTGACTTGTACGAGGATCAAGATGAGACAAAGTTGAAGTATTCCAAGTGATTTTATGCCGTGCTTCTGGTAGCGGCTTTCCTCCCCTAATGATGGGAACACTAACTCATCAAAATGACAATCAGCAAAATGTGCATTAAAAACATCGCCTATTAATGGTTCAAGATATCTAATAATAGACGGAGAATCAAAATCAACATAAATTCCAAGACGACATTGGGGACCCAATTTAGTACGTTGAGGAGGTGCAATAGGAACATATACTGCATAACCAAAAACCCTTAAATGAGAGACATTTGGTTGTTGATCATGGACAAGCTGTATAGGCGTAAACTTATGATAAACAGTAGGTCGGATACGTACTAAGGCTGCTGCATGTAATATAGCATGTCCCCAAGTAGAAATAGATAGTTTTGATTTCATAAGAAGGGGTCTAGCAATTAACTGAAGACGTTTTATAAAAGACTCAACTAAACCATTTTGAGTATGAGTGTGTGCAACAGGACGTTCAACTTCAATTCCTATTGACATGCAATATTCATTAAAAGATTGAGATGAAAATTCAGCAGCATTATCGAAACGAATTTTCTTGATTGGATAATCTGGAAAATGTGCCCTCAAATGAATTATTTGTGCAAGAAGCCTACAAAATTCAATATTGCGTAAAGAAAGTAGTGATACATGTGACCACCGTGTTGATACATCAATCAACACCATAAAATAGCGGAATGGTCCACATGAAGGATGAATTGGCCCACATATATCTCCTTGAATTCGTTCTAAGAATGCATGAGATTCAGTTATAATCTTTGAGGGGGATGATTTAATAACCAATTTTCCTTGTGAGCAAGCAATACATGGATAATCACTTGGCAAAAGAATCTTCTGGTTCTTTAATGGATGCCCATGTGAATTTTCAATAATTCGACGCATCATAATTGATCCAGGATGGCCAAGACGATCATGCCAAAGCATAAAAATCTTTGGGTTAGAGAACTTCTGGTTCATCATTGCATGTGATTCAATTGTTCCAATAGTTGTGTAATACAACCTAGAAGACAGAGCAACAAGTTTTTCTAGTATTTACTTCTGGCCAGAAACTGAAAAAGTAATATAGAGATATTCTACATTATACTCATTTGTTGTTTCAATATGATATCCATTGCGGCGAATATCTTTGAAACTAAGCAAATTTCTTCTGGATTTGCTTGAGTGTAGAGAATCGTCAATATTCAATTTTGTTCCACTTGGTAATATAATATTAGCTCTCCCAGAGCCTTCAATCAATTTTGCAATTCCTGATATTGTGTTAACATTAACAATTCCTAATGTTAACTCAAAAAATATTTCTTATCCCGCATGATTGTATGCGTTGTTGCACTATCTGCTAGACATATGTCTGCATCACTTATCTTGGAATCGATCAATGCATTATTAAAATCCATACCTATAGTCACTTATATATATATTAAATAAAACAAGAAAAACACATTTTTTAATAGATGCAAGCAAAATTACAATAAGATATATTAATTGGTATGGACATACCCATCACCAATTTCATTAGGGTCTACAATAAAATCAGAGACATCAAGATGAGTAAGATCCGATGGATCAGAAACATCAAGATAATTAAGACCCATTGGATTGTAATGATCAACAAAATTTGTCTCCATCTGTTTTCCTTTTTCCTTGATGGATGCTTGAAAAAGATGAACAAGATGTTTGGGCGTACGACAGGTACGCGATCAATGCCCTTTCATGCCACATCTATAGCAAGAATCTTGATATTTCTTTGATGATTCATTCGATGAACTCTTCCCCTTTTCTTGTATTGCTTCAACATTGTTCCACTTCTGGTGGTGTGATATATCTTTCTTGGAATGATTATAACCATTACGGTACCATGATTTATTTTTGCTATGACCACGTCCATGTCCACCACCTCATCCTCAACCACGGCCACGACCACGACCGCGATCATCGAAAGAAGTTGTACTCAGGGAATGAAATTCCATTTGCTTCTGGGAATGGTGTAGAGCCAGTTTGTCGTAATTGGTGATTCTTCATCAAAAGCTCATTATTTTGTTCAGCCACAAGAAGACATGATATCAATTCAGAATATTTTTTAAATTTACGCTCTCAATATTGTTGCTGCAGGAGCACATTAGATACATGAAATATAGAATAAGTTTTTTCTAGCATGTCTTCTTCAGTAATATTTTCACCACACAATTTCAATTGAGAGCCAATCTTGAACAGTGCTGAATTATATTTGCTCACCGATTTAAAATCTTGCAACCTCAGGTGCATCCAATCGTAGCGAGCTTTTGGAAGAATTACCATTTTCTGGTGGTCATACCTTTCTTTCAAATCATTCCAAAGAGTGAGTGAGTCTTTTACTGTGAGATATTCACTTTTCAAACATTCATCAAGATGACGACGAAGGAAAATCATTGCCTTAGCGCGATCCTGCAGGGATGCTGTATTTTTTTCTTTAATTGCATTTCCAAGATTCATAGCTACAAGATGAATCTCAGTATGAAGGATCCATGACAAATAATTTTTCCCCGAGATGTCAAGAGCAACAAAATCAAGTTTGGAGAGATTCGACATGCTATATAAAAAAATACAAAACAATTAGAAAATGATATAATATAAACAATATAATGTTTAACTCTAACATATAAGCATAAATAATAGGATTAGGAAATTTTTCATTTTAGATGCATGCCGGATTGCCAATCACCACAAAATATTTTAAATCATATATAATTATATAAGGTTTGATCAACATATATCATGTGGTGAAACTATCATTATTAAAAGTTTAAGCATATACCACATGGGACACACATATATACAACAGTTTATACAGAACTAGTCACCCATATAAACTGTCCCATTACATAAAATATTCTATCAAATCATATGTGTACTTAAAATAAAAAACCTCTGGTTGACTTTAGGTGAAACATTTTATTTCAAGCCATTCATAACTTAAGGTCTTACCATTCTATATTTCCAGTCAAGCCCTTCTGGGGATACCAATTAAATTGCATATTTACATATTTGACTTCACATCATACCAATTCTAGACTTCTAGTCCAACCCTTCTGGGGACAACAAATAAACTACATATAACTCTTCAGGAGTATTGAAATCTATATAAGTGTATCTCTTCAGGGATAACACTTACATGTAATATAAAAATAAAAATAAAAAGACTAAAGAATAGTAAACAAGACAATAATCTTATTTAAAATACATTACCTGAAACGACAGAACAACTCGTGTTGATAACGTGTTATAAAATAAAAGAAACATTAAAGAGAATTATATGGAGACACAAAAATAAGTTTTTCAGAAACTTTTCTATTATTATATTCCTTTCATCATTCTTTTTTCTTACTCTCTCTTTCCTTTTTTTTAACCAATGAATTACATGCTTGTCAAGCCCTCCTTATATAGGGCTAAAGTCATAAAGGGTACATAGGGTAACCAAAAGGTGTATAGGAAAGGTATACCACTAGAATTGATGGACACACATACATATGAGTAATGGTGTGGTCATCGACCATTGCATGTACCAAGACATGCATTATTTACAACATTAATATATTTAATAAACTAATTATTGAGTCATTCAATATGGATTCATCGATGACCAGTGAGGACGAAGCTTTCATGCATTTGTAATCTCTCCCTCATTTTCTTGAGCATATATTGTCACCATGTTGTTCTAATGTTCTATATATTATTGACTTGACACTATAATAACAATTGTCTCATAAAGTAAGGACTATTGACTTGAAACTATTATAACAAATGCCACCATTTTAATTTGTTTATATTGTCACCATGCTGACTAGTTATTTAATAAAAATTTTGGTATAGAGAAAGGGTTAGTCACCATTAATTGATACATAAACAGGGAGAAAATACAATAATAAACCTTCCACTAAAAATGTAATTAGATGATATGGAGTATAATGAAATTAACTCTTTTTTTGTTTTAAGTTTTCGCTAACCGATGTGCTACTTATAATTAGGTCTAAATAATAATGATTATTAAACATGAAAAATTATGTAAAGCATCAAAATGTATACTTCTTAATCTAGTGCTGATGTATATGTAACATATTATGTTATACTTGGGAGCTAATTAATTAATTCACTCAGTCTATTTTGCAAACTTTTTTGCAGACTCTACGACACTAATAACGTAGTGTATAAAATCATCTAATATAATATATTACTACATTGTAGAAAAATATACAAATATACGTATTCAATCGTATGATTATATGCATTATTTTTCATAAAAGAATATAATTCATTAACATACGTACTTAAAAAAAATGTTGATTGCAAACTAATTGGCTCCAAATGCCAAATAAGGCTGAAACATGTCATATTTCTATTCAAGGAAAAATCCATACAGCCCCTGAAATCTGACTGAAACCCATATAACCCCCTGACTTTTCTTAAAATCCATACAACCCCTTGAAAACACTTAGTAAATCCAAATAACCCTCTGAATAAAATTTTCATTGATAGATGATGAATATTTTGTGAATATTTCATTTGGTTAACATTGATTGAAAACACAATATACTAAAAAAAAATCTTATAATGTGTTAAAAATGTAAAAAATCATATGAAAATGATGATTTTATCATGTCTAGATATATTATAAAACTCTATTCGAAATGGTAAATTCGTCATTTACAGATGATTTTTCACATTTTTAAAGCATTATAGGGTTGTTTGGTATATTGTGTTTTCTATCAGGGTTAACCAAACACAATATTAACAAAATATTCATTATCTATAAACATAAATTTTAAGCAAGGAGTTATTTAGATTTACTAGGTTTTTTTAGGGGGTTATATGGATGTTATGAAAAGTCAGGGGTTATAAGAATTTCAACCACTTTATAGGGGGTTATATGAATTTTTCCCTTCTATTTATAATATAAAACTCATAGTTGTCAAACTGCATCGGACCACCTCCTCGTGATACGGAGAGAACCAGTATTATTTTGAGTGCTGTTATACACAGTTTTTATTTCAACCTCACTTCTAGTCTTATATGCGTGGATTGAAAATTATTAAGAGCATATATTTATTTTAGCGAAATATATGCTTCGATAAAGTTTTTTCATATTTTTTATAAGTGCATCCATGCAATTTATTGGAACATATACTTCATTTTTTTATAAAAACATATATCTCATTAGATGATGTATGCTATTTTTAAAAGATCTAAAATGCTTATAGACTGAATTTAGGGTTAAAAAATAAACTGAACGTAACATTATCATATTATTTCTCGATCCTTCTTTATCCAATTTATTTTTCTCACCCTTCTATCCCATTTTTTTTAAGAACGGAAAATAAAGAAGTTCATTTTTCATGCACTGCTTCCAGAAAGCATCCTGCTGTCATTGTTTCAACTTTCAACAACGCAAATTACAGATTTCACGAGCATGTCGTCCTTTTCTTTGTTATGGTTTAAATGAGGTTCTTATGGAAAAATGCATATAACCCCTACAATCTTATGAAAATCCAGATACTCTTTTTGAAAAATCCAAATAACCCCCTAAAAAACCATGTAAAATCCAAATCAGTCCCTTTGGTTAAATAACCCTTAACAGAATTAGAATATTCTGCTGCCTTAACCCAAGCAATATGAAATAATACCAATAAGTCCTTGAATACTGAAAAAATTACAAATAGGTCGCTGTGAGCTTATGATTTTACCCCTCCTGTTTAATGAACCCATCTTCTTCATTCACCCCACCCGTGAGAGACGACGGCCCCTCCCATCTCTGGCTCTCAATGTCCTCCCGGAACCTCACTCCGATCCCCCTCGTCGGTCCGATCACCTCCTCTATGGACTCCGGCGGTAGCATCCTAACCTCCCGCGCCTACGGCCTACCAAGACATCCTCCTATGCTCCATCCCAGGTCCCTCAAACAGTAACACAAAGAAGTTGACTTGGGTTTAGGAGGTGCCGGTGATGATGACGACTCTGTCCTCCATGTCCTCCCTGTATAGACCGTTGAGAAACCACTCGCATAGTCGCATGCATGGAGGAAGATCAGTGTTGGCCATGCAAAGACCAACATCAAAAGGCTTGTTGGTGGCGCCACCATATGTTAGCATTTATGAGTAATGGCCAAGAGAGTTTTTGATGAAGCAAAGAATGAAATAATTCTTTTACACATTTTGTCAAACATGTGATGGGCAGAACAGTATTGAATGAAATGTGATTGTTCACACGTGATTTTCTCTAGAAAATTTAGTAGTTGTTTTTGTGATACAAAATTCTATTAAAAGAGTGAAAAAAATGATCAGCAAAAATTGAGATTAGATTGTTCTTATAAAAATAAAAGAGGCTAGGATCACATCTTCCTCGTTGCAAGTCGCAACTCATCATCATCCCCTTCGACGCAGCCGCATAGGCATCTTCTTTAAGCAAGTTTACCAAGTTCCAATACATTCAACTATGAATGACAGCATACGCGCTCATATCAGACCTCTTCCTCGATGAGATGATAATGTTTTATCGGGCATCACCATCACCTCCATTTCCAAGTGCTCCCATGCGGACGCCTCCGGGACCACTCGCTTGCGAGCGTTCCTGTTGCAGATCGCACTGATGTTAATTAGGTTTAGATTGATCAAGGGAAGGTGTTGAAGGAGATGAACCAAATGAAAGGGGAAGTGTATAAATGTAATATTACATGTAGAGTTAAATTCAACTAACCCGTAGGTTAATTTAACTGACAAAAGGGTCTATTTACATTTTTGTTAGGTTCCCGGGGGGGGGGGGGGGTATTTGGATTTTCAAAAAAGACAGGGGGTTATATGAATTTTCATAAGATTGTAGGGGGTTATATGCATTTATCCCTATTTTTCATTTTGTTCTTATTTATTTTAGTTTCCTATTATTTTGGGTTTACTCATCATCTTGACCATTAATCAACATGGATGAACCCTTGAATTGGCTTTGCATTGCTGGATAAAAATGTGAAACAGAGTGGAGTGGTTCAAATGGAAACCTGATTCGCACTCGTTTGGGATGAGGAATTAAGTTATTCGGGATAGATAATTATATTGTGATAGATAACTATGTCAATAGAATAGATCGTTTTCTGTTTGGTTGTATTTTTTGTTATTCTCGTTAGAAAACATAATAATGAAAGTTTTGTTGTTTGGTTGACAATAGATTAGTTGAGGATAAAATATAAATAGCTTGTGGATAAAGTTTTATCATTTTTTAAAATGACAACATTACCCCCACATGCATTGAACACATTTAATTAAAAATTCTTAATCATTTAATTAAAGACCATATATATTTAAATCTAATTAAAAATCATATATGTTTAATTTAAATCATAAACATTGTCACTGTGCTTCCCTGCCATTGGAGGGCACCGCAATCTTCTGCAACCCTATCCCTGAAGAACAATCAACTTCATCTCCATGAAATCAGCGACAGAGAAATCTTTCACGGAGGAGTCCCACCTCACGATCGTCGTTCCCCATCTCTGCGGACCCCTATCGCTGCGGTCCTGCGGAGAAACTGTTCTCCCTTGTGCGGATGGACGGCACATCAACGGAGACGGAGGTGGCAAAGACGAAGAGGGAGTGGTGTTGCAGTGTTGCTTCATCTGCTTCTCTATTCCATCAAATTTGAGTCGCATGAAGAGGCCACAAGGTGCTTCCGCCTGGGAGGGGTTCGTCAGCGGACGGAGAGAGCACGAAGAAGACAGTTTTTTAATGGATTTGAAAAAAAATTAAAAATGAAAGAAACAACACTAATAAATAATAAGAAGAGGTCGCCCATAATGGTTCTGTCAGGGGTAGAAAAAAATAATTGATGGGACGGCCGGCCCCACTTACACACGAGGAATAGATAAGGGTGTAATAGCCAATTCCAGGGGTCACCTCGAATTGTTATACTCGGTTATTCTAACATTATCTGGCATACTAATACCGTCTAATTCCAAGTAAACAAACACCTTTTTATACCTTTACACCTCAATCCAAACAGGGGGTTAAAATGTTTTTTTACCAATTAAAAAAAATGGAAATCATGAAATGGGAGGGTGTGTGATGTATGTTAGTTATTAGGGGTTGGTTACCAAAGTTGTATATGTGTATGTGTTATCGGATATCGGATTCGGGTTATCGGATAGGTCTGTTCTGTTACTTGTCTGACTGGTTGATGCAAATCCTGGCATAGTGATCTCGAGCATCGATGGAGAGAGTGGGCAAAAGTTCCCACGACGCTCAAGTTAGTCTCAAACCTCAAGGAGACAGATCCAATCTTGGCTACGCTATTAGTTAGTTTTATGTTACTTTCGTGTCCAATTCCTCTATAAGTTTATCTTTTACTCAATATGATGATATCTTTATATCGTCATGTCATTCGATCATTAACTTATTCACTTGTCTTCCATATTCCACGTAAGATGATTACCCCTCATCCATTTATTTCTAGTTAGGATAAGCATTATATATATGTATGATAAGCATTATATACATATATGATTTTCATGTAAATGGGATTCGAGGGTATAACAGCCATTTATGTATAACTTCTCTTTCAATTGTATGGAGTAAAAGAATTTATGGTTGATGAGGCCAACCAAGCGACAGAAATGCTGGTTTCAGCTATATGCATTTATACCCACCACAATTATTCTCGGTCGACTTCTAGGTATAACAATTCACTGAATTAGGGGTACTACATGTTTCAACAACGTGGGTTCCATACTTCCATATTATGTTTTTGGGTCCACCAAAAAATCTTTATGATTGGTATTTTTAGTGAAGAAAAAAAAAGTGAGGGACGCCCATTTCATCAGGCATTTTTATAATCATTACATATTTTAAAATTTTTTATAAAAAATTTATATTTGTCTAATAAAATATATTCTCTAATTAATGGAATGCATGTTTATTTGTGTGTGTTTAATACTATATAGATTAGAAAAATATATATATTAAATTAATGTTTCATGAATAACAGCCCAGATGACGGAGTGTATCAACATCGTTTTAGAAAAACACCAAAAAAAATATAAGAGCATGAGATTTATATATCGACACTCAAACTTGGTCAATAAGATAGAAATTGAGTGAATAAAAAAATTAAAAAAAATTGGAGAAGCACACTCGAATCAAGGAGGCTTTGAGACGAAGGACGACTGACTTATGGGTAGAATGGAAAAGACAGACAGAGAGTGAAAACCATACCATGTTGGATTGAGTAAACGACACTCTATTTCTGACGGCGTTATGCGCTATTTGGACAAAGCGGAACAAAATGGTATTCATATACAAGTTTCAATATCGAGAACTTATGGGAGTCTAAGGGTGTGTTTGGTTGCGCGATTGCAAAACTGATTCTGCAAGAATTCGCGATTGCAAACCTGATTCTGCAGGAAGCTCACTTTCTCAGCTTTTTGAAATCGCAGCTTTTGGGCACTATTTGTCTGCAATCGCTAGGTTTAAAACTGCGATTACAAAACTGTTTGGTTGCACGATTGCAAACGCAGCTTCCTGTAATCGCAATCGCAGCGCAATCGCGCAACCAAACGCACCCTAAGGAGGTTTCAATTCGAAACTGGACGATTAATTTGGTGGGTGTAAAATCCTTGTAGTTTAGGGGGACTAGGGTGAGTTTCAAGGGTGTTGATGGGGTGATGGCATCGGGCCAGGAAAGAAATCTCTTCTTTCTAGACAGGTGGAAGCATGTCTTGTTGTAGATGTTTATGTTGATGGGGTGATGGCATCGGGCCAGGAAAGAAATCTCTTCTTTCTAGACAGGTGGAAGCATGTCTTGTTGTAGATGTTTATGTTTCTATTCTCTTTTTTTCTCTTACCCCAAATTCAGATTTTGTAACGTTTTCTTATAAAAATCAAAGGAGATACTGTCCATAGTTCCATAAAAAAAATAGAGACATGGATCTGAGATCCGATGTGGATGGACTCGACATGGATTTATATCTCACCAAAGTCCATCCCAACACTATTGTCACCCTCAAATTTTTTTTAATGAAATTAAGTACATAGAGAAATACCATTTTGTATATCTTTAAAATTCAACACACACTATAAATAGTAAACACAACTCACATCAAACAAATACAGAATCTTTACTACAATGATGACGAAGAGGGCACGACACTCTCGACCGAGAATGGCTGTCACATAGGAGAGGGCATAATGACGTGCCCTAGACATACATGCATGGCGTGGATGGAGGGGGCATGATGAGACGAGGAGGGAAAGACGATGGTGGACGATTGAGAGAGGGGGGGGGGGGGTGATGTAGGAGCATCATACTCAACTAGTGATGAAATAAATGCATCTATCAAATAGACTAACATTATAGAGCAAATTGGTGTTCAGAGCATGTCACTTTAGATCAGCCCATGGATTGCCTCATTTAGCCCACAATCCAACCCACCAAAAGTGGTCTTTTTGGTTTGACCATTCTCTTCACTGGTAGTTCACTCTTCAATCTTCTCCTTGGTAATTGGTTTGTTAGTGGTGTTATTCGTAGTTGACATTTTCAAGTCTTGTAATTTGTAATGCTTCATTCCAAGGTCTTATAAGTTGTAATGCCATGTTCTAAAGAATTGGAATAAGCACCTTTTTTTTCAAGACATGAGAATTTGTCAAGTCAACATTGGATTTGTTGCTTTTTATGCGGCTTGTCCCCTCCCGTTGCCTATAAAAGCTTGTAATTTGGATGAAAATGTAAGTGAAGTTGAATTGAATCAAATTTATCTAACGTTTCTCAGAGTGAATCCTCTTGAGTAAAAATTTAATTATCTTTTATCTTTCTTCTTATGGGAGTTGAAGGTGGGAGAATATCTCTTATTTTTCTTCATTGATCAACGATCCATTGGAGGTGGCGAGTACTTGCTCTTATCCTTTCTTTGTTTAATTAGACCGCTCCGATTGAAGTGACAAGATTCTATTCCTATCCTTTTATCCAAGGTCGCGTTCCGTTTAAATCCCTACAGGTGGATATCTCATCCCGTCAGGGGTGTATGAGGACACAATGATGTTGGCGGCATGGAAGGCACGATGGAGGAATGCATTGTTGGGGGTGGGGGGAGGGGGAGGGAGTGGTTCAAGTGATTTTAGAGTTTACAATAATAAATAGTGATATGAAGGCGAATTTAGTGTAATGTAAACAAAAAATGATGGGTTGGATTAAATATGCTCTCATGTTCCCTAACCCCGAACCCACCTCCTCTTGCTTGTTAAATGGAAAATGATATATCAAGTCCTGTGTGTTCACAGCCTCACTAATTTTTCTTTTTTATTTTGCTCATTGAAGTAAAAACTTCTATAAACTTGAAGTGTACATTGAGATACACTAATGCACTTTTCTAAAGACTAATTTTTTTATATTTTTGTATATTGTAATAATACACTATGCACTATAATCACATAATGTATAGACGGCTAGGGGATCATTTTCATACTGTAAATGGACCACAAAATAGACTGAGTGCATTAACGTTTTTGTTATTTTTGTCTCAATTTTTTGCATTAGATTTTTTGTTTTGTATCGGATGATCCCTTGTGGCTGAGCTTACGTCAAGCTGAAAAAGATACTTTCGCTTGTTTGTCCCGGTCCCACGGTTCGAATAATCGCCAACAAACAGGTTGATAAATCAGTGTCAAAGCTTGAACCCAAGACCTATCCTTAACACAGATAAACCTTGAACTGTTGTGTTATAGCTACTAGGGACATGTTTGGGTAACTTTTGAGTTTGCAAAAAACTATTTTTCTCAAACCGGTTTCCAAATATACAAACTGGGGCAAAAACCTATAGACAAATTTCTGTAAAAAATGTTCAACACTTTAACTTTTAAAAAACTATGGAGAGACAACTTCTTGCAATTTTAGACTCAACTTTTACCTAAAATCAGTTTTACAATCGTGCAACCCGATGCAGCCTAAAATTTGTAGTGTGTAAAGGAACAATCACATGCACATTTTATTTATAGATTTTTTTCTTTATGAAAATATCCCTAAAGGGAATGATGGGATGGGAATGCCAGCGTATGTGTAACAAAAATGTTGATTACCCATAGTGTTCTTTTATTTGTAAGTACACACATATAGACACACATATAGTGTGTACTTTTCTTAACTTACTAAAAATATATATATATATATATATATATATATACACACACACACACGAGTGATTCAGTGCGGGAATGCGGGAAACGACGTCGATCGTTCGATCGCGGGTCCATCGCATCCAACGGTCGAGATGAATCGCCCCCGACCGTCCGATGCGATGGACCCATGATCGACGGCCCGTGATCGCTTCCCGCATGACCGCATTCCCGCACCGAATCACTTCCCTGTATAGGGAAATGATACCGTGCGGGACGTGCGGTCGTGCGCGAACGACCACGGGCCGTCGATCACGGGTTCATTGCGGGTCCATCGCATCGGACGGTCGGGGGCGATTCATCTCGACTGTTGGATGCGATGGACCCGCGATCGGACGAACGACGTCGTTCCCGCACGACCGCACGTCCCGCATATTATCATCGACCTCCCTGTATATATATATATATATATATATATATATATATATATATATATATATATATATATATATATAGCCAGCTGATTGAGGGTCCACTGATCGAATGGCTGATTGACGTGCACCTGCGTTGTTTTGTGCGAGATTATGCTGAATCCGCTTGATTGAGGGTCCACTGATCGAATGGCTGATAAAAAAAAAATTATGTTCCCATTCTATCCCCCCCCTTAAATGCCAGTCAACTATCCATCGAAATCTCCTCTCTCTTTGTCCAACTCTTTTTTTCTTCTCGTCCACCAAAGCACACCCTCCTCGTCTCTGTTTCTTTTTTTTCTTCTTCTCCACTGAAAATCTTCCCCAAATCACACCGACATCTCCCTTTTTCATAACGACACCTCCATCTGGCACCTCGTCCCTCGACATTGTCTGGAAATCTTCCCCTTTCAAGCACCGTCCACCTCCTGGTACCGGTGTTGTCCCTCGATCACACGCATCCCCGCCCGACATCCCCTTAGTTTCCTCCACCCCTCGAAGGCACCCGTCCCAGCCCCGGCATCCCCTTCACCGGCACTGACAGCCCCATCCACTATAAGATTTTATTTTACCTTCTTTGATTTATGGTGATGACTTAGGGTTTAGGGTTTTATTTTTGTAAGGATTTCCAAGTTTTGTTTTGTTTTCTTTTAGGGTTTCTATGTTCTGTTCTTAAAGGGTTGATAATTTTTTGGGTTTTTGATCTAGTACGTAATGTGCCTAAAATCATTCATTAATTCTTGTTGAAAATGCTTTTAATATGTTTAATAATTAATGTGTGGATTATAATCTATTCATGATTTAAATGGGGATTATACTTTTGTTGAGAAATGCACATGTAATACATGAATTAATCAATAATGTGTCGCATTCCATAGCCACGAATCAATCACCACCCATTTAACTATGCATTACCTGGTCATTATGTTAAATTGTTGTAGGATGGTTTAATTTGTTGTTATTGAATATTTAATCCTTTTAATGACACATTCTACAAGTTTATGCCCATTAAGGCATCTTCCACTCTTGCACTGGATATTTCTTTGCAGGGTTCTGTGCCTTTTCTTATAGGAATATTTCTTTTGAATGGGTTTTTTGTTTAGGGTTAATGAATGATTAGTTAGGGGTTTTTTGTTTAGGGTTAATGATTTTTTTTCTTTTGAAGGGGTAAAATTTATATAATGTTGGGTTAGTGGGTTTGGGTTTGAGCATCCTATTAATTGAGATAGGAAACGGGGGAAATGTCCAATGATTTGTCATTTTTTTAACAAGTCTAATTGTTTGGTAAACTCTATAGTGTTGACAAGACTTGAAAATTTGTTTATTTATCCAAGAAAAATGTTTCATAACCGAATGAGTGTGCATGCATAATCACATTGAATACTTTAATGAGTGATCATGCATAATTATTGAACACATTGAATATTCTTTTGATAATGGCCTTACAACGGATCACATAACAATGTTTGATGAAAATGGCTTATGAGTATTGTTTGATTTTGAGTAAATTATTTCTTTTATTTGTTTTCATATTACAGTTAAAAAGGGATCCCCCGTGGCTGACCTTACGATCAAGCTGGGAAGTCTACCTCTGCCTGTTTGCCATGGTCTCATGGAAAATTATTTCGAATAATCACCAATAAACGGGTGGGTAAGTCAGCGCCAAGACTCGAACCCAAGAGCTACCCTCAACTCATGTAAGCCCTGAACCGTTGTGCTATGACCGTTGGGGATAACTATACTTATGTTAGTTACTATACTTAAGCTATACTTATGTTAGTTATTGTAACTTGTACATATATTTATATAACTAGTATATAACGTTTCTCTAAATTATATGGGGAAGTAAGAACTTAGAAGCTGCTTCAACCACATTTGCATACTATCTAAAATGATCAAAATAACAGAACCATGCAAATCCTTATTTGCAATCTCTTTTCATGCCATGACAGATTATATGAGACTCTTCCCAAGCCGTCTATTTAATTGGATCACCATGTCCTTTGCGATGAATAGGGGATTAACTTGAAGATTGTTTCTAACAAGTTTAGTAACCCATTTTTTGTAGGCCTTGGGATGCCCTGCTCTTCGTAAATCACTCCCACATGTATGTGTCGATACAAAAGTTTTGATTTTGTACAATCTCCAACTCCATTCGTTATTTTGTGTAACACATATGGTTGACCTCCTCTACATAAGATATTATATACATCAAATTAATATAAAACTGTAATATTCAATAACATAAATAAAATTACAACATACATAATTGTACTAATAAATTATAAAAATTATCATTTACAGAACATAGACTACAATTTACATAATACTACCAGTTACACAAATGAAACAATCTAATTACAAAGACTAGCTACTAAGGACAGAACCTATCAATTACAAAAACTACTAACTTTACATATCCAATGTAACAATTACAATATAACAACTACCATTGTAATGCCCAATTGCAACAAAAACTGTTATTCACATTCTATAATGCCGCAACTACAACACAATTACACTAAGGACATCATGTAATGCCCAAACTACAAAACAGAAATATATTAGTTTATGGAATTAAACTAATGCCTAGACTACAACATAATTATAGAATGTAATGTCCAATGTAACAACTACAATCAATACCCAATTACATAATTAAAGTAACCATTTTCATATGTGTAAATGATAGAGATTTACATAAATTTACATAAATGTAATAACCATGTATAGATATAAAATGCACAATTACAAAAATTTGATAAACAATTACATTATATAATTGTTGATTTATAGAAATAATCACGTAACAACATTTAACATAATGTAATATAAAGCAAACCAAGGAGTATAAACCCAGAACAGCAAAGTATATTAGTTGCCCTTTCTCAAAGATTATCTAAATCATCCACAAGTGACATACACTCAGAAAAGGAAGAACATCAACAAAAACCGATTCAAGTGACATTGGCAAATTATATAAAGCAAACCGAGGAGCATAAACCCTGAACAAAAAAATGTATTAGTTGCCCTCTACAATAGATTTTCTAAACCATCCTCAAATATGAACTTCATTGATATCTTCAGCTTTCATTTAAGTTGATTATAAAACTGAATTATTGGTCCAAACTCAATGATTAATTCTACATATCCTTTATTTATTAAAAAAAGACCCAAAATCAGTCAACACATTAAAAATCCATTTTTCTATAAAACTAAGATTAATAGAACCCAAAAGAAAATGAAATTAAAACAACTCATGCATCACCTTTTTAGCATCATCTATTCAGCTTTTCTTCTCTTCTCCGTTGCCGCCGTCTCTACCTCAATCACCAGCGGTGTGATAGACGACGGCTCTCCTTAGCGACGTGATGAGTGGTGGATCAGTGAACGGTAAGGTGAATGGCGACAGTGTGAAGGTGAACGATGAGTGGCACTCGGTTGGGGAAGGAAGAAAAAAAACTCAGTTTGGGGAAGTCTGGGGGATTATACCAATTCCAAACGGGGCTACAAGTCACCCATTCCGTCTGTCGGACTTTGTCCTTTTTTTGAGTTTTTTTCATATCCGCCCCCATTGTCTTTCAGTTTCACAATTGAACCCCTATCTGTGTTACAAATGGGTCCTTGATATTTACAACCAGCCCCCTGAAAAAATTCAGCCATTTTCGTCTTTTCATGGGCTATTTGCAGATATGCCCCCAGGTTCTACCAGTTTGACAACCAAACCTCTGTGTTACGAACAAGTCTCTATTCAAATTTCCAGATTTATAACTAGATATCTAGTCTCAAATTTCATGAAATTTTATCAAATATTTTAGACCACTATGATAACCATACAATTATAAAATAAACATTTTGGTCTCATTTGATAAATACTAAAAATACAAATAGAATTAGACCCATTTAAGCACATAAAGTTATTGATGATAAGTCTCTACTGTGTTTTCAGTTTTATTTTTATATTTACAATAATATAACATTCGCATATGGTACTTCATGTTGATGAACCGAAAACTAACTATTCCATAAAAATGGGTCCCATAAAGTTATTGATGGCAATTTTAATTTTCATTTTCATATTTACAACAATATAATTTTCGCATATGATACTTCACGTTGATGAATCGAAAACTAACTATTCCATAAAAATGGCGTTTTCAATTTTTATTTTCACAAATAGGTCCTTAATTCAGATTTTTAAATTTATAAACAGATCCTCAAAACATGATTTCTTAACCTTCAAATTTCATGAAATTTCATCCAATATTTTTTATGACCATTAAGATACCCATAAAACTATAAAATAAACATTTTGGTATCATTTAATAAATACTAAAATTACAAATGGAATCAGATCCATTTGAGCTCATAAATTTATTAATAACATGTCCCTACTGCACTTTCAGTTTGTATTTTCATATTTACAATCATATAATATTCACATATGATACTTCTGATAAAAATATTTAAATAAGTTTATTTATTGTTAGTGTTCTAAATATTATTATTGAATATTAGTTGGTAAAAATTGTAGTTGCATTGCTATTTGAAAATTTTGATATCCGTGGTTCCATGCGAAAGAGTCTACATCGAGAAGTGGTGGGAAATCCTTCTGTTTTTTCTTCGTTGAATTCCCCCATTTTAAATCTTTAAATTTTAAATTGAAATGAAAATACAAGAGATTCAGAATTCTTAGAAGAATTCTTTACCGATAAAGAACAAGTTCTTCTTTGATCAACTGATTCATGTGATCTTAAGTTTAATTAATTGTTAAGTTTAATTAATTATCAAATTAATTATTTCAAAAAAATAACAAAAAGCCGACTACAACTAATGCTTAAATTTCAGCTTTTCTACAATTTTTTCAATATGCTTCACACTTTTATCTTAGATGATACGTTGATGAAGCTCACACTAAACTAGCCTGCAATCAGGATGTTTATATGTATTTTTGTCAAATGGACTCTCTGTAATGTACTATGTTCATATATGATCTATGTAAATTATGATTTACTCTCTCAACAATACCCTTTTGTTATATTTAATGTGTTAGATTATTATATACAATTCATTTTATTTATCAAATATTTTTCAGGAAGAATTATTATTAATGTCTAACTAATATAGAGTTTTTGTTCCATTCGGATTTATTTTTCATTAAAATTTTTCATTATTCAAATATGATCAATAATACGTGCATGAGCGTGTACAATATACTAGTATTTTACTAATTTGGTATACACTAGTTTAAGAGAACGTGAGGGCCTGGGCTGGTTATGTATGAGATCTGACAGATCCTAGGTAAGACCTAGCCCAGCTCCTCTTGGTTTAGATTCGGGTTCACTTATCCAGCCCGAATATGACCCATTGATAGGCCCAATGAGACCTCGGATCATTGAGTACATCCACTCACCTCGAAATATAACTATATATTCTCAACTATACTGGTTAATGATATTTCATTCCATTACCCCCCCTTTTTGATAACGGGTTAAGAGAGTATAAAAGAGGTATAAAGGTGATATAAGAATAGATAGAGAAAATGACTGTTTGTATTACTAAGCCAGTTTAAACGAGTATAAGAGATTATAACAATTCTAAATAACCCATATGATAAGCTATACTGTTTGTATTCCCATTGGTCTACATGTCAAATTAACTTTTTACACTTTATCATATCAAATCATCTATAAACACTTCTTATACATCAACAGGGCTCACTTGCTAAATCAACTTTTTACACTTTATATATATTTTATTATTTATCAACTAAATAATTCAACATTTATTCTTACGTTTTTCAATAAGAATAAAAAAAACACAACCAAACATAAAATCTTTTATTCTTGTAGAATTGTTATATCTATACTAGCATAGTTATCTATTTAGAATAACTCAATTCCTTAATCTAAACGGGAGCAGAATGAGCTTAGGTTTAATGATACCTACCCATCTATTTAATTTTTATACTTTGCGAGTTACATTAGATAATATCGAACAGAAGGCGATGCACTGAACATAATGAAATATTTCACAGAACTTGACTCAGATGTTCCATGCTGACTATCATTCACTGCAGAATCCTATATGGTGATAATCTATCACTCCTAGATGCTGAAATATGATTATTTATTTTTAATCTTATATATATAATTCCCAAAAAAAATTAATGTCTATGTTACGTTCATCCCATTGAATAAAATTTAATTGTTGATTCTAATAATGTAAATTATGTTGTTCAAATTTAGAAGACTTGTGATCAACTAGCTAGGTTAAAGCTCACATTCTAACTCATATAGATACACTAATTTGTTGACAAGTACGTACTTTTACAAGTTACCTACTAAAAGCAGGTTTCTTAAAAGTTAATTTTACATAAATATGCTTATATTGTAGTACTTATGTCATGCGAGCCTTCATTAAAAAAAAAAACTTTCCATACATGCCCATAATTTTTAAAGAGCTTTGCTACACAGACCCCAACAAATAGACCACTCCCACAAGCCCTTTGTTGTGTCAAAATCTAATTGGTTATTTTGACACTTTTTGCAGAAGGGCAAAATAGCTAAATACCTTATTTCTCTCCTCGTTTCACGTTTTATCTCTCGTCCATTCAAACACATTCCATCTAAATTTGGGTTTTGAAAAAAAAATTGAATCGAAATTCAGAGCCCAAAAACCCCCTTTTGTTTATAATGATGAACAAATCCTGATATTTCCTTCAAGAAACGATATAAAAACAAAAGAGTTCTTCCGGATGATTCAACTATAACAAAAAATAGGTATGCTACCTTTTTTTTTATATTTCTAAAAATGACTATGTTGTTTTTGAAGATCGTGTGATTAATTGCTTTTTTTTCTAGGGTTTTTTTTTGTTTTTAATTCGAATAGATACAAAGTAAACCTGATTTTTTTATGCAACCTTTTTTTGGTATTTCTGAAAACAATTCTGTTGCTTTTAAAGATCCTGTGATTTTTTTAGGGTTTTTTTTATTCGAACCGATGCAAAATGTAACTAATTTTTTATAAAGAAAACTATAATGTATGGTTAGCTTCTGTTTATATTTGTTATTAAAATGTAGCTGACAAAAATGATTACTGTAATTAGATTTCAGTTACATGTATTTCCATTTTTGCTTGGTAGTTGATATGAGCATTGTAAACATGTAACCAATGTAACTCACTACAAGTAGTTTGTGGTGTATATAAGTGAACAGCAAATGTAACTAACTATGACAATGTATTGATCATGTAAATTTTTTATCAATTTGTTTAATGTTACTATTTTGATGAAGGTAACTATATTTGCAATGTAATAGATTGAGATTAATCATTCAGCCAATGTAACTAATTATTAGAAAGAATTATCTGTGTTGAGTTGTTCAATGATAATCTCAATTATTATGTATGTTCAGTGTTTTATGAAATTTACAGAAAATGTAACTTACTTTCAATGTAACTAATTTTGTGTATGCATAACAGAGCACTCATACATTAAGGTGTGTTGTATGTTTACATTTGTATGAAATGTAATACCAATTTCTTCAATCCGAAAAATTTGTGTAAGAAAAGTGGTTTATGTGGATTTTGAAGTATTGTGGAATGTAACTATGTTTAGAGAAACATAATTATCTATTTGCCGAAGGTGAACAAATACAAATAATGTATATTCATAATCAATTTGTTTAGATTTTGATGTTATATGGAATGTAACTATGTTTAATTTGTATCTAACTTTAATTAACGTAAGTAAATATGAACATTTATTTAAGTTCTTTGTCATTACTTCTCTTTATGTTATCATTATATGTTTTCTGATGTTACTATTGTACTGAATGTAATTAATTTTTCTGAAATGTTACTAAATTCTTTCAACATGTGAGTTGTTTTCTATTTTGATTGATCTGTAAATGCAGTAATTGTAACTAACTTCATACAATGTAACTAGGTTACATATGTGTATTCTATGATATGTAATAATTCATTCAGTATTATTGGAATGTATTATAGTGAATGTATGTCTCAATGCGTATGAAAATATAATGAATGAATGTAGCTAACTTTGAGTCTTCAACTTTACTTTTCATTCAAAATACAGTTTTCATGAGTTATGCAGACAATGTGTCTGACATCATACAAATGCAACTTACAGGTACTACATAGATCAGAATTAATGAAGTGCTTCGACTAGGTGAAACATGACAACATCATATCTGTGAAGGACTCACCTCATCAACCCCAGTTTAGGTAAGTATATTTTCCAGTAACACATGTTACATACAGAAATATATTTGAAATAAATAACTAATATATTTTATTTATTTTCTAAATGCAGTGTGGATTGCGGGACAATCATCATTGAAATTATGAGACTGCATGTTCATCAAGAAAAAATACCAGCAACCATGACTAGGAGTAAATTGAAGTATATAAGATCTCACGCATAATCAAAATATTCCAACAACGAGCCCAGAAAATTCACTGAAGAGGACCACAAAGTTTCAACAATGCATTTTGATGACTGAACTGATGTTTTGTCAATTTTGTGTGAATATGTTTTGTGACGCGTGTTGATGAAAAACAGAAACAAGTATAAATGTGTGATGATGTTTTTAATTGATATTTATTTTTGTAATTTTGAAGAATGTGAAATCTAAAACATTGCTTCGTTATGCTTAATATGATATTTCTGGTTTAACGTTTGTGGTTTAGCACTTACTGTCAATATATTTAGCAATAGGAATATTTATACTGGCAATGTAACTAAGTACTAGAAATAAGAATATGTATTTTCAGTGTTCAAAGAAGTTACATAATGTAGCTATCTTTGAATGTAACTGTTAAAACTGTGTCACTTTTAAAGGTCAAATATCACGTTTTATTTATTTTAATAGTTCGGGCATTCAGTTTCAAAATCAAATTGCATATTTGTGGTTCTGGTGTTCACTTGGGGTTAAATGGAAGTTTTTGTAGCATTTTGAGGTCTTTTAGAAATTATGCAGTTTCGATTGGTATTTGGATTTAATTTTGTTAATGACCAAGATGAAGTAGTAAAAATTTAGTTTTATCATGAGATGTTCAATGTTAAGTTAGCTTTCATACAAAAGTGGAATTAGATCAACTGGATTCATGTATCAAAAGTTATGGGTGTTTTTCCAATTATACCCTGGGGATATGAAATCCAGGCAGCAGCCCTGTATGATGTTTATCCTAAATTTCGGAATAGCTGGAGAGGTTATTTGATCTGGATATAAACATGAAAGTTGTAGAGAATCTTCTTATCTTTCCAATGCCATTGGAATCGTGTAATTCGGAGCTGTATCGAGGAAGTTATGGCCGTTTAAGTGAAGGCTGCGCAGAGTTTTAACTCCGAGGACAGCTCGGTCTTTCACTTCTCTTTTGCCTATTTAACCACCCCCATGTGCACGACCTTGGCATAATTTTTCCCCCTTTTTGGATCTGGTCCAGCCCTTGGTGTTGTGTGTGTTGGGTGGTGGAAGGAGAAGGAGATGGAGCAAGAAGAGAAAGTGTTAGAAGTGAAGGAATCAAGGTTTGTGTGTGTATGTTATGTTGTTGTTTCTCATCTCCTCCTCTCCCTCAAGCTCCCTCACATGGTTCAGTCCTTTGTATGTGTTCAGCCCCCCACATGTTTGATGAAATGCCAAAGAGAAGGTGTGCTTGGATTGGGTGCATATAAAGGGAGATCAAGCAAGGTTTGTGTGTTTGAGCTTGGCTTCCCTCTTCTCCACCCTCTCAAGGTATTCTCTTCCCTCTTTGTGAGTGTGTTGTGCTAATGTGTGTATGTGATGGCTGATTTGGTGGTGGTTGTGGCTGTGCTATGTGGCATGTGTGATGGTGGTTGTTTGTGGTGATGGTGGTGGAACTCCTTATGTGCACCATCTCCTCTTCTTCCCAAGATCTCGTAGACCGGACGTGCGGCGATCCAAGTACTTGTGAGTGGTTTGATCCACCCATTTTGAGATGCGTTCGATGCATGTACTCATACATCGCGCATCCGTGGGGCTGTGTATCTATACTCAATCTTGATTCCTGAATTATATTGCTATATCAGATCCATATCATGCTAAATAACTTGCATGCTAGGTTTATATGTGAATTATGATATGTAGGATTCTATACTTTTTAGTTTTATTTGAGGTATCTTATATATCATTAAGTATAGAGTATAACATGATCTTATATTAATAAATAACATAGTGTTTTGCATATACTAGTGGGTATGCCTCTAAGTAAACTATTCCTTGGGAGAATGTGGTTAAGACTCATTTAATTATTAAATTCTTCTTTGTTTGATGTTTTGCCTTTACCTTGAACTTTAGATGGGTCTTATTTGCCTCTACTTAATGTTGGATGAGTAATGTTAAATTATAGTGATGAAGTTTGGTTGTGTTAGGAAATGTGATTTTCTTTCATTTCTTTAGAATATTCTATGAGGAGTGGTGAAGTCATTTATTTCATAAGTTACTTAGCATTGTTATTTGTCGATTCCATGTTTGTTTAGGGAATCTAATTGCATATGCTTGTACTTATTGATAGCTAATAAATGGGTCTCACTATTATCTTGTGCATATAGTGGAATCATGTGATTGATTTAGAAAATGCAGTTAATTTTTGAATGCTAGGTTCTTTGGACATGTGGTCCATGCACCTTGTTGTGATAGAAAATCAAATGTGATAATTGTATGTATGTTCAATAGTTTGGCCTTATTTGTGACAGGTATATCTATGATCTGTTGTTGTCAGGATCATACTTTGTTTTAGCATGCAAATGTTGTAGCTATCTTGTCTGCATCCGATTGATGCATTTCTATGGGAATTCATGAGAATTCATTGTTGTATTGGAGTTTGTTATCTGATAGCTATGATGATAGAATGTCAGGCCTATCTGTGTTAAATGTGTGCATGACTCGCCTTTAGGATCATGTCTTGTCATGATTGAGTGCGAGGACTTAGCTTCTTTTCCCCCCGCATCCAAGGGATGCATCTGTGCGAGAATTCAAGGGAATTCTGTATAGCAATGGTAATTCCTAGCGGATAATAGTTGATCTGTGAGGATCGTATTGTGAGCGTGGAATGCTTCTCCCTTACCTCGTATCCGCGTTGAAGCTACCCGGCGTTAGAGCTATCCTGGATTCTGCCGCTACATCATAGGAGGCCCAATGTGTATTTTAATACCCTTGTGGCTTCGTACCTATCGTGGAAGGCTGTCAGGAAGAGGGCTACCCGGGAGAGGGCTGCCGGAAGGTTAAGGGAGTTAACGAGTTGATTTTCCTTTCTAATAGTCCCATGTCACCCTAGGGGTGAAGGTGAGGATGACATTGGAGTGCTTCCTCCCGTATCGTCGTACATCGAAGCTTCCGAGTGTTGAAGCTACCCTGGATAGTGCCACCACATCATAGGAGACTCAATGTGTATTTCAATACCTTGTGGCTTCGTACCTATCTTGGAAGGCCGCCATGGAGAGGGCTACCGGATGATGCAAGGCATTGTAACGTATTATACATCGATGCAGATAATATTTGAAGTGTTGTACTAGTTTGAGATACTACACATTACTATTAATGAATTAATTGCTTTTCAAGAGTCCTAGGAGTTCCACTCCGGGTCAAGGGTGAGGTGAGATGAGGTCACATCTCCACGTGACATGTATCGGTTGGGGTTCTTCCGCATATATTTTTCCTTACAAGAGCAATGTGCTTAATATTATACTATATTTATAGAGCGTGGATTCTTGCAACTCACTGAGCTTGTAGCTCACCCCTCACCAGGGACTGGGTTGGCGTGGAGCTAGAGCATCTATCTGGCGTGGTTCGTGCGTAGAGTATCCCACCTTTCGGTTAGCGAGTGCGAGGCTGTCAGCAATCCCATTTTCTTTGTGTATATACTGGTAATCGTGCGTGTTGCACATATGATTTTATTTAGGCTAGACTTGGACTCTCACAGGACAGTTATCGTGTATTCGGGTTTGTAATAATGTTTATGATTTACAGACTAATTTGTATATTATACTTCCGCATCATTTCTTTTTATTGGCTACTACTTTCCTGTAGCCTTGTTATCTTATTTGACCCCTGTTGGTTATTGTATGATTGGTAATGCCTCGGGGCGTAATAGTAACTTACTTTGTGTCTTCATATCTGTGAACAAATATTTATATGAGGTTATGTATATGCAATCATACATTTCATCAGATTGACCAGTGTAACTTGGTTTATAATGGAAATCAATTCAATAAGATAGTTATATTCGGAAGACGATGAAGCTAGTTACAATAAATATTACAAAACATTAATATAAAAGTTAGTTACATTCTCTGTAACATTCAAATCCAAGTTCACTGTACACTAAAATATAACTGAATAACACATTGCAAAATAAGTTCACTAAGTTAAATAAACAAGCTTACAATATCATGTCCATGGAACGATAAAATATAAAAATGGACAAAGGACAAAACAAGAAATCAAGAGGCAGCATGTCCAACATCTTCACCAGCATTTTGCATGTTACAACTTCTTGTATTCTTCACTTGCTTTTTCTTTGGCTTGAAAACCTTATGTGTTTTCTCTCTGTAACATGTAGCTGAGTCCCCAATGTTTCCTACCAATTCAAAAAGATAGTTACAATAAAAAAATGTAACTTGGATTATAATAGAAAATCCTAATAATAAGTTATTTACTTTTGGAAAACGATTAAGCTACTCACAAAAAAAAAACAAAACATTAATATAATAATTTTTTCACAAACGAAGAAGCTAGTTACAAAAATTAATACATAAACAACAATATAATAATTAGTTACATTCTTTGTAACATGGTCTGTGTATGTAATTGACTTTCAAATGCCAAACATTTACAAACGAAGAAGCTAGTTATATAAAATAATACATAAACAACAATATAATAGTTAGTTACATTCTCTGTAACATGATATGTGTATGTAATTGACTTTAAAATGTCAAACAATAGATTACTCCACGTATTGAAAAAACACATTTGACAACATAAACAACCAAATTAACATTAAAAAAAACAGAAGAAAAAAAAACCTTAAATATAAACAAAAATCAAACCTGAAGCGGCAGACATTGACATGGTATCCAAACTATTCAAAATTTTTTCCGATAAGATCAGACGCTAAAAATGTCATAATTTTCAGTCTAAAAAAAAATCTGCAAATTCAAACGAAAATGAAGAAGATGATTCAATTGAGATCATTTCAAAATGTGAGAAAAGTCAAAAAAGGAAAAAAAGGCTAATTAATGCTCCCAATGCACAGTTCCAAGAAAGGAAATATTAATGACTGCATTTATTTCGTTGAGTGGTTACAAAACAGAAATAAGGGTATAAACGAGAATTCACACATTGCCATGTCATGGGGCTTATTTGGGGCTTATGAATTGGGGCTTGTTAATCATTTACCATTTTTAAATAAGGTGTAACGCCTCAGGCTTACACAGCAAGAAATTATCCGTTTTGCCCTTAAATGGGCTCACAGGTTTAAAACACGTCTTGGTGTGTAAGAGTTGTGCTTACATATAAGCACATATTATCTCCTTCTATTAGACGATGTGATACTAAACACCCTCACTCTCACCCAATCCATGTGCCTCTTGGGACTCTTGGGCTTAGGCTAGGTGTCACAATCACCCCCCAATAGGCCACACATTCTCGTGTGGGGCTACCCACACCCACCCTCGCGAAATGGACAGGCTCTGATATCAATTGTAAAGCCACAGCTCACGAAATGGACATGCTCTGATATCAATTGTAAAGCCACACAGGCTTACAGTAACACCTGTGAATTTTATCTTATTTATATATTTGATTTAAATATATAAATATGATATTTGAATTAAAATTAGTGTATTTTGTGTGTTTTTAAGTTTTGGCCCATTTAGTGTATCTTTATGGGTCCATTTCAGTTTGTAATTTTTAATATTATGTAATTGTAATTTTTAATTAAAATATATATATATATATATATATATATATATATATATATATATATATATATATATATTCATTGCCTACATAAATATATTTCAATTAAATTCGAATGTTTGATCATTTTTAAATACTTAGGATATTAGATTAGATAAGTATAAATATGTGTATGTGGGTACGTGTAAAAGAGAGTGAGATGTTGTGGGCGTTACTTTATTTTAGCACATGATGGGCCTTATGAAGGCACCAAAGAGGGCCCATATGCATGGAATGGGACATATGCACGTGAACAGTGCACAATTCCCTTCTTATTTAAGGCTTCCTTATGTATTGGCGGGTGAAAGAATTATGGGGGGTAGTCGATACAGACTTTGATAGATTTCTATGAACATTGTTTAAGTGATGAACTTTTGTAGACTTTGCAGACTTTCACAGACTTTTGCAGACTTTCGTAGATTGACTCTCATGGACTTTCACAGACTTTTACAGACTTTCACAGATTGACTCTCATAGACTTTCACAGATTTTCATAGACATTGGCATATTTTTACATATTGACTCTCATGGACTTTCAAAGACTTTCATAGACATTTGTAGACTTTCTCAAATCACTCTCCTGGACTTTCACAGACTTTCATAGGCATTGACAGACTTTCACATATTGACTCTCATGGACTTTCATAGACTTTAATAGACATTTATGAATAAAGAAAAAAAAGATAAAAAAAAAATGTGAAAAAAATGTGAAAGGCATGAGATAAAAATTATAAAAGAGTTTTATTAAAAGAAAAAAAAGAAATATCACAATACTAGAATAAAAGTCCATGAGAATCCCACTCATTTGGCTGGGATTTTGAAATGATTTTTTCCTTTGTATTTTTCTTTCTAAAGTCCACAAAAGTCCACAAAAATCTATCACTTATGAAAGTCTTCACAAATCCTGTTTAAATTGAATAACACATGACAAAATGTCTACTAGGAAGAGTCTCAATTGAATAACGCTGGACTTTTTGTCCACGGAATAATGTCTCTATCGAATAACACTGGACTTTTTGTCCACGAAATAATGTCTCTATGGAATAACACTGGACTTTATATCCATGAAATAATGTCTCAATCGAATAACACTGGACTTTTTGTCCACGAAATAATGTCTCAATCGAATAACACTCGACTTTTTGTCCACGAAATAATGTCTCAATTGAATAACGCTGGACTTTTTGTCTACGAAATAATATCTCAATCGAATAACGCTGGACTTTTTGTCCACGAAATAATGTCTCAATTGAATAATACTGGACTTTTTTGTCCACGAACCAATGTCCTGATTGAAAAAAACAAGATTTACAAATCCATGGACATGGACAATTTGTCCATGAAAATCTTAATTGACTACCCCCTATTAGGGTGTGCGGCCGTGCCTTCTGCTCGGCGCGGAGAGAGAGAGAGAGAGAGAGAGAGAGAGAGAGAGCGGTATTTAATCTGATCTTCTTAACTTTTGATTTTATTCTAAATCATTGTTATTCCTTTAGTGATAGTGGATTTATGTTTAGGTTATTAAGTTTTTGTTTTTATTTTTATTTTAAAGATAAAATTAGGGTTTTGATTTATTTTCATGTTTAAATATATTTTATGTTATGAGATTTTTAGTTTTTGATCAAGTTAAAGTTTTGATATGTATATGTTTCTGTTGTTAAATTCTTATGATTTTATAAAAAAACTAGGGTTTTGATCTACTATTTATTATTATTAAATCTATATTAGGTGTTTGAATTTTTGAGTCTTCATAAACTTAGGGTTTTGATTTACTATTTATTTTAAAGATTAAATTTATATTCAGATTATTAAATCCATGCATTTATATTATGATAATTTTGCATGATTTGGATATTTTTCATATTGATCAAATTGCATTTCTTGTTGAATAAAGTTGTATGATTTAATTATTTCATCATGTCATTTAAAATAGCATGAATTATGCTATTCATGTTTCAAGAAATAACGTAATACATTTTCTGATGCTTATGTTTTCGAAATAATATTTGGATTAAAGATTTTCATTTCGAGACTTTTGGAAAAAAAAAATTTAGGACTAGTGGAGACAATCTAGTCCTAGGAGATTTTATCAAGATGCATATCATGATATATTTTCTGGAATAAATCCCCCCGTAGTATTTCGCTTTTGGGGAGGAAGGTCTAAGACTTGAAGAGTCCCAAGATCGGTGAGGGGTGTGGTAAAGCATTCCTTACAACGGCGGATTCCTTTGTTTGGAGTCTGCAGCAACCGGGGCATCCTGTGCTGGTGTTCTCGTAATGATGGCAGCGGCGACCCATCAGCGTCTTCTAGATCCGACGTCTCCTTGAGGGAGCTTTTTGAGCGATTTAGTCGCTTGGGGCTTGGCACACCTGTTTTTGGGGAACGGTTCTTCCGATTGAGAACCCTACTCGGTCATATCATTTAAGCTGCATGATTTCTATGACGTGAACTAAGGATTGGGCCACGTGATTGCATTAAAATTATATTTTATAAAGCTCATGAATTTAAATTGATTTATTAAAAAAAATTCTTGTTTTTAATATATATATATATATGATTTTATCATTTAAATCTCATGATTTCTCTGATGTGGGCCAAGGATTGGGCCACGTGCACATTAAAATATTTTTTAAAAGTTTATGATTTTTAATTGATTTAATAAAATAAATATTTATTAAATGAAATTCTGATTTTCATAAAACCTTATTTTTATATGTAACTATCATATGAAGTAATTTGTCAGTGGACTTATTCACTGAGTTAATCACTCACCCTATTCGATATGGGCTGGTTGTTTCATAACCAGGTATTGCGTACTCTGAGGATTAAGATGAAGTTTGGACTTTTCGCGTCTTTCAGAAATTGCTCCGAAGTAGCGGTTCGAGAGTAAATTATAGTTGCGATCGACTATTTATGTTTGTTTAGTTTAGATGGCTCCCACAGGGGTGGTTTGTTATGTATTTTCTTTTCAGTATCTTGTCTCAGCAAAAAAAAAAAACTCTGATATATTGTAAAGTCATTGGTGATTTAAAACCGTTGGTTTTATTTATTTTATTATTATCGATTTTATTATATTTATATTATATTGGTATCATATAAGAAGAAAAGAAAAGAGTTGTAAATTTTGATTTTGTAATTGGATTAAATTTAGTAGCGACCCATTTACCGTCCGTTAAACGGTTATGTAAATGTGGGGCGTTACACAACAATAAGAAATTATCCGTTTGCCTCTAAATGGACTCACGGTTTTAAAACGTGTCTTGGTGTATAAGAGTTGTGCTTACATATAAGTACAGATTATCTCCTCCTATTAAGTGATGTAGACTCTCACCCTCATCCAATTCATGGGCCTCTTAGGACTGTTGGGCCTTCCTCTCAATGGGTCGGGCGTCACAATCTCTCTTCCGAATGGACCACACCCACCATCGCGAAATGGACAGGCTGTGATACCAATTGTAACGCCATAGGTTTACATAGCAATAAATTATCCGCTTTGCCCCTAAATGGGCATACGGGTTTAAAATGCGTCTTGGTGTGTAAAAATGTGCTCACATATAAGCACATACTATCTCTTCTCATTAGGCGATGTGTGACTGGACACCCTCACCCTCACCCAATCCATGGGCCTCTTGGACTCTTGGGCCTCGGCCAGGTGTCACATAAGGTTACATGCATATCTTCTCATGCACTCAACTCAATTAAAGATGATTAAAACATGAAACTTAAAGCACATATTATCACTTTGTCCTAGGTGAAAATTAATTTGAATTTCACGGTATGTAATAAACATTTACAGGCAGACAAACATAATTTTATTATGGGTTTAGTACATTTATATATGATGACAAAACCAACAACCCCGCCCCCCCCCCCCCCCCAAAAAAAGGGTTAATTGCCCAAATACCCTTACAGTCAGCCCTCATTATTCATGTGCCCTCACCTTTTCGAAAAAAAAATTATATACCCCTATAGCAAACATCCATTTTTTTACCCTCTTCCTTTAATTTTCCCTGCCCTACAAAATCGCAGTTTTTCTCATGTAATTGCATATACGTTTTCTGTAACTTGAAGAACACAAAATGTAATTTATGTAAATATTATCTGTAAGTGCATTATTAAGGACATCATGTAAAAATAGTAACTTGTAAAACATTAAAGAAATATACTTTAATGTATAACACCTAAAAATATTTATCATAATAAATACATCAGAGCACTTGAATTCACTCAATGTTTGCATTCCGTCGTTCTTTTTCTACCTTAATGAATTGAGTTGTTGTCTTCTCCCGTATCCTCTTCATATCTTTTTGGCTGAAATCAAATCCACTATTACATAGCGCACTTCATTAGGAAGAAAGCGCAATCCAAACTATATTTGAGATACAATATTCAGTCAAACACCCAAATAAATCAAACACTAATAAATGTGTACTTCATGATATTATAAGAACCACATATACACTAATGTTATGCATTAATGTATGTTTATTTAGTGTTTTGCATGCTACCATTTTTACATGACATAATAATGCATATCTATACTATATATATTAAAAGAATGGGTCCGAATAAGACAACGATCCAATCCCCCCCTATGGGTTTTTTTGCAGATAGGACCCCGGATCATTCGTATTTATGATTAGGTCATCCAATCCCCCTATGGTTTTTGCAGATAGGACCCCAGATCATTCGTATTTATGATTAGGTCCCTGGTCAACTCTTTTACATTAGTGCATGTGCCAACCACTCTAACCATGGTTATTTGCATATAAGACCTTGGGTCACTGATATTTATAAATATTATTGCCAAACTTTATTAACCGGGCACTTACAAGTGTTTTTTTTTTCTTTGAAGAGGATCAAGTTCTTTCTCTCTACTATTCTAGCCATAGATATATTTCTCTCTACTATTCTTTCTCTCTATTTTGTATATTGTTCATTTGTATTAAGGATTTTATTTGTTTTGCATTAGGATTTTAGTTTTTATATTTTTTGTATGTATTGCTAATTGCTCATATATAGGGATTTTAGGATTTTGGTATGTATTGTGTATTGGGATTTTAGTTTTTATATTTTTTGTATGTATTGCTAATTAAATAGGTCCCTAAATATTACTGCCAAACACTTTATTAACTGGGCACTTACACGTTTCTTTTTTTTTCTTTGAAGAGGGTCAAGTTCTTTTTCTCTACTATTCTAGCCATAGATATATTTCTCTCTACTATTATTTCTCTCTATTTTTTGTATACTGCTCATATATATAGATTTTATCATTTATTTTAAGGATTTTATTTGTTTTCGTATTGGGATTTAGTTTTTATATTTTTTGTATGTATTGCTAATTGCTCATATATAGGGATTTTAGGATTTTGGTATGTATTGCGTATTGGGATTTTAGTTTTTATATTTTTTGTATGTATTGCTAATTGCTCTTGGTATGTATTGCTTGTGTATAGTTGGTTATATATTGCTCATATACAAGGATTTTATTTATTTTCATGTAGGGATTTTAGTTTTCATATTTTTTGTATGTATTAATCATGTATGCATTGCTCATGTATTTTGTGCATATTGCTCATATGTAGAGATTTTATTATTCATATTTCATATGGAGAGATTTTATTTTTCATGTATATACAACTCATATAAAATGGTTCCGTGAATGCTTTATAAAGATTTTCAATTTATTTTTTATTAAAAAATAATTTGTAAACATTTTCAATTGTCTTTCTATTGAAAATTAATTTGTATTTATTTTGTGGGAACTCTCAAATTTATCATCTCACGGAGCAGTCTTCCATTTATGTAGTCATAGTAGAATTCAATTAAGATATAATCACAATTATTTATTTAATTACAAATTATGAGCATATTTTAAAATAATGTTTTTAAACAATATATTTTTATTTTGTTATTCATTATTCATTATGTATCTATGATTAATAATTAACACGCGTATTAGCGCGTGCATTTTGTTATAATTACTACTCGATTTTTAGTAATATGGCTCACTGAACTAATCATATTATTTTGTACATAGTAGAATTTAGAGTTCTTATTAATGTGCCATGTTAGAATTCAATTCAAATATAACCACTGCCATTTATTTTTTATTAAAAGGATAAAATAACATAATATTTTGAAAATTATGAGCATATTTTAAAATAATTTTTTAAACAATATACCTATGATTAACACGAGCATTAGCGCATGCAGTTAAACTAGTATAATATTTATAGAAATGATATTTTATGTACTGCAAGTTATAGAAAACATATATGCACTTACAAGGGGAATATTGCGATTTTGTGGGGCTGAGGGAATTAAAGGGAGGAGGCTAAACAAAAATTGGGTGTTTGCTGCAGGAGTACAAATTTTTTTTTTGAAAAGGTACACATGAATAATGAGGGGTTGGATGAAGGGGTATTTGGGCAATTCACCAAAAAAAAAAACCATTAAAGAAATAGAAATAAATGTGTTAACCATACATGTCCTCCCATCTGCTCAACTCAATACCGATTTTTGAGTACCAACATAGCCTAAATTAGGTCATCTCCAGCCTTTACTCAAACCAATACCTAAATTTCACCAAAAAATTGAGTAGAAGCTTTATTTGATTTGATGTATCTCCAACCATCACTTCACCAAAAAATGTGTGGTGTTGAAGAAAAAAATAGCATTTGGAAATTTAGGTAAATATTTCGGTCTCCCTTGATTTGGGTAAAAGTTTAGTATGGATATAGGTAAATGGTTGGATAAATTTTAGGATGTATTTTACTTAACTAAATTTAATTTAAGGTATATCTGGGTATATGATTTGAGATGCTCTTAATAATTGTGTTTTTGGTTACATATTCATTATCCTATTAGTATTACATTTATCCTTGATTATATATGGGGTATATAATTAAAGCATTGTAAAGCTATTCGAACCCCTATTTGCTATGCTATTTTTAGAGCTTATGTTGCATCATCAATGAATAATTTTACCCTCCATTTGGTTCGCGGATAGCGTACTTGGGAATAGAATACTAATATGGGGATCAATAGAAGAGATTTATGACTTTTGTTTAGTTGTTATTTTCTCAGTTCCATAATTTTTTATCTTATGAGTTTGTTTTATTAGACTATTGTTATAAAAATAGATGGATAAGTAGGAATAACTTTACATGCCTCCCATGATATAGTTATCGGAGTTTATTCTAACTTATCCAAACATATCTATTACAATTTATTCTTACTAAATAAACATGTGTTTTTATCACAAGTCTATTTTCTCCTTATTCACATACTTCTTTACCAAAAAGAGATTGTTTTTTCTTTTTTGCTTTGCTTTCAAATTTTGTAGGGCTACTATACAATACCACGATTTTAAAAAGTAATAAAAAGCTTTTAATAACGGTTTAAATTGTGATATCTGATCATGTGATATTTAAACCGTGACTCGTGATTAATGGAGAGGTGGTTGGTTACTTTCCCAGCAAGAGGGGGTTGCATCAATGAGATCCTTTCTCTCTCATTCTCGTCGTCTTGGTGGCCAATGTTCTAAGCCGCTTATGTAAGAAGGTAGAGGAGGCGGGTTGGATCTCTGGTTTGACTAGCTTATAGTCGGGGAGGAAGGTGTCGATCTTACAATATGCTGATGACATGATTCTCTTCAGTAAAGACAACACGAGGTGTGTGCGAGGTCTCCGCTTTGTCCTATTTTAGTTTCAGCTTGTTGTTCGGACTCATCCTCAATTTGCACAAGAGCTCTATGCATGGGGTGCATGTCCTACTGGAGGAGCAACACATATTAGCGGATTGCATTGGATGCCCTTCACGTTCCTTTCCTACCAAGCACCTAGGTCTTCCTTTGGTCAATGGGCGTTTGACTAAGGAGCACTAGGAACCATTAATCGAATGCTTTGAAAGGGAGATTGGTCGGGTGGAAGGGAAATATGCTTAGTTGGGGAGGGAGGCTGACTCTATTGCAAGCAGTGTTGATGAATCTACTGCTATTTTATCTCTCAGTATTCAGGGTACCGGTTGGAATCCTGGATCGCATCGATCTCATTCATAGGCGGTTCCTTTGGCAAGGTGGAGAGGTAGAACGCATGGCTCTCCACATGGTGGATTGGGAGTTAGTATGTCTGTCCAAATGAGAGGGTGGTTTGGAGGTCTTGGACCTCACGTCAATGAACAACAAAATGGGTGTGGCAATGGCTCTCGCGATGAGGTTCGTTGTGGACTCGAATCATGAAGGAGATGTTGAGAAATCAACTGCGTGTTTATTAAACATAGTTTAATACAATACCAATGTGGGGCATCTTTAGTCCCATATGGGAAAAAATAAAAGAATGAAAAAGAGTATTTGATAGCTTTTACATCTATTCTAAATGGATCTGTTGGGAATGGGCTTACCAAGATCCATTTGTTAAGGGACTTGGGTTATTGGGCCTGGTTAATTGAGATACTACGTTTATGTCTGTTGAGGTATCTATTCAGAGTGAGAAAGGTAGTCAAATTTTTTGTTGGATGTTAGTTAAAACATCCGTTTGAGATTTAGGATTGGTTAAAGAGTCTCTTTAGAGGATGTGAATGGGTGTAAGAAAGGTAGTTAATTGTGTTTCTATGCCTATAAATAAATTAAACATGGATTCAGAAGTTTGTGATCATCCGAATACACACACCCCTCTCTCTCCAAAGTCCTCTTATGTCATCATATCCTCTCTCTCCCAAGTCTCCCTAAACCATCCGAAAATTTCTAGGTGTTGAGAAGCCCTCTTTTCATACCAACTCTTCTGCATTCATACAATACTTCCACTTTTTGCCTCTTATAATCGGGAGATTGTCAATGTGCGATGCCCATTGCTTACTTTTTATCTTCTTTTCTTTATTTTTCGCTTTCTAATCTCCCTCCTTTGGAAATTTGTAATTCAATTTAACAATGAAACCGGATAGCAAATATCTACATTTTTTCAAAAAATAAAAATAAAAAAATGTATATGACATTTTTATCACTCTACAAAATCGTCATAAATCAAAACAGTGATTCATATATGAATATAATGTGTGTAATTTAAAGAGGAATAACAACATTTTTAGGTTAAACCTGATCTTTAGAATGAAGATGACGGTTGTAAATTGAAATGTGATATTTAAAAGGAAAGTAGTACGATTTTTTTTCTACGAAACAGTGATTATTACCTGTAAATGATATATAATAGTTTAGATTAGAACTGTGATGTTTATGTTATTAAGATGATGGGGTATGTAAAAATTATGATATCATGCTTTATAAACAATCTGTGTTCTACATTGTGAAAAAATCAGATTTATCCCATCATTGGTTTATTTTATATCATTGAACCATGATCCAATGCTCAATATTGTTTGTACATGCTTAAATAATTTAATTTCGTACAACATACCATCTCATGGTAAACAACAACCATACTTCTTCTACCAAGTGTGGAAAGTTTTATTAACTCATTTCTATTAATTTAATTCCTTTGACTTTTGGCCTAAATCATATATAAAAATATAATAATATTAATAAACTATTGGCTAATAATATAAATTTATTTGAAGTAGTTTAGTGATGACAAAACTTATACTCTAAAATTACAAAACATATGCATGTCCTCTAGTCGTCTATGAACAAATTAGGGGTACTGGTCCTTCAAGTATTTGTTCTTCAAATTGTATTGGTAGTCCCTAAAGCCAGCATTCATATTAGGGGATAAAATCTACCTCGATCGAATAAGGAATAAGTACCCAAAATAAATTAAGAACAGGAAGAAAAGTCACACTAAGTATGGATAAGTCCCACCTTGGCATAAATGGTCACCTCGAAACAAGCCTTTAGAGGCCTACAAACGTATGAAGGAAAGAGTATGTCTTCTTTAGGTCTGTTAAGGTGTCCCCGATGTAAGTCTTGAATATGACGATTGAGTGCGACCAGCGAAAGAGAAGACCAGTGCCACATGTACTCAGTTAGAGCCAACTCATTCCAACTGGAGCCAGATCATCTAGTTGACTCGGTGAAAAAGAAAAAATGTGACTTACGTGTCACCTGATTATTGGGCCACATGAATGATTCTCCCACGTCAGTTTAGTGTGCTTGACATACAACCTCTGTCTATAAATAGAGGGAACCCCCTTTTGAGAGGTACACACATCTTCTCCACAAATTTTGCTAAGATTCATATTCACTTTCTCTCATTTGATTTATCAAATCTAACACTAACTTGAGTGTTGGGTAGGCTTGTCAACGGGTCGGGTCCAGGTCAGGTCGGGGTGGACCCAGACCCGACCCGTTTGATTGTCGGGTCCGGGTCAAGTCGGGGTGGACCCAAACGTAACCATTTGATTGTCGGATCCTTCAGGTAGGGTCCATATCGGGTCTTGGGTCGGGTCGACTCATTAACAGTCCTAGGTCAGACAAAGAGAGGTCAAGGGACTTCTTAAAGGCCTACAATTGCTTCATTTGTTTTTTTTCCCCATAGTCTAGTGTATTATAAATAGTTCTTCACTATTTTGATTTGTTAATATTTTATGAGGGAATATTTGAAATACGGTTTGGATTATTATGTTTTTGCATGAAGTTAAAAGGTTGTAAAAATGTTTCAAATGCTTAAAATTTTAAATGATTATTTAGTATTTAGTTATAAATGTTGGGTTGGATCATGGGTGTTTGGTTGGATCATAAATAATAAGAAATCACATAGTATTTGGGTTGGGTTAATCGGGTTTATCGGGTCCATAGGATCGGGTCTAGGTACACCCCGAGTCAACCCATTTTAATTGTCGGATTCTTCGGATCGGGTATTTACACCTTTTATCGGGTCGGGTTCAGGTCGACCCATGACCCATTGACAAGCCTAGCGTCGGGGGATCATTGACTGACACCACACCGGTATGAGTTCAGAGAAGATAAGCCAAAGAACATCAATCGATCAATCAATTGCGGATCTCCATTGCCACCTCCTCGCCGGTCCACCTTCATCAAGGCCAGATCAAATCTGAATCTGGCCCCATCAAGACGAGAATCGATTACTCTCTCAAACATATGATTCTTCAAGTATTGACCATCAACTACCCTTGTCCCTTCAAGCTCAAAATTGATATTAAGTAAATCAATGACCTTCTGAATGTATTGAGAAGGTTCATCTACTAATGACTTGTAGATGATCAGGGATGGGCACCTACTAGGAGACCAATGGTTGAAGCTTGGGCCTCACTCTCCGTGTTTGGTTGATCAATTATACTTATATAGTCTTTCAATTCCCTTCATATTTCGAACATATAGCTCTAATAGGGTCACTCATCTTTGACGAAGTGAAGGCGGAAGGGTCAGGATGTGAGGATTGCAAATCAGAATCCATGGAACTGTTTTGGATATATAAAAAAATAAAAATAGGATCAGTAGATATTTGAAAACTATAGACAATTGAAATTGAATGTAAATAGTGTTAACATTTTGTATATTATGTGGATTTTACATGTTTATATTTAATTAGCTACTAGATGTTGTTCCATAAGAAAAATATTTATGAGTAATTGAAAGGTGAACCAATTAATTTATAGCATCCAAAATGTTTTACAGATAAATAAGGCATCCATTACATTTTGAGATGTATTCACTTTCATTCATGTTCATTATTATTCTCCATTTTAATGTTCAATCGAATAATGAAGTAGAGCCGGCCCTGAGAATTTTTTTTTTCGGTGGGGCCCTAGGTGAACTTTTAAAGCGTTGCCCTATATACATTAAAAAAAATTTCTTGAATATTATTTTATTTTAAGTTATAAATATTATAAAATTATAAATACAATATTATACAATCATTAAAATTGAAACCTCTTAAATAAAAATTTCTTGTAACAACTACATCAGAAAACACTTATAAATATCCATACAAAATTATATTCGTATTAAGATCAATTAAATAAAAAGGTACAATAGCAAAAAAATAATTAATCAAATAAATATCATTTAAAAATTATTCTTCTCACATTTTGAGCAGCAAAAGTACTAATTAAACTTGTATAGTCAAGTTTTTCTACTATGTGTTTTTCAATGGATAACAAAGCTAATCCATTCAATCTTTCTTGTGACATGGTAGACATAAGATAAGATTTTATCAACTTCAACTTTGAAAAACTTCTTTATGCAGAAGCAACTGTAATTGATATAGTTAATAATATTCTATATGCAATCACATTTGGAAAACAACAATCCATTCTTTTTAAATAATTCAATATATAATTCAATTGCTTTTGTAATTTCACTTGGCAAAATTTCTTTTAATACTTTTAATTGCAAAAATAAATTCTCACCCATCAATATCAGAATGCATGTCATGTTTCAAAAGAATTTTAAGCTTATTGCAATAAGATTTCAAACTATGATCGTCTACATCTTTTAACTTTTTCAAATCAAACAAGAACCCAAATATTTCCTCATACATTTGAAATGGTTCAAATCGACTCTTAAGTGAAGAAAGAGCTTGATCTACTATGATCATGTTTGTTGCAGCTTAATTTTATAGATTATAGATTATAACTTTTTTGATAAGTTGTAGACATGTTTGTTGTAATTGTTTAAAAGCAGTAAATAAGCAGTAGTAGATGTTTGTTTAATAAGTTGTAAAATAGCTTTTTGCAGTACAATTATAAAAAATAACCCTATACTATAGAAGTAAAAAATTGATTTAGTTTGATTAAATAAGTTGATTTTTGCATATAAAATTAATTTTATAAATATTTAAAAGAAAATTAAATTAAGATAAATAATATTTGAAAATCACTACAACATTTTTCAAATATTACATTATAGAATTTGAATAAATTGAGTGACAAATGGAAATTGTCAAAAAAATTGATAATGTATTTTTTGTAATAGTAAAAAAATTAAGAAGATGAAAGGTGTTTTAATGATTTTTGGTGTAATAAGAAAAAAATAGATATACATATTATTAGTAAAAAAGATTAAGGGCATGAGTGTCCAAAATAAAAAATTTAATGTCTTTTATAAGCTATAATCTCAAAAGCATCCCTTTCCCAACTTAGAGATTAAAGCTGGTTTTAACTTAAATAAGTTCCAATAAGTTTAAACAAACATGCAACAACTGTTTATTTTAAGCTAAAAGCTATATCTCCAGCTTATGAGTTTTAATAAACATGTACTATATATATGAAATAATTAATTCTAAAAGATTCTTCAGTTGATTGTATTATCTCTTCATTACCAATATCATCAAATTGTTTCTTTCTATGAATAATATGTTTTTCACGAAATTTAGATTCAATATTTTTTTTGCTTGGTAATTGAAGATTTCACTAATAAAAGAGAGGGTTACATATGTACATCAAAACAAAAAGGATATAGCTAGGACAAGAAAGGGAGCCCATAGCTAACATGGATACAAATGAAAGATATTAAAGTCTGATAATGAAAACTAGGATTTGGAAATTAGGTGATGCAGAGAAGTGCCATATCAAGATATCCTTGAGTTGGGGAGTACCCGCTTTGTCTTCAGCAATGAAGGAACTTAACTTCTGCAGTGAGGTGGCAAGGCTGAAGAATAGAGGTTCCAATTGAGGATTGCAGGGAAGCAAAACAATCAGCCACTCTATTTCCCTCTCGAAATACATGTGATGCTTTCCACTCGGTGAGTTGAGTGGAGATGTGGTGGATTAGACGTAGATCACGCAAGGCAGTCCAAGGTATCAAACCTTTACCATTGGCCCAAGCATATGACCGTGGTGGAGTCCGACTCCGACCAAACCTTCAAAAGGTTATGGTTTCTTAGTCGAAGACAGAATTTAAGGCCTTCAGCTATCCCCTTTAATTCTAAAACATTGATTGAAGCAGCCCGGGTACGTGCTGCCATGGTTAGGTTCAATATTTATTACAGTTGCAATGTTTTTTGTTTCTATCCTTGCCTCATCAAATCCTGTTTTTCTACAAGGCTAAAAAAAAACAAGTCCTCTTAACTGATCTATAGCAACATTAATATGCATATCTTCAATTTGAAAAAATTTTAACCCTATTAACAGCAAACAAGATATTATACGAAATGACCATGCCAAGCAAAAATTTAAAATTCTTAATTTCATAGGTTGCCAAGCACTTTGCTTCACTTTTCATTTTGAGATCTTTACTATTATTTGATAAGTCAATTAAAGCATCTTTTATTTGTGGAGCCTGATATCTTATTGTTTTAACACTTTCAATGCGACTTATCCCAACGTGTTTGTGATAATGGCTTAAACATGAAATCGTTCACCTTCTCTTTTAACATTTTCCACCGGGGATATATACATTGTACCACTCCAAAAAATGATACAGCTTTAGAACAAGAATTAGCCATATCACAAAGTACATGTAAACACTTATGTGAATAGTAGCTCCTGTATCTATCCACCAAGAATGGAGTGACACTTCAAACTGAAAGGTGCATGCTTTAATATCTTGATCCTTCCAACAAAGCATGCACCTTTCAGTTTGAAGGTAAAAAATTTGTTTTTGTTTGTTCTAAATTTAATCTAGTTGAAGTGCCACTCCATTCCTGGTGGATAGATATAGGAGCTACTATTCACATAAGTGTTTCCATGTACTTTGTGATATGGCTAATTCTTGTTCTAAAGCTGTATCATTTTTTGGAGTGGTACAATGTATATACCCCGGTGGAAAATGTTAAAAGAGAAGGTGAACGGTTTCATGCTTAAGCCATTATCACAAGCACGTTGGGAAAGTCGCATTGAAAGTGTTAAAGCAATAAGATATCAAGCTCCACAAATAAAAGATGCTTTAATTGACTTATCAAATAATAGTAAAGATCTCAAAATGAAAAGTGAAGCAAAGTGCTTGGCAACCTATGAAATTAAGAATTTTAAATTTTTTCTTGGCATGGTCATTTGGTATAACATCTTGTTTGCTATTAATAGGGTTAAAATTTTTTCAAATTGAAGATATGCATATTAATGTTGCTATGGATCAGTTAAGAGGACTTGTTTTTTTTAGCCTTGTAGAAAAACTGGATTTGATGAGGCAAGGATAGAAACAAAAAAGATTGTAACTGTAATAAATATTGAACCTAACCATGGCAGCACGTACCCGGGCTGCTTCAATCAATGTTTTAGAATTAAAGGGGATAGCTGAAGGCCTTAAATTCTGTCTTCGACTAAGAAACCATAACCTTTTGAAGGTTTGGTCAGAGTCGGACTCCACACGGCCATTACTTTGGCCAATGGTAAAGGTTTGATACCTTGGGCTGCCTTGCGTGATCTACGTCTTATCCACCACATCTCCAATCAACTCACCGAGTGGAAAGCATCACATGTATTTCGAGAGGGAAATAGAGTGGCTGATTGTTTTGCTTCCCTGCAATCCTCTATTGGAACCTCTATTCTTCAGCCTTGCCACCTCACTGCAGAAGTAAGTTCCTTCATTGCTAAAGACAAAGCGGGTACTCCCCAACTCAAGATATCTTGATATGGCACTTCTCTGCATCACCTAATTTCCAATCCTAGTTTTCATTATCAGATTTTAATATCTTTCATTTGTATCTATGTTAGCTATGGGCTCCCTTTCTTGTCCTAGCTATATCCTTTTTGTTTTGATGTACATATGTAACCCTCTCTTTGATTAGTGAAATCTTCAATTACCAACCAAAAAAAAAAAATTTGAATCTAAATCTTCAATTACCCGAGCATACTGCATATGCCGAAATACAATGATAAATTTACTTGCTTATTTCATGAAGAAATTTTTTTTTTTTCTTCAATGATCTTGTAAGAGGCACTTGATACCACTTGTTATGTTAAAACTATGTCACTTATTGATGGTCAATTATCGTGTTTTTATTTATATTAAAAGTTTGGGCGCTCAATGTTAAAATTTGAATGCATAATTATCCTTATAAAGCCTATTAGTGGTGAGAATAGACTAACACTTACCCCTACCGCATCTTATTCACCTCAAAAGTCAAATCCCGCCAACCCTCACCCCTCCCTTTCATTTCACCCGACCCTGTTATGCCCAAATCGAAGGAAAGAAAAATCTAAGGCAAAGAAGAAGAGAAGGGGAGAAGAAGAAGGAAAAGGATGGGATTAATTGCTTTTTGTGTGTGTGCGCGCTCAATATGGGTTGATCTCTCTCTCCCTCTTCCTCTTTCTCACCCTCTCTTAGTCACCATCTTTGGACAGCTGAACCAGCCATGTTTATGTGTGTTTTGTGAGTATTCAAGAGATGAGATGGAGGGGATGGCGTGACAATGTGTTCATGTTTGAGTGTGGTTGCGCCCCTCTCCTTTTCTTGGTGAGTTTCCCTCTTTCTTTGGTTGGTCTTGTATTTGTTTGAAGGTTGTTGGGTTTATGCATGTGTAGTATTTGTTTTTATGTGTGTTTGGGGTGTTAAATAGTTGAGGGAATGGGGGGGGGGGGGGGGATGCGTGCTGCCCATGCATGGCAGACCTGTGCTCACGGCGCGCGCTGCCCACGCCTGTGCGTGCCTGCACCCCTGCGTGCGCGTGTGCAGGCCGTGCACGCATGCTGACTGCTTGCACCCGGCACGCGGTTTGCATGCCCCGTGCCTCGCTTGCCATGCGAGCTCAGTGTATAGTCCGTGCATTTCATGTAATCAAGCCAAACTCATTGCTTTGCTCACCTATTTCTATGTTATTGTGATGCAGGTATTGTAGATTGGACAAACGGTATTTCATTGTTAGTGAGTGGTTCGACCCAACCATTTGGGAAGCGCTCCATGCACTTAACCGTGCGTTGAGCATTACTCGGGCACCATGGCTGTATTTAAGCATGATGACTAAACCATATGGATTTATTATTCATACTCTATTAGATAGCTTACATTATAGCTAGTTTTATTATGAATGGTAGCTTGTATAGGATCCCATGCTTTCTTGTATACCATGCCCATGTATGCATAACCATACTTCCATACCTCTCTTTGTTTAGAGTAATAATGTAATTTACCCATACATGAATGCATAAATATAAAGCATGCTTTAGGTTGTCTCTTTTATTCCCCCTACTATGAATATCTACTTACTTGAATGATTAAATCTCTTATGCTTCCACGATCCATGTTTGATTAAATCTATTATGCATACATGATCCTTGTTTAAAATCTTTAGTCAAATGATAGCTTATTATGTATATGTGCTTAGAATAATAAAACCCCTTTGCCTAAGTGTGTTAGGCACGCATGTGACCCTCTCTAGGGTCATTCTATGACATAAATCAGGTGGACTTAATTAATCTTCCTGCATTGAATGATACAACGTCGTATAACTTCAGTTGGATTTAATATCGTTTGGTGGGTGTTAACCAACAATAGGGGATCCATGAGTATCATGTTTTGAATGTGGATATGGTAGCTTTCCCCTATCTCGTATTATATGACACTTATGATTGTTGGTTTGTTTCCCTTATTTTGTTGAAACTGTCTCTATCGAACAGTGATGATAATGTTATTCATTATTTTATCTATATAGACATTTAGCATATGTTATATTGGTAGCTATATGTACATTCTTTTGGTGGGTATTGGTCATTAAACCATGTTCGTCGTAGAATCATTTACTGGGGTGCACTTGTGTTATCTTATGTTGCTTGTTATGTTTTTATATGGTTCATGTACCTCTTATGAGATATAATTCCTCATGTTACATTTGATTTATGTAATATTATTGAGTATGATGGATTTGTAGTAGTTTATTTGCCCTACATCCATGCGAGGCTCTCATATGGGAATTCAGAATAATTCATTTATTATATCGGTATATTTTAGCAGATAGCTATGACGGTATGCTTGGTCATTTGAAATAGGCGCGTGGATGACCTGCCTTTAGGGTCATGCATTCTCATTGTTAAGTGTGAGAACTTAACTATTTTTTTCCGCGTTCGAGTGATGCATCTGTATGACAATTCAAGAGAATTCATTAGCAGTGTTAATTGCTAGATGATTATAGTTAATCCTTAAGGATCGTAACGTGAGCGTGGAATGTTTCTCCCCTACCTCGTATCCGTGTTGAAGCTATCCCACGTTGGAGCTATCCTGGACTGTGCCCCCACATCATAGGAGGCCCGATGTGTATTTCAATACCCTTGTGGCTTCGTACCTATCTTGAAAGGCTGTCAGGAAGAGAGCTACCCGGGAGAGGGCTACCAGAAGGTTAAGGGAGTTAGCGAGTTGATTTCTTTTTCCAATAGTCCCATGTCACCCCTGAGGGTGAGGCTGAGTGTGAGGATGAGAGTGAGTTGGGGTCACATCTTCACGTGACATTTGTATTCATCAAGAATGCCCAAAGCACAACACATCTATTGGATGATGTGAGACATCTAGTGTAGTTGTATCTTGATGCAGATTGACTTGTAATACTGTGTTATCCAGTAATAATACGCATTATGTTTAATCGTTTGGTTCCTCTCCAAGATTTCTAAGAGCTTCCCTCCGAGTAGAGGGTTAGAGTGAGGTGAGGTCACATCTTCACGTGACATTTACATCTGTTGGGTTTCTCCTGTCCATATCCTTCCTCAAAAGAAAAATGAACTAATATCATATTAGATTATTATTGTAGGACTTGGATTCTTGCCACACACTGAACTTGTAACTCACCCCTCACATGTTGTTTTTCCACCAGGGACTGGGTTAGTGTGGAGCTAGAGCATCCCTCTGGCATGATTCGTGCGTGGAGCGTTCGACCTTTCGGTTGACGAGTGCGAGGCTGTCAGCAATCCTATTTTTTGTGTATGTATTAGAAATCGTGCATGTTGCACATGTAGTTGTCTTTGGACTAGACTTGGACTCTCACAGGACAATGTTTGTGTATTCGGATCTGTAATAATATTTTTGATTTATAGACTTATTTGTATTTTATGCTTCCACATTCTTAATTGACTATTGCTTCCCTATTGCCTTATTCGACCCTTTTGGTCATTGTTGCATTTTATTTGGAGTCATTATTGACCTCTCGTGTATGACTCCTGATATTGTATGATTGGTAACGTCCCAGGAACAGCCGCTTCGGAGCGTAACATGTTGGGATTTCAATAAAACCCTAAACTCTAGATCTCATGCAGATCAATGAAGAAAAATCAATAACATGCGTACCTATCGCTATTGCTTTGAAGATTTGATGGTAGGTCTTCCACCTACAAGTCCCTCTCTCTTTTGCCTTCTCTTACACAATGATGGGATGAGTATGAGAAAGAGAAAATTAGGGTTTGGAGTGGGGACATCAACCATTTATATTGGCAACCCAAATTCCGTCTTTGCTCATCATAAGGACTGAAATTACAAATGGGTCCTTAATAGGTCTCTACACATAAAAACTGAATCTGTACTCATTTAATACACGTATAATTGAACGTGCATAAGAGATTAAATCACAACTGAATAGGTATAATCAACATCGCTCATTCTTTATTTGACAGTCAACAATGCCTAATAATGTGATCTATGTAAGCCCACCTTAAATAAATTTCTAACATCTACCTTTATAAATTTTAAAAAGAATTATTGTACCTCTATTTGACATGTAGTAACATCTACACATCGTAATGTCATTTCCTCTTAATGACTAGCATCTGGAGTACAATCCAGTATAACCGAAAAATATTTTGCTCCTTTGTTTTTTTTAGGGAAAAATCTATATAACCCCCTACTAACATATGAAAATCCAGATAACCCCCTGTATTTTTTCAAAATCTAAATAACCCCCCACAAACATATGAAAAATCCAAATTACCCCCTTGAGTTAATTCACCTCTAACAGAATCGGTATATTCCTCGAATATTCTGTCAAACTAACCCAATGCAAAATACAAAAATGCAATTAGGCCCCTATAAAGTAGTAAAAATCCAAATAATCTCCTACCAATTACTGTTCTACCCCTCCATCTATTTCAGCCGATCTTCTTCTTCCTCTCGACTTCGCGCGGGGCTCGGGATCCGCCTCTCCGTTCAGTTCGTCCGCGTCGACTCCCGCTCCCCCGCCTCCATCCATCCCTACCCCGGCGAGCCCGTCCCCGTCAGCCTCTCCTCCACGGTCTTTCGCCGGCTCGGTTCCTCGCCGAGTCCACAGCAGGGCTCCTCCGCCTTGTCCGCTCGATCTCGCTGCGGATCGTTGGTTCATGTCGGTTCATCGACCACGAGTGCAAGCGAAGCGAAGGACTCCTCCTCTCCCACAGCCCACTCCTTCAAGTGGGGCCTCTCCCCATCCAGCGTCATCGTCGGCACCTCCCTCGTCGGCATGTACGCTACGTCTGGACGCGCGGACCTCGTATTTTATTCAGGATAAGTGGTCATCAGCTTATGATGTGAGAACAATACTGCTCTCTATACAGAGTCTCATGGGTGGTAATAGCCTAGACTCACAACTTCTATTGTTAGATTAATGGAAGTTTAAAAATCTATAATTGGATATGAATTCATTCAGTTTGATTTGATTATGCAGAACCAAATAATGATTCTCCTCTTAATACCCAAGCAGCTGCACTCTGGAGCAACCAAAAAGGTGATCCAGTTTGTTTATTTGTTTGTTTGTTTTGTGAGAATAACTTCAAATTCTCCTGTTCTGCCTAAAGTTAAAATATTGTCAATATTTATTGATCACAGAATACAAGAAGATGGTGGAGAAGCTTTACAAGCTAGCTTAATTCCTTTTGGGATGACTACAATTTCATTTTCATAAGCTGTTATTTGTACTGAGAAAGCTGTTACTTGTGTATGAGTACAATTCATTTTCCATATAAATGAGATCTTTTTCTGTGACATTTGAAATTTAAATGCCAGATCTGGAAACACAATTGCATTACTTATTTAGATTAAAAATTATCCATATCCTACAATAACAGAAGTTTTTAGAGTTTAGAAACACAATTTTTTTTTGTGGGGTGTAATTGTATCTACTTGTCTCGTGTGGGGGTTGTCATGCATATCGTTATGAACAACATGATATGGTTGTAAATTCATAAAGTAAATTTGATTTTTTTTTCTTATTTTTAGATTTTACATGCATTTACAACCTTTTCAATGTGGTGATATGATAATCCCACAATGCCCGAAAGAAACACCCGTTTGTGGAACGCGATGATCGACAGCTGTAGGGGTCTTCTTCTTCCTTGAAACTTGACATGCAACCTGGAACAGAGACTGAAAATGCAAATGTAGTATGAGTTTGTAAAATGCAAATGTGGAATTCAAACTTCACATGGAATTTGGAAATGAATAAAAATGGACTTGCTTACAAACCTGGAATGTCTTCATTATCATAAAACATGTCTGAATAATTTCATCCAAACCACAAACTGCATACATTGTCCTAAAAACATGTTTGAAAAATGCATTCATTGCCATTACAACATCATACATTGCATTAGACTATTAGTTCCTGTCTGACCAACTGATATTGCTACAACATGAGAGGCCAATCAAGTCCATTCCACGGAGGCTCCCCGCACGCCTAAGCGAGCCTTGTGTGTTCTAAGTCCTCGCTTTTATAGAGGAACCCAATGAGGGTGTTGTATGTGAAGACCGTATGCAGGACCTTTAGTTGAAGCATTTCCTCGAACATCTTCATCACGTCTTGCCAACCGCGGTTCAAGCACGCATCTTTCAAGATGATGTTTTGGTGTAGACCCACAATGAAGAGGTCTCGCAGGGGAGGCTCTCGATGGCGGAGAAGTGGCCGTTCTCGACAAGCATGTAGAAGAGAAGCCGAAGAGAGCATCGAAAAAGTAGGAGATGCGGTAGAAGAGAAGCCGAAGAGAGCATCGGTATTATGGTGACGAGGAGGACCAAAGGGGAGCAACATGCGATGAGGGTGACAGAGGTGCTTGAGGAGAGAATGAATGAAGGGATGAAAGGGTGTTGTATGGTTTTTAGGGTTTCTCATTGGGATAAATTGGGGGAGGATATAATGGTAACTTCACACCTTGGGTTTAAGTCAGGTTTAACTTGAGTTACCTTAACTGACAGAAGAGGTGATTTGAATTTTTCATATGTTTGTGAGGGGTTATTTGGATTTTGAAAAAATACAGGGGGTTATATGGATTTTCATATGTTTGCAGGGGGTTATATGGATTTTTCCCTTTTTTTAATGATTAGACTTTTGACTTGTATAGTCTTGTATAGTTAATAAATTTATAAACTCATTTTGGATTTTATGTCCAAGATAATGGTAATGAATTTCATGTTATTTAATTGATGAATAATGTGTTCTTATATTATTGGATCAAATTCTGCAATCATTTCAATTAGGCTTAGAAAATTCCATTAGTTTCTTGGTAGATCTTCTCATTGTCTCCGCGAAGTGCCAATCCATTTTTAGCTGAAGTTTTTAGAACATCAAGTATTCTCATTAAAACTTGTCTCCAATGTTCTATTTCTTTCTTAATTTGTTCTTCTACATTATTATCAATTGTTTTATTCTTTTGCAATCTTCTTCTTATATTCTACACTTCACGAGGGAGGCTGATTCAGGGACGTTGAGTATAGAGCTTATGCGGGCAAGGTTGACAGAAGAGGACACAAGTCAATATGTCGGCTTATTGAAGGCAGTGGGTGCGCGAAATCTCGCGATGGGGGTGGACAAAATTGCTTGAAGATCAAGTAGTAGTGGCAATTACACGATGAAAGGGGGCTATAAATGGTGGCGAGAGGCATCCGGAAGCTTGCAACCTCCATGCACGAGATTCCATCAGATTTGGAGAGTGAAGATCCCGATGAAAATCAAGGTGTTCTTGTGGCTGTTGAACGAAGAACGCCTCCTCACCAAGGTGTACAGGGCCAAATTGGCATACAATGAATTGACGTCGTGTGTTTTATGTGATGCGGTAGCAGAGACAGTCCAACACCTCTTTTGCGAATATGCATGGACGAAGCAATTTTGGACAGTGGTAGGGGCACACACAAGCATGGAAACTTCGTTCGCGTCACTGGGAGATTTATTGGAGGCAGGCAAAGTTTTGAGAAGATCGGAGGACGATGGATTGACGGCGACAATTTCGCAATCCATTCTCCCGATAGGTGCATGGACAATAAACAAGGTGATTTTTACAGGCGCACACACATATCAAGAGAACATGTGGGAAATGTTTCGCACATTCGTTAGGGAGTGGGCATATGCATCGCGTTGGCAAAAGAGATACATTTCAGGCAAGGGCGGATTAGCGTCACAAGATGACCCAAACGGAGGTGTTTCTTTGGTCCTCAACATCCACTGGGATAGATGACTCGTCTTGGATGGGGAGGATTATGAGTCTCTTGGACTGGTCTTTTCTTCTTTATCTTTCTACTCTCCCTCAATTCAGTGTTTGTAATTCGATCTTTCATAAATGAAATCGGGTAACAAATATCTACCATTTTCAAACAAAAAAAAATCCAACTTCTCATATTAATAATGTGTTCATCACTAGTTTCATGCCTTTTAGGCCTACAACTTATATTTTTCCATTTTTAAATCCTTCATTAGCCAATTGAGATCTAGTCCCACCTCTTTTAAATAAAATACATCAAAAACAAAATACCTTGTCCGAAATTTTCGAATATACAAGTCATCCTCTATCATGTTTCTCTCCATTAGATAAATATCGATTATAATATAATGCATGGAAGAGAAATGTCTATTCTTGTCATTGTCTTTGGGAAAATTGATATCATTCTCTTTATAGGACCTCTTTCTCTAATAAGTCTCTTAAATTTTGATCAATGCTTGTCCAATTTCCTAGATCATATATTTTTAAAGAAAAATTTCCATATTCTTCATTCAAATTTTCATTTTTAAAATTTTCATGGCTATTTTCGTTTTTATTTTCATTCATATGTTCTCTATTATTATGTTCTTCAAAATTATGTTCTTTATTCATACTTTCTTCATTTATATGTTTTTAATCATTATTTCCAATCATATTTTCACTCAAAGAACCTTCTATTGGGGTATTATTATTTAAAAACTTATCTAGAACACCTGCTTGAGAAAGATAAATTCATCAATTTTTTTTTTTTTTTATATCTGCTACTATATTTTCTAGTAGACATATTATAGTTATAAATTATCTAACAATCATCAATCAAGTATCTATTATAGTTCAAGAGCAATAAAACCTGATTGATATTTGTTTGCTCTCTTCTTCCTCCCCAACAAGTGTGACTTATTGAACTTAGGAATTCTGCAATTTAATAATTGAATAAATATTAAAAATAAGTTAATAAATAATAATTTAGAAACAATTTTAACCCACATCCCTTTCAAAAAAAATCATGCACCTACTTAAAAAATACACATCGGATACTCTACAAAAAAAAATACATGCCTAATTAAAATTTGAAAAGCATCAAAAAAAAGTATTTTATAGAATAAAAAAAATCTGAAAATACCTTCAAACATGGCTTTATTTGTTCAACCATTCACTACTACAATATTATAAGAAATTTTTGGAGCTTTAAGAGAGAGCGGTAGAGAGAGAGAGAGAGAGAGAGAGAGAGAGATGGAGAGAGCTGTTTGAGAGAAATAGATACACAAAAAAATAAAAATAGATATCCACTGATCAAGATATACAAAGATTAGAGAATCTGTGTGTGGGAAAGAAAGACGTTGGAGAGGTTTGGAGATGTGAAATAGCACATAGGGAGCAGCACCACATGAAAACATTGCGATTGGGTGGGGGAGGAGTTTTAGGGATTTGAAGGGGGAGGAATTTTAGGATTTTAATGGGACAATTGGAAAAAATTGTTTAAGAGAGGAATCGATAGGTTGGGTTTTCAGTTTGGGTACTTTGAGGGTTTATTCTATTGGGCTGGGCCTTGGAGTTGGGGTGTGTAATTATGCAAGAGTCCACTGGCCAGCCATCCAGATGCCATGCAACCGTCATAAAAAAATGGAAAATTATACACTCAGTCACATTCACCAACCAATACTCAGACCTCAAGTGTTTTCATTTAAAAAAAAATAGTAAATACCATTTAATGAGGTATATGCTTTGATAAAAAGTGTATATCGCTCCATCTCAAATTGAATGAACCCATTTTTAGCAAGTGTAAGAAAAACTTCAATGAGGTATATACATCATTTAACGAGGTATATGTTTAATTAATATCTAACGAGGTATATATGGTCTGTGTTTTGGTTAGTAAATGTGACTAAGTGTAGCAGCACTCTAAAAAAATGAGTGCTGTTATACTCAGTTTTTTTGTCATGCCAAAACACAGACCTATATACCTCGTTACAGATTCAATTAAGCATATACCTCATTACATGATGTATATACTTTACTAAATTTTTTCTTACACCTGCTAAAAATGAGTTCATTCAACTCGAAATGGAGTGATATGCACTTTTTATCAAAACACATATCTCATTAGATGATGTTTACTATTTTAAAAAAATGAAAGCATGTGAGGTCAGAGTTTTGGTTGGTAAATGTGACTGAGTGTAAGATTTTCCTAAAAGAATTTATTCATTGGCTACGGGCTTAAACTCTATGCATAGCAGGGCAAGGGGTCCTCCTTGGCTGGGGGCCTTGGGCAGTGGCCTTTGCTCAGGGTCGGGCCTGTAATGAAGCTAAATATATTTGGTGGTTATAGGTTTTGAAAACACCAAAGGCCATTGAAATGAGTTAGGACTCTACCAAAAGTTATTGGAAATTCACTCTATACATAACTCATTGATTAATGGAGAATGAGTTATGAAAAACACTAAATGGCATTGAAAACTCATGTAACTCAGGGATTAATGAAAATAATGAGAATACTTGTTCCATGCATAACTCATATAACTCAAGGATTAATGGAATAAGTTATAGAAATATTAATGATCTTTAATAGGAAGACCAAAGGTTAATGAAGATGTCTATATAAGGGTGAGGTCCTAAGTCATACTCTCACACTTATACATTCACAACTTGTGTAAAAAATTCCTACACCACATTTACTACCCATTAACAGTGGCGGAGCCTGGATTTTTACAAAGGAGAGGCCAAATGTGATTTATATAAATATTTTTTAAAATTATATCATTATGTTTTTTTATTTTAATAGCATAGATTAAAAATATGTTTAAAATCAAATAAAGACATTCATATAAACATATCACTTTAATAATTATAAAAAAATTATCATATTTTAAAATGATACGTCATATTTCACATTAATAATTCACAAAAAAATATGTCAAAACATAAATCTAATATACAATTCATACATTTAAATTTGACCTTGACGAGGTTTCATATTGTGAAAATGTTATATGATTTGATTATTTTAGATATTTACACAAATATTTTAAACTTTAAATGAATTAGTAGCAAATACAATAAGGTAAAATAAAAAATTATTTACTTTTTAAGTGTTGATGTAGCAGAGGATGGGATTACAGATTGTAGATTCTCGATTGTAGAACAGTGAATGGAACAAAAAGTAAAAATTACTAATATTTTTAGTGATGATTGATATCAGGAATAGTTGAGATACAGAAAAAAAGAAAAAAAATTTAAAATTTATTTTTTTCAAGATGGGCGCCTAGGTGGGGACGCCGAGGAGTGGGATTCATGCCTCCATGGCTGTTTGTGAGATATGAATAGAAGGAGGCTTGAGGGTAAATGAAAAGGAGACTAAAAAATGGCTTTTGTTTTATGTGGAGGGGGGAGGGTTAATTAAAAAAGGGGTGAGGGCACATTATACACGTAAATGGTCCAGATGGATAATGGATGGTTGTTTTATTTTTATTTTATTTTATTTTTTGAGTTATGAGCTGTTGCTGTTTAGGGAATTTCATATATAAGTAAAGTCTACGATCAATGAGCCCAATTAAAATCAATCTACCACAAAAAATTAAAAGAACCTAAAAAAATTAAATGGATATAGAAATTAAAAAAAAATTTCCAGGGGGGTCCCATGCCTCCACCTGGTCCTATGGTAGCTCCGCCAGTGACCATTAAGCTAGGTAAGAGTAGTTACTTCAAGATCTTAACCAAATAAGGTCAAGTCTTGAGTTCCGTTGACACACCATTCACCTTGGTATCAAAGAACAAGGTTAATAATATTTTGCATAATTTTTTCATGGGAAAATATGCTATGTTTATATACATCAAAATTATATAGTTTTCATAAAATCTAACAATTGATATCAGAGCCAACCAATTTTTTATGTATGAAACATATTAGGGCGAGTTTTGATTATGAATGTCCATATAGTTACCTTGATTAATTGTTAAGGAAATAAACACATGCTATTGTGATCATGTAATGGTTTATTGGAATATGTTTATTTTGGTGCATTTTTAGGTCATGGTGCGCGAATTCTCTCTCGTTGAAATAGTTCATATTATAGATTTTAAATAATTTATGATCTATCTTGTTAATATATATTTTTCTCAGTGCATGAATTTTATGAGAGTTATAGGTGACTGAGTACAATTGAAGTCTAAACAGTGGGACGTAATTCTTTATTTTACACTTTGGCACTGTTTGGTAACCAGGTTTGGTTGGTTTTGTTTTTTGAAATCAGGAAGCTACATTTGTGTTTCCAAACAGCCTAGCTTAATTAGGCATCACTGGGGTCACTTTTGTCAATTCAAGCATCAAAAGCCGTATTTTTCAAAGCTTCAAAAGAATGCTTTTCGGGAAATCGACTATAATGAAATCATAAGGTTGTCGGCCAAATGACAAGTTTACCATTATTTGATACTGAGAAATTACAACCCTTTTATAATGCCATTGCCCATACTTCTCTCTCTATCGAGTTCTTTTCTCTTTTTTTTTTCTGGTCTGCCTCTTCTAAAACCCTAAAATAGCACCTCCAAAGATAACCTCTTCCGCCAATCCACTCAGCGCCTAGATCCATTTTACCATAAAATTGGGCTATCAAGGATTTTCGACATTGTGCCTGTATTGTGGTGTGAAATACTCTTTCTATTAGTTTTTTTTTTTTTTTTTGTTGGAAATACTCTTTCTATTAGTTGAGAAAGTGGATCTTCTACCTATTTCCAGCAACATGGCTGACAGGTGGTGGAGATCCGGCGGGGGTTGCAAATTTCCAAGGATAGACGATCGGGGATGATGTGGATGGGGAAGGGAAAGTGTGAACAGTTGGTGGGGTTGTGAAGCCCTCGTGTCATTTTATTTGGAGAGGAGATGGGCAAGTGAGTAATATAACCACTTTGTGTTTTTAAAATATTGATTTACTACCAAACACCATCCTGCTTTCAAATATTAAAAAACTGCTTCGGTTAAAAGCAACAAACGTGATTCATGTATTAAAAGAAAAACACTCTAAAAAGATATAAGATGAAAAAATATGGTAAAAATTACTTTATACCAAAATCAACTTTACAAAAAATGTTTCCAAATGGAACCTTTGAATCTTTTGTCTCATTCATTTTCTCTACAAACAATTCATGCTATGGTTTATGATTTAACAAGGGATTAATGAAATATGATATAATTTTTATAGTCATAATTGGTTGATTATATTATGTTAAGTATCATTTCTAGTGTTGATTAACTCAATGGAGGGTCATCACTTTATATGATTTAAGTTTTTACGATAAGATCTAGATGATAAGTAAAATAAAATCAATAAAGTTTTTCTATCTAATGGTGTTGAACTTTCTTATGATTTGATAATTTTATTTTAACTATCATCTTATTTTGATTTATATATTATTATAGTTCAGCCCTATGGAAGAATTATAAGCAAATACTTTTATGTTTTACAATATGAAATTGTAGTTCGACCCAATGGAAGGACTGTAATTTGATATTAGAGATTGTAATTCGGTCCAACGAAAGAATTACAAAAAATTGAGATCATGAAAACACCGAAGGCCATTGAAATGAGTTATGACTCTACCAAATATCATTCGCCTCCATACATAACTCATGTATTAATGGAGAATGGGTTATGGAAACTCATGAAACTCATAAATTAATATAAATAATGAAAATACTAATTCCATGTATAACTCAAGGATTAATGGAATAAGTTATAAAAATATTAATGGTCTTTAATAGGAAGAACAAAAATTGATGAAGATGTCTATATAAGGGAGAGGTCCCAAGTCATGCTCTCACACTTACAAAATCAAAACTTGTGTAAGAAATTCTTACACCACATTTGCTAACCATTAAGCTAAGGGAGAATAGTAACTCGAAAATCTCAACCAAAGAAGGTCAAGTCTTGAGTTCCTTTGACACACTACTCACTTTGGTATCAAGAACTAGATTAGTAATATTTTACATAATTTTGTTATGGAATAATTCGCTATGTTCTTATAGATCAAAATTGTATCCTTTAAAATTCCGCATTATAATAAAGTCTAACAAATTGTACATGTGAAATGATATGAATCGAGCATACAAAGAACATCTAAGCGTCCTAATTCAACTATATATATATATATATATATATATATATATATATATATATGAAGAAATGCCCAAGTCAAAATTTCAAATTCTATAAGAAGCACTATACTGAATTAGAAAATAAAATTACATTCAACCAATACAAAAGATAGAAAAAAATTAGTAATATACTTGTTCAGTATCATCTATGACTATTTTGATCTCTTGCATTTTCGGTTTTTTCTACAACAGCAACATCATTAATTATTGTTTTCTCAATAATAATAATAATTAATAATTATATGGGGGTAAATAAACCGAGTCTTTATACCCATCGGGTTTTGAAAGTAGTAATAAGATCGAGTCAGGATTCAAAGCGGATGAAAATTTATCTGGTTTAGCTAGGCCAACCAAACTTGAAAGTTAATGGATCTCTATGTAAGTCCCATTTCTCACACAAACCACCAATCGAGTGCGCTTTTGGATCCACATTTAGGCGGACTCTGCATTTGATGATAAACAAGATAAACGTCGATTCAAACTCACACATCTAGTGGCTTTCTCGGTTTCAAAAAAGTTTGAAAAAACTATGGAAACTACATTTTAAAAGTTGTGTTTGATGCATAGGATGATATATAAGAATCACCACTTTTTCAAATGGAGCCCAAATCTTATTTCAAGGCAAGACACGAAATCACCTAACGAAACCTGCTCCACAAATTAACTTTTCGGGGCCATGGAAGGTTCACTATGGAGTCCTAGAAATCAGATTTAGGTGATGATTGAAAATAAAGTAACAACATTTAATTTTCTTAGCATGCAAAATATCTCATAATCTTTTGTTTTTTTGGGTTGAGAGCCAGGTGAATGGGTCCAACTTGTAAACATTGCTGGAAATTATGAAATGTTTGCAAATGAAGCAACAAATTAAATCGATCGACTGAGAAAATATAATTTTAGTAGTTAGGAAGATTAGTTGGAAGGTTCATGTCACAACCATTTCCTATATTCCTCAACAACCATAGAAAAGATGGGTCGATTGTGTGCTTGTGGCAATATGTAGCATGACAAATGTATTAATTAAGTACAGTAATTTATATATCAAATTTACAATCCAAAATTCACCATTAATTCATTGGTGGTCGTACTATTTTGATGTATATCAATGTGGAAACAAGAAAGCACCATTTATGAGCTATGCGGGGCTTGGATGAGGTCCAACGTATTCTTGACCGTCGGATAATATAATTTTGAGATACAAAATATGACTATGACATTGGTGAGCCCACAGGTTGGCTATTAAAAAAAACCCAGATTGCAGCCCAGCTCAATTTTATTATAAAATCCGCAACATAGCCCAGCCCATTTTTGTTAAAAAAAAACCCCAAAACACCAATCCAGCCAGCCCAGAATTTCTTTTAGAAAATCCCCAAAACATACTTGCTATAGAAAGTTATAAACCTCAGTTTACCCTAATTGAACATCTTTTTTTTCTTTACATCTTTGCAGCCGATGAAGAATTCATCTTCCCCTTCACACCAACCAACAGTATGTATGCTATTAAACCTCAATTTTATTTTTCCATGCATAATTTCATATATGATATCGATATATATAACATAGAAAACTTGGATACTTCTTAATGAATTGTTATTTTGATGGCTCATTAGATACGGGCCATACGGCTAGAAAATATGATCTTATACGATAGATACAGCTCATTGGAGGATTTAGATCTATTTAGATATTTTGACATTATTCGTTGGTGGGGTTTGAGTTATGACTTATAATTGGTGTCTAATAAGAAACACTACTACGAAAAAGGTCAAAGATCAAGGCTAAAAACCGTGATCAAAAGTTAAAGATCACGGTTCACAAACCGTGATATACCGAGCTGTGATCTTTTGTTGATGACCATGATCTTTTGGTCGATGATTTTATCATAATGGATAACCGTGATTCTTTGTTGGTAAAGATCACGGTTTTGTTGAACAACGATTACATTTTTAGGCTACCCCGTGATTGTTAATTAGTTAATTATTAGTGTTTATGAGAACCGTGATTGTATCCTTAGTAATGATCATGGTTTATTATTCGACCGTGATCATTTAGCACACAAACCATGATATATATGGATTACATTTTATACGTAACCATGATCTTTTGTTGGACAACAATTACAGTTTTAGGCTACCCGTGATTGTTAGTTGATTATCTATCACGGTGGTTATGAAAACCGTGATTATTTTCTTGGTAAGGATCACGGCTTATTTGGTGACCGTGATAATTTATAATATGAGAATATTACAATTTACATTTGAACTATGATCTTTTGTTCTAATTGATCACATAATATGACATTTGAAACTGTGATTGAATTTCTGCATATATAATTCCTGCGATCAAAAATGCATTTTTAATACTATTCTAGAAATAAAACCTCATCATCATACCAAAAAATTCATTTTGATATTCCAAAATCATTTTCATACAATTGTTCCAACACATCCACCTATTTTCATGCAAATACATGCTCAAAATACAAAATGAATGTCGCATTTGAATCAAACACATCAAAATATCACAGAGTCTCAACTACTCAAAAGTAGTGATAGTTTCAAAATCAGAAACTACAACATAATAAAAAAACTGCAATGATACTCACAATATTCAACTATATAAGGTCTTAAAATATGTTACACCACTCATCCCTCAATGCAGTTATTTCATCCCTCAATGTAGTTATTTCATCTTCTGTGTATGAGACTATTCATTCGAATTGTATGTACAACATAATTATGATATTAATTAGCCAATGAATTTAAATATATCAACCCAAACCAAAAATAGAGATCTTACCTTTTGAAAAATGTGAATTTCTGGTTTTTCGATAATATTTTTCATGTACTTCATTACAAAATAAATCATAATTTTTAGGTAAAAAAATTGTTAACATTATAGATATAATTTTGAATAATTCAAGATGCCTTGTAAACATTTAGGAGCAAACATAATGGATTTCTACAAGAAACAAAAAAAAAAAAGCTATCAAAGATGAAGTACTCAATGGAATATCCTCGATCGATATGAAAAATGGAATGTTAATTAAAAACTCTCATAAATTGTTTTGAAAGAGCCTCCATTCTTACGTTGATCCATGTGAACAGCATGAGCTGTACTACCCACAAGTAGAACCTGGGAACAAGACATAAGTCCCTTCCCCAGAACAAAATGTCCTTAGGGAAAAAAAACATACGAATGAGTGAGTGTATACTATCACAGTATATAACACACACACAATTGTTTATCCATACACAATGATGATCTTGTAAGCATCAAATGAGAGTTATCAGCGTAATATATCCTTCGAACTGCATGTACAACATGAAGATATGCAATTTTAAATATACGTGACAGTATTGGTCCAATAGATGAGCAAAAAAATTACTTACCAATTCCTCAAGGCCGGCGTAACCCTTGTGAACCGTGATCTTTAGTAGCTATAATCACGGTTTAACGTGAATCGTGATCTCTAGTACTATTACAGTTTTTGTAGTAGTGAAAATTAATCAAAGTATCAAACTTTTCAAACTGCTCGTGATTATTTTTGTTTTTTTATATAACATTTGAGTTTTTTTTTTTGGAATATCTTTTTATGTAGGTTATAATTTTAGATGGGTTTTGAGTGGTGGATTCTATTTTACTAAAAGAAAAGAAGAATTTGAGGGAGAGATTGTTTTGTTTAATCTTTTGATGAACTTATTTAATTTCAAGTGCATCATTTGACTAAAAAAAATTAATATTTTTTTTATCAAGCATAAATAGATTTATGAAAATATTAATCCAGCCCATCTCAAAAAAGCGTCATGGATCCACCCCTGGACTATGATATTCTAATCAGATTTGAAAATTAAAATAGGATTTAATAAAATTCTTATCCTTTATCTTTTTTAGAATGTTTCTTAATTTTATTTATTTTGAAATGATATGATCAAATAGCCATGAATGCATATGTTAGACAATCAAATTGTCTAATAAGTGTTGAACCTAACCCGGTCCCGTTATACTAAGTAAACCTAATTATAGTTTCATTTTTTGAGACCGAAGATATTTTACAAATCTATGTACTCTGTTGTTAGGGGAGAGTAACAATGTTAAAAATGGGCCGGTAATGGTTAGAACACTATCTTTTTTTTCTTTTTTTTATCAATCATAAGCAATGTGATGGTTAATTGGTTGGTTTCAATTTATTCAATTGAAAAAAATCCACCCAGTTGAGATCGATTTAATTTGTATTGTCTTAATTTTTAATCATCATTGTACTATATTCGTTTTTTTTTTAAAAAAAATTCCATCAAACATTGATTGCTTAAAAATCATGAGGAACACAGACATTCTCTGTAGTACTATCTATCTATACACACACACACACCGTATCCTACCTTGCTGAGGTACGCGATAGGCAAAACTATAAAAAAAGGCATAATGCACTATTTGGTTGATAATATTAACTAGAAGTCGATTCATGGGTCATAACATAGATTAAAGTACGTGCACCTACCAAAAGCAAACAAAGACACCTAGCTAGCAAAAAAAAGCAATAAAAGAAACATGTTCTAAAGATTCTTCTTCACCTGTTGCAGAATAAAGTGTTTTTGAGTTGGCAAATGCTGGATATGCAGCTGGCCGGCCCACATGTACAAGTAATATTCATAACATAATTAGATACTCCAGGCTTTCAAAGAATCTGTAATCTTTAATTAATAGATCTCTCCATATATAAAAGTTGGGCTTCTAACAAATGTAGGGGACCATATACATATAGTGGACATAATTAATCTATAAACTTGCATGTCTTTGCAAGGGACCAACAAAAAATTATTAACAGTTAAGATTTCTAACTAATTCATGCCCCCACCCCACCAATCTATGGAAGGGACCTACCAAACCGAAGTCACCTTTTTTACCCCTACAAAGCAAACCTTGCTAGCTTTTCATTTTGAAAAATAAAAATAAAAACATGAGACTTCCGATTACATGCGGTCGTGCGGTCATCGATCACGGGACGTCGATCACGGGTCCATCGCATCGGACGGTCAGGTGCGAATCACGTCGACCGTTGAATGCGATGGACCCGCGATCGGACAGCCCACGATCATGACCGCACGACTGCACGACCGCATATTATCGCTTTACTTAATTATATATGAAGCAAAGTAAATAGAAGATACTGACAGTCACGGACTGTGGTGGCCCTCTTTTATTTTTATTTTTTTCTTTTCAAATGATGATATTGAAGTACAGAAATGCATGAGGTCAATAAAAGACGTACACGATGCATGCATTCGTACGTATACTGCAGTATCACGTGAATTATTAGACTTGTGATTCAAATTTGGCTGGTCATTCGTCCACGGGCATTTGTCATTTTCTACGCATAATTTGAGAATAATAATAATCCAATAAGTATAAGTTACCCTGTATCACAAGGAAAGCATTATTTAGGCTTGTAACTTATGTATCCTGCCAATTTTATAATGTAATATGTATTTAATATATGGATTTTTGTTTTCTGTGTAAAGATATTATACTATTTTCTATAATTAAAAATAAAATAAAACATGCACACATAATACGACTGTAAATAACACCGCAATTAAATAACATTGTTGTTGTCATGAAGGTCTATAGATTCATGAGATTATTGATTGGAATTAAAGTTTTGCTATGCAGCTTTTCTTCTGGTAATTCACATTTAATTTTTTTTAAATTGTGATTAATTTCATAATATGCAAATTGTTTTGCCAATAGAAACGGATGTGATATTTTTCTTATGGGCATAGAAATTCTCCCAATATGATATTATTTAAACATGAACACGCTTATTATAGCACTGCAGATACAAAATTTTAATTGTCTATTTCCACACAACTAAAATCATTCCTAAGTGATATTTTTGTAATTTAAGGTGATTTGTTATTTAATTACGTACAGAAGGTATACTTTGACAAGCTCTAACACGTTTTATCATGAGTTTATAATCTCCTTATTTATAATAACAATCATATGTAAATTAAACATATTTTTGTAAAACAAAAGAGGGATCAAAGTGATCAAACCATTGACAAAAACACACACACTTCAGTAAAGAGTCGTCCTCGATTTTGAATGCAACCTTCTTGGTCAGCTAATTTAAACAGAAAAAAATAAATAATTAAAAAGGGGCAATTTACAAAAATAACCCCATGGTTTTAAATATTTACAAAAATAGAACCCCAAATATAATCGAATATTTGCATATTCTTGTATTGTACTGGTTAGCGTTGAGGGTTTTTTTTTATTTTTTTAAAATCATTAAATGTTCAGTCTTGAAATAGAAAAAAAATCTCAAACAAACTTTTCATACATTTCTCCAACAAATTAGAAGTCCCTTCTTAAAAATCGTATGTAAATTTAATTAAAGAGGTGATTAGAGAAAAAATCCCATTAAAATTTAATAGTGATAAAAAAAAGTAATCTCTCATTTATATTAATCAAAGATGAATAAAGTGATAAAAATAAACAAATTCTTAATGATTTTCTCCTCTTAATTGAATAAATGTTATATTAACAAAGGATCCAGATTTTAAAAAAAAATAATATGGTAGAGTCCAATGCCAGAATCTGCAAATATTCGTTTGGGATGATATTTTTGCTAATATTTAAAATCATAGGGTTATTTTTACAAATTTCCCATAAAAAAACACTTCATGCATGCACGCAGATGCTTTAATTTCATAATTAAATATTATCCAATCACTCTAGTTATCATTAATTTAATGGGCGGACCTCTCTCCAATCATATTTTTATTGAAAAAATAACGAATCTCACTTATCCATTATGCAAATATTTAACCTTCTCTGATAGTATATAATAATTAACTGAAGAAAGCATATACAATACATAATATAAAAGAAATTTTCAAACCAAAAAAGGACAGGTGTCGTGTAGATCTGCAATGGACGGCGGTGATGAACAGATCTGAATACCGAGACAACCCTGAACCCGCATCACATGCGAGTCTGCCGGACATGTTTTGTTTTTCACTGTTATTATTCACACACAATGAGACACTCCTCTCTCTTGAGAGGGGCTATTTTTTTGAGTGAACTCGACATGCATGCATGTGGTGGTCAAATATTTGGCAGAGAACGTGCATGGCCATGCCACCTTCCCCCGGATGCTTCCAAATGGGTTCCCCGAAACCAAATTAAACCATCCTCCGACAAAATATATATCCGAAGTTATTTTAAATTATTAAATTATTAATAAACACTCTCAACTAGTTAGGGAACCATCATTTGTACTATTTTCACATTTCTTTGTCTTGTCTCTGCTTTAAAACTCACTCGCCGCCTCACACCTTTCCTGTATCATTGGAGAGGAATCAGGGCATATATATATAGTAATAATTTTTGTGTGATTAAATGGGTGAACTGACGCAAACATGAAAGATTCTCTAATGTCTTCGAAGTGATATATGTAGGATGAGCTAGTGACCAGTGGCGGAGCCACGGGTCCTTTTAATTTTTTTAAGATTTTTTTAATTAAGGTTCATAGATCATGGGTCACATCTATATATAAAAAAATTTAATCGGCAACAGCTCACAATTAAAAAAGAAAAAAAGAAAAAAACAATTATCCATTATCAGATATCATTCACGTGTATAGTGTGTCATCACCCCTTCTTTTAATTAACACCCCTCCACATAAAACAAAAGATATTTTTTACTCTCCTTCTACATTTACCCAAGTCTTCTTTTATTCATACCTCATAAACAGTCATGGAAGCACGGATCCCACTTCTCGGTATTCCCACTTATGCGTCCATCTTGAAAAAATAAATTTGTAAATCTCTTTTTTTCTTTTTTTGTATCTCAATTATTCCTAATATCAATTCTTAAAAACATATCACTCAATAATTATAAAAAATAATTATCATATTATAAAACGATATGTCATATTTCATATTGATAATTCATAAAAAAAGGCAAAACATCAAAATAATAAACAATACATACCTTTAAATTTGACTTTGACGAGGTTTCATATTCTGAAAATGTTAAATGATTTGATTATTTTAGATATTTACATAAATATTTTAAACTTTAAATAAATTAGTAATAATGATAATAAGGTAAAGAAAAAATTATATACTTTCGAAGTGTTAATGGAGGAGAGGATTACATAATGTAGATTCCCGATTGTGGGACAGTTAATAGAACAAAAAATAAATATTATGAATTTTTTTAGAGATGTATATATTTTATTTTATACATATTTTTAATCTATGCTATTAAAATAAAAAAAATATATTTATATAAGTCATATTAGCCCCTCCCCTATAAAAATCTTGACTCTATCACTGGTAGTGCATGAAATTTGGCGTGTTGAAATATTTGCCATTTGTGTACATCTTCTGGAACAATTGTTATACAAGTGAATAAAAAAAAGATCGTTTGGTACACAGCTGAGTGAGTTTATGAATTTACTATGATAATATTAAAAAACTTCAAACATCCATCTTAGGTGAACCTAGAGAGCGCTTCCTCATATCCCATTTTCTCGCAAAGATAAAATGTATATATATATATCACTCTATTTCAAGTTAAATAAATTCATTTTTAATAAATATAATTTCATAAGATATTGAATCAAATTATATTAAGATATAATCCAAAAACCAAACTAAACAGAAACTGAACCGAAAATCTAAAACCGAACCAGACGGAACTGTTAAAGATTATAGGGTTGGTTAGAGTTTTTTGGGGTTGATTTAGAGGTTTACATAAATAGCAAAATGCCTAGTATTAATTGTATAAATTGATATATTCATTTTTTTATGAATATTAATGATATAACAATAATATTTTTTAATATAAAAGCATGATTAAAATGAATATTAATTATAAATAATCATGTGTTTAAATTTATTATTTTAATTTTTTTTGAAATAAAATCAAATCCAAACCAATATAAATTAATTTATTAATTTTATAATTTATACTCAAACCAAATTATAAAACTATTGCCTTAAAAAAAAAAATTGAAACTGTTTGAATTCGGTTTGACCGATCAAAGGCGGTCCTATAGACAGTAGTAAACGGAAAAAAATGTGGTGGAAATGAGTGAGTGTAGTTTAACATTAATGTGACCCGATGGTTCACCCCATCGAAGATTGGATTCTCGTGAGCATGACCAGTCAGTACTTGCTCTATCTGATCCTAACCTCCTGCCGCCGCTTTTCATCCGGTACAATCACCGAATTAAATCTCCTCCAATTTGCCATAATTGAAAATCAAAATTAAAAATAGATAGTCTCCATCAACCCTACCAAAATCTAATCCATTCTCACCGGCCATCTCTCTTTCTCCCTCTCCAAGCAACCTCTTTTGATTCTCTACTTCATATCTCAACATGACTCGATTCGACTTTCCTTCCTCTCCAAACGAAGAAGAGAAGAGGAAGAGGAAGAGGAAGAGGAGGACTTCAGTATCGAGGACCCGATCTCCTCGCCATTCATGGCCACGGCGGGATCGTACGGCGGAGGCGGCGGTAATGTGCGGAGGCAGAGGAGGGGGCGCCGGAACAGGCAGTTCCCGGTGCTGGAGGTGCTTCTGGCGGCTCTGCGGAGGTCTCTTGTCGTGACGTGCGGCGTGGAGGGCGACGATGTCGACGCCATGGACATTGGTTGGCCCACCGACGTCCGCCACGTCGCCCACGTCACCTTCGACCGTTTCCGCGGGTTCCTCGGTCTCCCCGATGAACTCGAGCCCGACGTCTCATGTCGCGCGCCAAGCGCAAGGTCTGTCTCGCCCTCCCTCCCCCCTCTGGTTTGTTTTAAAGTCTTCTGTTTGAGATATCTAGGGATGGAATCGGATCTTGATCGCTTACATATTTGCGAATTGATAGATATTTGGGGTGCTCTCTGGTTTATTTTTTATAATCTGATTTTTTTTATAATTCTTGAAGCTTGCTCCTTAAGTACATAAAATTATATGTTGAATTCATACAAAACAAAATAATGGGGCATTTTTAATTCTAATTAACAAGATAATTTTTCTAGTTGTCAAGAAATGAGATGAGCCAATTCATGTGGAAATTATACAGTCTGCAATCTTGGTGCTGAAAGATTTGGGAAAAGCCATATTTGGGGCTGAATCTGTTAATAGGGCTGAATGTTGTAGGTTCTATGTGGCTGACCAGCTGTTCTTATTTTGGATTTACTGCTGTTATTTTTTTTTTTTTCTTGAGAAAACTATGTTTTATGGGTAATGGGTATTAAATAAATTGCAGGTGGTATCCTCCCACCATCCTCAATAAAATAAAGTAACAAAAAAAATTGAATTTTTGTACCTGATTTTATATTCATATATGGTATAGCTGTAGGAGAAAGGAATTATAGCACTATTTATGGTGGTTTTTAATATTTCTAATAAAGAAATATTGAAATTTGAAATTCTTTGAAATCTATAATTTGAAATATTAGCATTTGAGTCCTTGGGTCAGCCTTTATTTTAATTTTGGTGGATGAAATCAGTTCTTGGATTGAAATTTCTGTTGTCATACACTAATGCAGCACAGATGAAATATTGTGAATTTTTTTGAAACATTTTGACTATTACATAATATGGAATGCTGATATGATACTGAAAGCATGAAAATTATCAAGTAGGTAATCAATAAAGAAAGTGTATTGCGAATAACCACTGGTTAGTGCATGGTATCAAACTATTAGTTGAATGTATACATCTGTCACTGTCACTCATATGATTAGAATTGGAATCACATGTATAGGATGAGTATAATTTTACTGTAACTGATGATTTCAAATTTCATTCTTAAGGCCTTCAATAATTTGAGTTTGAGGGGATTAGAACACTATAGTCAAATTTATGCAATCTTGTGCCACTATGAAGTTTTAAGCATATATACATGAGGCTGGTATCTCAGGTGAAAATGTGTTTTCACCCTGACATTTCAATTTCACAAATCACGATGATTAGGTAATGCATCTGTTTGGCATGTTATCTAGAAATGAGATCTTATCCTAACTTTTTTCAAAAAGCATAAGAATAGGCTATGTTGAATGGCACAACATCTTTCAGCTCTGTCAGTAGTTTCTTTTATTTATTTAGTTTTTGGGACAAAAGTTGCTTCTATTCCTCTTTGGATTGCAACAAAGAATAAACATAGGCCGCGAGGTGACCGCAGGTGTGACGTAAGGTGACCGAAGGCGATGTAAGTTGACCGCAAAGGCGAGCTATAGAGTGCGAACGAAGGTCTTCTGTTGGGGTTTCTTAAGGTGAATAAGCCACTACTGGATAAGATCAGTATCATCATGGAGGAAAAGAAAGCTATTCCGAAGAAATATAAGACTTTTTTCAATCCCTCCCAAATGGAGTTACCTTAGTCTCTAAGCCGACAAGACTATTTTGATTAGAAAAAGTAGTGAAAAGATCAGTCTGTGTCTATACCATCGAGAAAGTGGACAAAAACATTGGGTTAACAATCATCCTAGGAACCAAAAACAGAGAACTCGCCATCTGTATCAAGAAATAAAGAAGTTGACATTACCAAATACCATACCGCTTACCACCCAACCCAATGAGCTAATTCACAAAGTTCTATGCCGTCAAGCTCTTGACCTTCTGCCTTTTTTCGTGAGTGGGATGAGCCGTTCTTTGCCTTCAGGTAGGTTAGGCTTGCTTCTAAGCCCGTGCTCCACTACCACCATATTTTATTTTGTATGACATTCATAGTGATCTTTTGGGCAATGGCCAAGCCTACGATAAATACTAGGTTTTGAAAGATTGGTTACCTTCTGGCACGCATATTGTTTACTGGTATTTTGCAATGCAATTTACAATGAATAACACACTGATATTTCTTTCAAATTGCTTCGTTCTTGCATATGACTGCAATTCCCATTCTTTGACCATGTACTTGGGCTACTGAAGCTTAATGAGATATTTATCCTTTTCACTTCAGTGTAAGTGTATTCGGAGTCTCGGCCAAGTCCATGCAATGTTCCCATGATCAAAGAGGAAATAGTGTGCCCACAATTCTTCTACTAATGCAGAGGCGCTTGTATTCACAAGGAGGCCTTCAAGTATGTACTTTTTTTTCATCCTTTTTTCTAAAATTTCGATTTGAGGACAGTGCTGCTCTGCTGATCTAACCTGCCTGATTTCAAATCCATCCTGTTGTGTTGAAGGCAGAAGGAATATTCAGAATCAATGCAGAGAACAGCCAAGAGTTGTATGCCAGGGACCAGCTAAACAAGGGTGTAGTACCCCAAGGAGTTGATTTGCATTGTCTTGCAGGTCTTATAAAGGTACTGATTGAGTTGACCTGTTCTTCCTCAGATTCCGATCTTTTTGGTTTCTTATCTTGTTAAGAATCTTCAATTAACAGTTCATTTGAACAAATGATTTTCATGTAATTATTAACTAATTAGTCAAGCTTGATTGAATAATACTTATGCAAGCTCTAGTGAAAATATGTAAAAGTGATGGTGCATTTATCAATCTAATTTAAGAGTTTGATGATTCATTTCTTTCAGCTTAATGCTATTAGGTTCATCTTGCTGCTGAAACCTTTGAAAGTAATAGCACACCAAGTGTTGGTCAATTTTGAATTTTTATTTTATTTCTCCTACCTTTTACCAAGTGTGCCATTAAGTTTCAATTGGAATTTCCATGCATTATTATAACTTTAATATATCAAGAAATTAAAAACTGGTGGCTTGTGCTATGTGCATCACCGACAGTTTCCCTTTCAAAATTGTTGTACCGAAAGATGTGGATTTACTGGACAGCAGTCATCCGTGAAACCTATTTTAACACTTAAACTGGTGCTTGATTTGGCAGCAGCAACCGAAAATAAAGAAAAGATGATGATTTATTGATTTTAGTTGTAAATGTTATGACCTAATTAGGTAGGAGGAAAGCAGAGGGATGACAATGATACTGTATGTAGGAACAAAAACAGAAACCTTCAACACTCAAATGAAGCTTGTTCCACCTTTCTGCCTCTCTGGCATTGTTAATTAGTTTGTAGTAAAGATGAATACTTCATCTGATGGAATATGTTTTCTTTCTGTGTAAGCCTTGTTGACGGTGTGAACTATGCCATACAATATTTAGCATAGTATGAGATAAATATATTTATCAAGTTAATAATTAATCTGACTAATTGATGCATATGGAAACAGAACAAAAAGGAAATAAATTGTTCAGTTCAGTTATTGATTCTGTGATTGGCAGCACATCTTACATTGATCTTCATATCATTTTCTCAAATTTCATAGACTTTGTCATTCTAGTATTTAAAATCCTCTTCAATATACTCTAATAAATCAGTTTCTTGCTGTAGGCTTGGTTTAGAGAACTTCCTACTGGAGTACTTGATCCCATCACCCCGGATCAGGTATTGCATTGTAACACAGAAGATGAGTGCTTCCAGCTGGCAATGACCCTTCCACCAACAGAAGCAGCATTGCTTGACTGGGCCATCAACCTGATGGCTGATGTTGTGCAGCGTGAACATTACAACAAAATGAATGCACGCAACATTGCCATGGTTTTCGCACCCAACATGACTCAGGTTCACTAAAGCCTCTGCTTTTCGTCATATTGGAAGAAGTTAAGAACAAATAAATCCAACTGGCTAATTTAACAACTTTGCAGATGGCAGATCCTTAACCGCATTGATCCATGCTGTTCAAGTGATGAATTTTCTCAAAACTTTGATATTAAAGACTTTACGAGAGAGAGAGGATGCATCTTCAGATTTGAAGGCTTTCCAATCATGCTCCGAGTCTACTGGAAAAAAATGTGATCCTGATTTATTAAAGCTGACAGAGGGAGTGGTAGACGAGAGGAGGATGGATGCACTTGTTGATGATAGACCCCTCGTGGCTTATTCTTTTTCAAGCTCAAAAGACAGATTGGACAGTGACACAGATGATGGTTTTCGGAGTGTGAAAAAGAACAAGAGAGATGGGCACGGTGGCTTCATCTTGGGGGACAGCTCCCCCACCAATTCCGATAGAGATGCTGTAAGTGGATATAAAAATGCATATGGCAAGGGTGATTTGGAAGGTCGTTTGGACAAGCTGAGTCTAAAGAAAGGAGTGAGAAAGCTCTGCAGAAAGCCCATTTTCCACTCAAGCAAGTCAACTAAAAAATCTGATGATATTGGCAATGTAAATCCGAGGATGGAAGAAAGAAAAACTTGTGCATGAAATGGCTAACCATAGCGGGTCAGCTCTGTTGTAGAGTTGCTATTCATTTGGGGGCAAGTACAGGAAGACTGATCTCTAACCTGGAGGTGAAAAGATGGTGTAGCTCTCTAAGCCTTGACTTAACATGATGACTAACTTTGTGAAGAAAATGTTTGTGATTTGTGGATTGTACATGGCATTGGATGATCCCAAGCTATTGTGGAAATTCATCCTCACAAGTTTCCATCTGCATCAATGGCAGGGTTTTGGGTCTGTTCTTGTGTGCTCATCAGACTTATAATCGTCAGTATTGAGAGTCCTTTTGGTTAGTAATCTACTATACATTGTAGCAGGAGCAAATACTTGAAGGAATCCATGTTATTCATATCAGGTGACTTGGAGTGGTAATGTGTGTGTTTGTACCATAAGCATCCCAAACCTTCATGTACAGATTTGTCTATATATGCGAAGATTTGTTAAGGTCACTAGAATGTCTTTTTTTAATTGAGAGGTAATTGTTGCACTTGAATCGACGAATCTTGGAATTTATTTTTTGAGCAATTTATGCATTTTTATTTTGCAAAAAAAATTATAAAATAGAGCATGTTTGAAATAGAAAGGGTTTACATTTCTACATAATTTTGTTGTCAACCATTCAAGTATGGGTTTTGTGTTTTTAAGAACAACAAAATATGTAAGGCTCTGGGGTTCAAATGTTATGAGATGCATAACATTACTTGGGAGCAGTCATTTTTGTGGCCCTTATATTTTTGTAACATAGTATTAGACTTTTAGTAGATACTAGGCTTTTGAAATAAAAAGGGCTTACATTTGTTAGACAAGGATTTTTTAGTAAATAATTCAAATAAAACGAACCGCTGGAGTGGATTCTCTTAAAACAATTTGCAAGTATATCCACCTTCAATTCTAGCATACCTTAAATTTATTTATTTTTAATGCAGTGCTCTTTATTTACAATAATGTTTTAAAAATGACACGATGAAAATGACTGTGATTGTCATTTGGATTTTGAAATATATAAATATTAACAAAAGAATTAATCTAAAATTGTATCCCTATTAATAAGAAAATCACTAACACCCCTCAAAAGTGATAGCTTGTCACAGGATTAGAACCTGAAATGAGGAGATGAAGGTTTAGTGGAAATGTTACCATTTTGATCAATTGTTAAAAGATGACGAACATCTGAATCACCTCATGCATCTTTCTTCCTAATTGAAATAAAAATCAAATGAATAATGTCAACACGGTTCATTTGTGCGAAAGTTTCAGTGTCTCGTGCCGGCCGCGGTTTAGTCGATTTGGAGGGAACGCAACTCTGCGGTTTTCAGGGGGTGCGCATAATGAAGTGCATCTAGGATTGAGGGAAATACTACATGGGAGCTAGCTCGTTTTCCTTAGCAAATGAGTGTATGGTGATACAGGAGGAGCGAGTCTAGATGCGTATGAGAGATTTTTTTTTTTTTTTTTTTAGATTTCTCATCTATGAAGATGATCCCCTGCTCATTTTTTTATATTTTTTTATTTCATGTTTTTATTTTGTATCTTTGAGCTTGGTCTTTTTTTAATAAATGAGCGATGGCCTACCATTTCATTAAAAAAAAAATCACTCGATTCACTGTGGCATTAGAGTAAGACTCCTTTAGGGTAGTGTGCTTTAGGTTAGTGGAGAATATGATGTGCCTATTAATCGAAATAGGGGTGAGATGATGATAGTGCATGGTCTAATCCCACATGCCACGTCACTTAGTGCTAGATTATAGTACGTGTTTACATATGAAAATGCGTTCTTACATAAAAGACACATTTTAAATTGATGAATCCGATGGACAAAATAAAGTATGTTTTTGTGTGTAAGCATATGGCATTACATGCAATCTCAAACCCATTAACATTAATCATTCACGAGGCAATGGGTTATGCATACAGGTTAGAAAAAATGTTCCAAGAATGAAAAACTAATTTTGCTTTGAATTCCAATGGTTACTGGTTAGCACAATAAAATACTTTAAATTCCAACTGTTATATTGATGATTTGAATGCAGGCTTCTTGAAAAGGAAAACCTGAATAAACATTCGAATGTGATTATTAGTTACCTGAAGAAATGTTATAGTAAAATAGAGCACCAGCTAAGATTGACTAGCATACACAGAGGAGACGGTGTGGTCAGTGGTCCGATATCTCTTAATAAGAGATTGAGGCAACTCAATACAAAAGGTGAACATTCTAAAAGGATTCTCCAAGCTAAGATTGACTATAAATGTTTTCGTAGTGCTTTTATACACACTGTTTTTTTTTTTACAGTCTCAAGTACAATTTTATATTTTTCATTCGTTAACCCCGTCCATATCGAGTATACACATCGATAAAAAATTTTCATATTTTTTTATATATAAATGAAACCATTCAATTCAATTCATTTGATTATATACTTTACTTTTTATAAAACTATATATCTTATTAGAAGATGTATATGACTTTAAAAAATGAAAACATGTGGGGACCATGTTTGTGATTGTAAAAAGATAAAGAGTAACATTTTCCATGTTTTCAAGAGGAACAACTCAAGTTTTTTTTGTTAATCAAATGGGCTCGTGGTATGAAAAAGCCGAGAATCACCCAGTCTAAAATGTATAAGAAAATGTTATACTCAGTCCAGTCCAAAATGTTGACCGCATATGCTTTTATTTTTTTTTAAATTACTTAACTCATCTAATGAATTATGTACTTTATAAAAAGTAAGATATATACTTCAATGAATTGAATAATATCATTATAGAAAATGCGAATTTTTTTCCAACAAGGCATATGCTTTAATACTGTGAGTGGAGGGGGCTAACAATGCATATAGACAGTATTTGAGATAATAAAAATGATTGAGTGTAGCAGAAATCAAATGTATAAGTTGAATTTGGGGTGAAATAAATGGAGAAAAAAATTAAATTGATCTAAATGTCTTGTATCATGTATTAGATGAATCTAAATTGTGGGTTTGAATATTCTGAGTGTAAACCAGACATGACCCTGCGGTCCCCACGTTCATGCATTCATCTAGGTGAATTCCCATGTTGTCTGCATCAGAATACCATATCTGAAGTACTCAAAACCATTCAAACCATAAATTTATCCTTTTGTTGTTGCAGTATCGATATCTCATTACCACCATAGGGTCATGATGAGGTTGGTGTTTTCTCCACTGTAACACTTACAATTTATCAATACAATTCTATCAATAACCTTCTCAACCATATTCATAAAATCTCCAATTACAAGGTTATGGAGTCCAAGAAGTACTTAAATAATGGGGTTGAAGTTCTCTACTCCTCCATGAATCAACAAGTTAACTCATTCTTACTACACGTACCCTAGAATAATAACGGAATGTAAAAGTGTCTAATTATGGCTCACACATTAATTTTTAGACATTTTCACTTTCTCGCCCCAATATCTAGCCATGAAAATTGGGTTCATAAGGCCTCTGTCTCCCAGATTCAGATCGTCTGTTTGTCCCCCCCCCCCCCCCCCCCCCCCCCCCCCCCTCCACCAAATTCTATTGTATTCCAATGGAAAGTGAATTACAAATCTGAAGGAAGGTGAGAAAAAGTGAGAGCAAATGACAAAAAAAAAATGATAGTACAGAACAAGAGGCGTCAAGAGAAGCAAAAATGTTTTTTCATCAATGAATAAAGTTCTCTCACGTATAGTATTGTTAGTTCTTTTTTAAGAGATGCACAATTATCAAGTATTAATTTCTTTGTTGTGCAAGCTACAAGGAAACCAGAATAAACTGAATGTGATCCTTAAACAACACCTAGATTTCAGAGTAATTGATTGGCATGGAAGATGAACAAATTTTGCTAAACAGAGAGAGCCTAAACCGAACTGGTACGGTGTTTAGAAAATGTGGCCTATGAGAGGTTCTATGGAAAGCCCTGTGTAGTAAAGAAATTTGTGTGTTTTGGATGGCTTTCCTTGTCGGTATGATTGATTATTGATAAGGCATGTGATCTACACATGCACAAGTCTGACAAAAGTCTCATGAATGAAGCAAAAAAAACAAAAAAAAACATTTTTCTTGCCTTGAATCCCAACAATTAGTAAGCTTTAGAAACGGAAAAAAAAACAGAAGAAACGTTTCGAGTATGACAATTAGTTATAGACAAAAATAAAATGTTCGCAACACATTAAAAATGCTAGATCACATACTGAAATGAACAGACTTAATGAACAGACTTGCAAAGTTTACGAGAAACTAAGTTCCCGTGCTAGTCCGGCCCGTTGGCCCATTAAAGACGTCAAATACACCATTTTTTATTTGATTTAATAAAGGGCGTCATTACAGTCACTTATTTTGTAATCCATTTGATTCGTGTCATTTTTTTTAGTATAATTACTTTATGAGGAATCAGTTTATCTGAAATTATTTTATCAGGAATTCTGATTCCATCAGACTATTTGGTTCGCTAATAGATTTATCCAAAGAATCATTTTTCAGTGTTTGATTCACACATGGAAAATTATAAGAAATTTAATTTAAATGTCTAAATTACCCTTACTATATATATATATATATATATATATATATATATATATATATATATATACTTGCAAAAAAAAAATTTACCCATATCAGAATAATAAAATAAGAGCAATTTTTTATAAATATTTAACGAATGCAAATAGATAAAATAACCAATTATATAATTAAACATATATTAATAGTAATCTTCCTAAAGCAATTGATTATTATGAACTATCCTAAAAACTTCAAATGACATAATATTAATAACCTCAAATAAAACATCTTTACTAAAGTTAAAAGACAAGAAATAAAATATTTAACCCTCTTGAACATCTTTTACAACATAAAGTAACCAAGTTGTTCACCAATTGAAATTTTTTTACTACTAATCTATCTCATATGCGAGAATCTCCTCCATTTCACCATGTTCTTCTTTGAGACACATCAAGAACATTTCAACATAAGATGGCTACTTATGATCCGTGTCGCCATCATTTTTTGTTGACGAGTGAACCTTCCATCTTGGTCAAAGCCTCAACCACCATTGAAATTGGGTTCTTCTTTTGAGCATTCAACCAAGGATGAAATCATAGAAACTATCTCACTAACACATGAAGATACATCTTGTGAAGACCATGCTTGCTTCTTGTGTGACCTCATGGCATTTGAAGATGATGGTGCAGTGCTAGTACGTGTAGGATTTTGGATAGCATTGAGAGTGTGATGATCATAGACCATATCTTCAAGAATAAATTCTTCGACTTGTTCATCTAACCCAAGGTCAATCCCTACCTCCGCCGCTAGCTACTGCCTCGGCCATCACTTGGGCCTCCGCATCTTCCACTGAAAATGATTCCAACCTATTGGCCCGGTCCTTGGCAAAAATGACAACCAAAGCATCATAGTGTGAGAATGGTTTCTTGAATAGTCTTTTTGCATTTGGAGGAGACTACATTGTAAAAAATAAGGTTTAGTAGAAGACGCATGAAATATAAAATATACACAAATAAACAACATGAAATATTATGCATACCAATGTCCATTGATCACAAACAATCTTTTCACAAACAAATTTATTTATATCGCACCAAGTGAAGCCACTTCCCTTTGTCAACATGTCGTGAATAGCCATGGTTTGCATCTTTAGAAGTTTGATATGAGAGTGGATGTGTGGGACTGCCTTGATTCCACAATCCAATAGTTTAGATTCAAGAAGCATCTAAAGTTGTTGAAGGTAACCGGTACTAAAACCGGTGTTCACTTTCCAGTTACGATATAATGAAAGTTAGGTTAAAGATTCCACTAGGACAACATCTTGAGTTGCATTCCATAAAAAGTGATTCCTTTTTGTTCGAATGGAAGATGCTGATATTTCTGCATCCATCTTATATGCACAATAAAGGTACAAAAAGTTGTTCCAATATTTATGTTTTAAGACAAATATCACATCCAAATAGTAAATCCAAATTTAGTCGACGTTCACACAGCCCATCGATTTGTTTTTTGCTTTGTCATCAAAATTGTTGATTACTTACAAAACAGTGGTTGCAATCAAATAAAACATCAAATTTCTTATATCAAAAAAGTTGTTCCAAGTCCTCATCAAATAACACACTCAAAATAACAAAACCAATGGTTCACAAAAACAAAAAAAAATATAAGCTAATTAATTATGAACTCCTTGCTACTCAACCCACATTTGAGTTTTGTTATGTCATAGGCTTTTATTATCTTGTTGATGTTGGATATCTAAACAGTGTGGGATTCCTTGCACCATTTAAGGGACAACGATATCATTTAAATGAATTGAGACATGGCCATCAACCTACCAGTAAAGAGGAGTTTTTCAACATGAAGCATTCAGTAGCTCGGAATGTAATAGAAAGGTGTTTTTGGTTGTTAAAGCTGAGATGAGACATTTTTAGGAGTCCTTGTTTTTATCCTGTAAGAACTCAAAAATAGAATCATTATGGCATATGTGCCCTTCTACACAATCTCATTAGATAAAAAAAAGACTATTGATCCTCTTGAATTTCATTTGGATGAGCGTGAAAGAGAATGGCATGAGGCACATGGGTGGCCATCGAATTTGTCAATGCATCAGAAATAATACAAGAAGTTAAAGAATGAAAACAACAAAGAGATAATACAAAAGAAAACTCAGGAGTTTGGCGAGGTAAAAGAGAATTCTATTCCACCAAGGGCAAAACTATTCCCACTACCCAACTTACTATTTCCCACTACCTAAAATTACGAAAATGCCATTATTTATTTTATTTTTTCGTCTCCCTTTCCCACTACCCAGTTCGACAGCATCCAGTCGAAGTGTTCTTCACTGGGACGACAGAGGTCTGTCGAACTGTATGAATAAGTGTTGACAGAGGTCCAGTCGAAGTGTGTTTCACTAGGACGACAGAGACCTGTCGATCTGTCTGAGCAAGTGTCGACATGGATATGTCGAATCCTTTAAAACAACAACTTTCTTATAAGAATCAATCAATTATACAATCATTTAAGTCCTTATGAAAAACAAAAATGTCATTTAAGTTATTTAAGTCTTTTTGAAAATCATTCACATATATATTTATTTAAGTATAAGAAACAAAAATATCAAACAAAGAGTTATTTGAATCAAATAAACAGTAAACATTTCATATAGAAAAAAACATTATTTTCTTTTCTAAACAAGTGGAGTCTTTTATAAACAAACTCCACTTATTTAGAAAAGAAAATAATGTTTTTTTCTATATGAAATGTTTACTGTTTATTTGGTTCAAATAACTCTTTGTTTGATATTTTTGTTTCTTATACTTAAATAAATATATCTGTGAATGATTTTTAAAAAAACTTAAATAACTTAAATGACATTTTTGTTTTTCATAAGGACTTAAATGATTGTATAATTGATTGATTCTTAGAAGAAAGTTGTTGTTTTAAAGGGTTCGACACATCCATGTCGACACTTGCAAACACACTTCGACGGGTCTCTGTTGTCCTAGTGAAACACACTTCGACTAGGCCTCTGTCGACACTTATTCAGACAGTTCGACGGACCTCTGTCGTCCCAGTGAAGAACACTTCGACTGAACGCTGTCGAACTGGGTAGTGGGAAAGGGAGACAAAAAATTAAAAAAATAATGACATTTTCGTAATTAGAGGTGGTGGGAAAGTTAAGTAGGGTAGTGGGACTAGCACTACCCTTCCACCAATCCCCGAGACACACGCAAATATATATGCGTTTTATAGCTCCATTTTAAATTCCCCTCGATGACGGCCCCCATTTGAGGATAGTCATATTGTCATATCGATGTCATAATGTCATATCGACTGTCACTCATTCAGAGTGCCTTGAGCATGCTTTGTTTTCTAGCTTTAATTTTTTATATACATGCTTTGTTCCTGTATTTCTTTACTGTGAAACTGAAACTCCTCTCATGTAGTTTGGCCTTTTCTTCTTGAACATTCACAAACGCTTGTCTTTCGACAATGACATTCTCATGTCATATGCATGTGATTGTGACCTAAAAAATAAAATAACAATAGAAATACATGTGACATCATTTCTCACATACCATAAGGGATCTTAAACCCATGTGGCCTCTCAATTGCATCCCTAAGAACTCTAGAATTCGCGGTAGAACCTTCTCAACCTTAGTTGTATATATATAAATTGCATATCGTGTAAGCATACTAACATGTGTCCCATCCAACGCCCCCAAACAATTCTAAAATTGAAAAAAATGAATTTTAAGTTTAATGTGTGTCACTTCATAAATCCAAGTATAAAATATACATTCAATATATGCATATACCTTAAAGCACCTCCACCTATCCTCAGCAACACCCTCTGGGAACAAATGGCTTTGTAATCTCGTGACTTCATTTAAAATACTATTGAAGTGTCAACTAATTGTTTCACCCAAACTCATGAATCAATTTTTAATCGCTCTATTCTTAGCATGTTGAGCAAATATATACAAGAATATATCAACCATCTCTTTCACACTTGAGTTTCTATTATCACTCACATTATCAATTGTCCTAAGTATATGACACAACTTGTGAAAGAATGCCCATCCATACCAATTTGCTCTTTGCTAGCCAAATCATTCTCATGTACCATTTTGAATACATTAGTAGCATGGAAAGAAGTATGCCACAATGATCTAGATTTTAGTATGTATTCTATAATGGGATTCAATGAGAATGGTGAGTAACCCACACAACAATGAGATGAGATAAAAAATAAACCTAAAAAATTATGTCATTACAAGTTTTTTTTTTTCTCTGAGTCAACGGCAACCTTGTCATATTTACAAAATTTATGGAGCAGTTTACAATAAAATGAACACAACATAAGACATTATTGATATCACTAAAAAATTATAGAGCAATTTTTAAATTATCTTGAAAATGTAAAATAACTAAAATACATCACACATAACCTACACCAACTATATCAATATCTAAATCCATCTATAATAATATTCTTTAAGAAATATATATAGTCATCTACACCCTTACCCTTATCACACATCAAACATACCAAATCACACCACACATCTATAATAATTATTCTTTAAACCGATATCACACATCACACATAATCTAACTCAGCAACAAAAAAAAAAAAATACCACACGTCAGTCACATATACAAATAATAATATTATTTAAAAAACACACATATACAATAATAATAAAATTTAAGAATCCCACATCACATCACACATATACAAATAATAATTATATTCTTTAAAACCACATCACAATCACTCACGTAGACAAATAATAATAATATTATTTAAAAACATACATACCTGCTTAATGTGTCTCTGCTACCAATCGCTTACCCCTTCATTTTTATTAGTTACGGGCTTGGAGGTATTGTTTCAGGCGTAAACTCACATCACACATAACATATTATACTAATTATAATAATATCTAAATTTATATATAAAAATAAAAATTAAATTAATATCTAATACACATTTAATATTTTTATATCACATATAAAAATTATAACATAATCTTTTAGTTAAAAATCAAAACGACTATATAAACCTATTACAGTAAACAAAAAAAAGAAGAAGAGGATGCCATTTATTTTAAAATGGTATAGACAGTAATTTGATTAATTTGTGAAGGATAGAATAATCAATTAATTTTAGATTCCTGGTGGAATTTGAGAATACTACAAAAAAGGGTGGGAGTTTGATTCCACCATATTTTTTCACATGCATTGATTTTAATTCATTCCAATGGGGCCCACAATTACCATAAAGATTATCACCAACCAAACATTGTATTTCATACACTTTCTTGGTAATTTCACATGGAATCAAATTCCATCTTAGAATGACATGAACCAAATGGGGCCTATATACTGTGCTATCATAGTGTATGAGGTTGTATCATTTTTTCAATATGAAAAAAATACATTAATGTATCTCAGTATATCTTCATTTCATATAATAACATGCACTTCAATGAGAGATTGTATGATATAGTTCTCACAATTCGTGCCACTGTATCCCAATCCCCTATTTTGATTTCACACCCCCATCTTGATTTCTAATCCCTTGTACACCCCTTTCCCCCACTTTTCTTCTAAATTTGGACTTTTGTAACTCTTTTTATGATTAGCTATAAAAGTATTTAGCATTTCTTAAAAAAATTGAATTTTAAAATTAAATTTTAAATTTCCATATTTTAAATTTGAATTCAAAATTTTCAAATTTTAAAATAACATTCAAATTAAAAATTTAAGTTAAATGTTAAATGTTATAACTACACCCAATATTTCAAAGTAACGTGCGGTCGGCATGTGTCATTTGATTCAAAACCCATCATACTTTTGGGATCAAAGAGTTCCAGGCAATAATGTAGTTAGAACCCTCCCCAGCGGAGTGGTCGAGATGCACCCTCCTTTAAGGGGAGGTCAAAGGTTCGAACCCGCCTTTATCCATTTAAAAAAATAATAAATAAATACTAAATAATAATGTAGTTAACAATGTATTATATTTTGCTCTCCTTCCTTGAGGGGCCTTTTACTTTCCCAAAAAATAAATGCATTAATAAAAAAAAAAACTCAGCTGACTTGCCTGTTTCCTTTGACTAGTCCAACCATTTCATTCTTCAAACATTCTGCTACAAAATTATTCTTTTAATATATTCAAGTTGCTATGGTCTACCGGTTTTGAAAATAAGAAGGCATATATATTGTATATTATATAGTTTATATAAAGCTATCAATTATATATTGAACAAAATATCCATATGTAATATGAATCTATATCAAAATTTTTTTAAAAATGATCTAATATTAAAAATTCTGTATCTGCAACCAAAATAAAATATCTATTATGCATACTGTGGAGACTGATATGATGATATTCGATTAGAAAAAATATGTAATTAAAATAATATGATATATTATTTATTATAATATATTTATGTTTTTAACCTAAATTTTTATTTTATATATTCTTAAATGACTTGACACGTAAACCTTTTTTTTATTAATAAGATGTGATGACATATGATTTGATATTTAGTTCCTCTCGTACCAGTGAAATAGAATGAATGAAATAACATAATTTTAGAGAGACGTGGAAGACCAATACAACTTATTTCTACCTATATATTCACTGGCATTCATATTCACATATTCCTTGTAAATGAAGTTATATTTTGGGCTTATCATCTCATTGTATCCAGTAATTATTCTCAACTTATTTCTAACTGAACCAAGCAAAATTACTTTTATGTTTTCTTATACATGAGTATAACAAAAAAATATAAGACAACAATTTTTTTTTATATTATGTACAAATAGATCTATGCTGGTATAACTATTAGAGGTGATTAACTGATTATTTACAATGAACAGGGGATGGGGTATTGACACATTGTACTCACAAAACTATAAGCTCATGTTTGGATACATAATAAGACTTATTCTGAGATGTATAGTTATATTAGCATAAGTGTGTATAGCAGTGAAATAAGTAATTTTTGTGTGTGGTTGTGTTTTGAATTATTCTCGATGAGAAACGTAATAATAAATTTTTTGTTGTTTGGATAAAATGTGAATAAAGGGAGGATAAAACTTTATAAAAGGTAAAAAAATGATGAGTGACATGCGATTTATAAGAAGTGATGACAATTGATTTGATAATGAACCAACATATTATTTGGGTGAAATAACATAGAATAACTTTTATTTCAAGTGTTAATTAGAATCCATATACCATTTTATACAAGTTTATTCTAACATAGATTATTCTATGGTCACTGCATTCAATTACCAAAAATTACTTGTACTGTGTTTATTTCTGTATCTAAACGGTGCAAAATGTAAATATTATATATTACACGGTTTTATCGGGTACATAAATCTTGTGAAGACATAATTGGCAACCATACAAAAAAAAAAATGTGAACGTGTAACACATGTGACTAGATTTACACCGTTGGCTCTCGCAGTACAGGTCCCAATAATTGGTTCTTGTCTATTTTTCAAGGACGATGTGCCGTGGATCTAAATATTTAAGATGACACGCATCTTGTCTAATATCTTTCAAAATAAAAACAATCTAAATATTTAAGATGACACGCATCTTGTCTAATATCTTTCAAAATAAAAACAAAAACTATGGGCAATAACTTGTCTAATATTTGTGGTCCAAATAGTGTTTAGATTCTCTCTCTTCCACCGAACCCTGCAATTGATTATGATTTATGATCCCCTTGTATTGGAGACCGGATCTAGTTAGGACAAGATTCGATCAGTTCAATCAGTATCGAATTGCACTATGTATAAATCGAACTGTACTACTTATAAATCGAACTGCAAAACCAATTATTAGGTATATATTTTACTCTTCCTATTAGATACTGATTATACTTATGAATTTATATTTTCTTCAATAGTTGATTGAATCCAATAAGAGAGTGAAATATATACCCAATAATTAGTTGTGCAGTTTGATTTATAAGTTGTGCAGTTCAATTTTCACATGATGTAGTTCGGTACTAACCAAACTGACCGGATTCAGACTGGATCCGGATCTCCTCATATAGTAGTGGGATTCTACTTAAACGTCACACTGTGCACCGAATGCAAACGTGTTCAGCGGTGGCGATCCCGTGGAGTGAACCTGAACATTACTTTGTTAAGAGATCAAGTGATCAAGTCTTAATTCTCCACTCATTATTCCCCCTCATTTAACATACAAATACCGGGGTAGTCTATAATCTCATTAGCAAAAGCATACAAATTATTGCTTAATCACATAAAGTTATGCTCTTACATTGATAGAGAAATATTAACACCCCTTTTTGTGGGGGGGGGGGGGGGGGGGGGTTTGACATATATTTGTTCAATCATCCCCTCTATCTGTAGCAGAATAGATAACTATCAAAGCATAATAATTTTGTTATTGTTTTGTTTTATTTTGTTATTTTCATTAGAAAACATCTAAGTGACTTTTTTTTATATGTTTTGTTCGCCTTTAATTTGATAAAGTGAGGAACTAGCATGGTGGATAAGACATGGATAAAATTTATGACTTTTTAAATAGGGTGTAAGTGTTAGAAATTGATGTTGGATAGATTATGTAGATGAGACCACAAGAAGAGGTCCACCAAAAACATTACAAATCAAGGGTCACGATCGAAATAATATGAAACTTTACATGGAGAAAGATAACGAGTAGATCTTCTGGATTAATTGTTATATAATTAACAATTCCCAATTTTCAAAAATTCTTTGATTTAGGCCTTAAAAAATATTGAATTGACTATTTTTAGTAAAATTTTAGATTCTAGATATGTCTAGAATAACATATCAGAATTGATCTCTATAGATTCCTATGATCATATAAGATCTCATAGAATAAAAAAAATTAATTTTCAAATTTTACTATTTTTAATAATTTTTTTGTTAGTATAAATAAAAGACTTGTAATATAAGAAAAACATTTTATTATAAATAATATTGCAAATTTCTCCTTTTCGGGGTTTTCTTGTTTGTGGATTTAAAGAGTTTATGAATCTTAATGCTTGTTAGATCTTTTCTACCCTTTCACACTGCGTTAAGAAAAATAATGTGTGTTATATAATATATGTGATATGTTTGTGGAATATATACAAGAGTATTAGGTGAGATAAACTTTATTAAAATGACATTGAAAAGTATTTTTTTCCTTAGCAAAAATAAACATAGCCTCTTATAATAACTATCAAACCTTATTTTAACTTATTCGGCTATCAGAATTTATTCGCACAAAACAAACATTTTTTTTATCACCCCTATTTTCCCTTATTCTCCTGTTATGCGACATCCCAAACGGTCGGGGGGTGGGGGGTGGGGGTGGGGGTGGGGGTGTGGGTGGGGTTTAATTTTATGATTCCTAGCTCCAACTGCCTCAGCATTCCCTTAGAATTGAGGCATGTGGCGATCTCTGAACATCCATATTTAGCATTGACAATCCACCGAACATTCTGTTGAAGTTAACGTACCCTTGCAACTTTCATGGAAACGCGTCCATGTCACAATTCATGCGTAGGCCCGGATCATAGATTGTAAAGATGTATACCACAACTAATAAACTTCATGGGATATAGTATGTGTATTATTATATCACTATATATATATATATATATATATATATATATATATATATATATATATATATATATATGCGATCGATAGGTGCGGTCGGTGCGGTGCGGTCGTGGGTCGTCCAATCGTGGATCCATCGCATCCAACGGTCGACGTGATTCGCACCCGACCGTCCGATGCGATGGACCCGTGATCGACGGCCCGTGATCGCGGACGCACCGACCGCACGACCGCACATAATCACTTCCCTATATATATATATATATATATATATATATATATATATAGGGACGTGCTTACGTGCGGTCGTGCGGTCGGTGCGCCCGTCGATCCATCGGGACCGTCGATCGATGGGATCCATCGCACTCGTGACGGTCGGGTGCGAATCACGTCGACCGTTTGCGATACGATGACGCAAGTCCCGCAGGACTCGGCACGGACTCGCGAACCGCGGGCGCACGACCGCACGATAACGATATTTCACAACTGTATATATATATATTATTAGTACGGCGGGTGCGGCCGCGACGTGGGCCGTTCGATCGCGGATCCATCACATCCAACGGATCGACGTGAATCGCACCCGACCGTCCAATGCGATGGACCAGTGATCGACGGCCGGTGATCGCTGCCGCACCCGCCGTTCGCCGCACGCAATAACCTCCCATATATGAAAATTATATAATATATATATATATTATGCGGCGAACGGCAGGTGCGGCGTCGATCGTGGGCCGTCGATATCCATCGCATACGGTCGGGTGCGATACGTCGATATGCGATATATACACGCAGTCGCCCCCGATAATATGCGCGGTCGTGTCGGTCGTGCGCGATCCGACGTGAGTCGTCCGATCGCGAGTCCATCGCATCCAACGGTCGAGATGCGATTCACGCCCCCGACCGTCCGATGCGATGGACCCGCGATGGACCCGTGATCGACGACCCACGTGGTCGACGCACGCACATCCGCACAACCGCACACCGCACCTATCATTTCCGGCTATATATATATATATATATATATATATATATATATATATATATAACTTTCAAATGTTACACAGATTTAGCTCCATTAGTCCAAACTTCACCCAAAACCAAATGTTAAACAAATGTAGACGATTTATTTTAGATCATTTAAAAAGAAAAAAAACATGCCAATAAAAAAATAAATTAGCATCAAACACGAGATTCAACAACGAATAAATATAGAAAACAGGTGATTAGAAATCAATTGCAATAAACAAATCATTCAGTTCTGATTTTTCGATCATATCATAGGCTGAAAAGTCCAAAAAATAAAAAATCCTCCAAAACAAACTTTCAATATGCTTCTATGTGTTCTTTAATAAAATAATAGTGTTAATAAAATTATCTATTACTGTGGATGATTAACAATTCAATTGTGATAAAAAAAAGGCATTGAAAATCCATTACTTAGACGGTTCCTAACTGTCCCATAATTGTGGTGAATAGTTACAGAAAATGGCTTGAAGAACATATTAGGCATTACGTCGATACCACATCATGGGACCTGTAATGGAGCCTATAAGATAGACTGAAAATCATTATTAGTTTATAAAATATAAAAGAATGAAAATCATTCTATTAATTGTGGTGAATATAAAATGAAGGACATATTAGGCATTACGTCGATACCACATCATGGGACCTGTAATGGAGCCACTGAAAATCATAGCACATGGGCCTTGAAATTCTGATTTGCCCCTTTATACCGATGTTATAAAATTGGGTAAAATAATTCAATTTCAGGGCTGACTTAGAACACCGCTACTATCTTATTCCCCATCTTTTAACATACAAATACTGGATTAGACTAATCTCATTAGCAAAAGCATGCAAAGTGCTACATCACATAAAGTTATACTCTAACATTGATATAGAGTGGAAGACCCCCTTAGTGTGGTGGTCGAGACACACCCTCCCCCAATGGGAGGTCGGGAGTTCGAGTCCCAAGTTAAAAAAAAAAAAAACAAAAAAAAAAAAAAACATTGATATAGAAATACTCACATCTTGTTTGGGGGTGTGAGATACAATTGTTCGATAATCCCCATAGCGGAATAGATAACTATCAAAGTACAATAATAAAAAAAATTATTTTAACTTATTTTATTCTCATTAGAAACTATATAAGTGCTATTTTTTTTGACTCGCCTTTTGGAGCTACAAATCAATATTTCATGAATAATTTTCAATTTCACCTTATTAGAGGTCACAAATTCATCCGAAGATTTTACAGAAAATCAATGATGGGGATGAAAGCTTTTACTTGCTAAACTTGTGAAATATTCATATGAGGAAGGTTGACAGCCAATCTTGACCATCCAATTCATTGCAAATCAATTGTTGAAATTCAAGGCTGGAGGCTATAAAAGGAACACACACAAAGACAACCGAAGGAGAAGAAAAATCAAGAGTCTTGTTTTGTTTTTGTTTTCATCTCATATCTTTGGATGTTTGTATTCATTTAGATCTGAATTTTAAGATTAGTTTTGTGTTTTTATTTTCATAATTTTTCAATAATATGGTCTCTTTTATTTTTCATTTATTTAGTTTGATCATGTCTTCTAGTAGCTAAATCGTCAACTAGGGTTGAAGATGAAACCATGTAATGCTAGTTTAAGATTTTATATTTAGATTTGAATTCTTCATATTGTTTGCTTTATTGAGTATCAATCTCTCATTCAATTCTCTTTTGAAACCTTTCAAGTGAATTTCATATTACATTCTTCAAAAATATCTTGTATTTGATTTGATAAAATATGTTTTGATTGAGTTCTATGATATTTTATGCTCTTCTTAACATGTTGAATATTGAGTTGGTAGATTTTATAAAGGGAAGGGAGATAGATCATTATATTGAGTTTTTATAAATCAAGGTTTTTAATCATAGCATCATCTTCAAGGGTCTCTTGTTTAGTGTTTGATAGGGAATGCTTGGTTAACTCTTTTGATATCTTATTCTCTTCCAAATTTGTGAATATTGAGATGATTGTTTTGATTTAAAATATGATTTTATGAAATCATTAATATGATTCTAAATATTTATTTTCTAATTGGTATTTGATTAAGGTCGATAACGATTGAGTTATGTGGTGGAGTTTCATATTTGAATATAATCCCTAAATTGGTATTGCACGGTGGATTCTAAAACCCTTGTTATCTTTCTATATTAATATCCTCTTTTAAAAAAATAACAAAAAAAAATCATCAATCTTTTCCTTCTAGTTCGATTAATTGAATTGATTAATATTTGATTTTAACAATTCTCTGTGGGTTCGACTCGTATTTGCTAGATCTATACCTTTGTAATGATCTGTACACTTGCGGTTATTAATAACAACTTAAAAAATCAATCAGTTGTCACTATTAAAAGTTAAAGATTTCTTCAATGGGATTTTGATGCAGCACGATCATAGACCATTCAATCAAATGTTGAAGACCACCAAATGGAGGATTATAGACGATTTGCACTTCTTAGTGTTTTTGTTTTATTTGTTAGATTTATCATATCTTTTTTGGATAATTAGGATTACTTAATATTTAGATATTATTCAGATATAATTTTCTATTTTTATTTAGGATTTGAATTTGAATTTGAATTTAATTAGGATTTAATTAGAAATTATCTGTGATTTGGGAGATTTTGAGAGATTTGTTGAGACCCTAGTGAGTTAAGAATTCTCTGCTTTATAAATAGACTTGTAATCACATAATTAATTAAGGTTTGGTTAATGCAATTTATTTATTTTCTTCGTTTTGTTATTTATGGTGAATAAAAATTACGTAAAGTTTCATCATCTGGTATTTCTTCGAGAAATCAATAGATTGTTGAAGCCCACTGTCCCAGCATTCTTCTGAAGAATCAACTACGTCATTGGAGCCTGTAGATCTTGCATCCTTGATCGGATCTGCAGAAGAGTGTAACCATACGCTGCATCAGTTGGTATTAGAGCCAAAGTTGTGCCACCACTGCGAGCCGCTGCTGTTGTTGAACGCCGCCGCCATCAAGAGTCACTGCCTCCGAGCCCCGCCGCTGCCAAACAATCATCGTCATTGTTGCTGTCAAGTATAGCTACCACTTCTCTCGAGAGTCGCCGTGCGCCACCCTTAATGTCGCCGCCGAGCCGCTGCCACTGTTGAACTTATATCCCATTTACATATCATTTATCGGATTTATCTCTTCCACTCGGAATACATCTCACTAAAAACAAAGTCCAGCACCATTACATTCAATCAATTCTTACGTCCCCTACCAATCCACATATACCACTCCTTTCATATATATATATATATATATATATATAGGAGTCGTGATATTATATATATATATATAGGAGTCGAAAATCTATATGAGTCGTGATATTATACGGTCGTGCGGTCGTGCGGTCGCGATTCACGGGCCGTCGATCACGGGTCCATCGCATCGGACGGTCGGGTGCGATTCACGTCGACCGTTGGATGCGATGGACCCGCGATCGGACGACGCACGTCGAATCCGCACGACCGCACCGACCGCATATTATCGAAAATCTATATATATATATATATATATATATATATATATATATATATATATATATATATATATATATAATTTCATTTAGCCCCTCATATCCAAGTTTTCCTTCCAAAACATCCAACCCCACATATATTTCTTTTCATTCCAATCCAATATAGATTTTTTTTTGAAAAATCCCATGACCACTGGAGATTGAAATAATGCAAAGTTCGATTTGTTGAATGACCTTAAAGCCATAGAATCAAAATTTAGTGGATCACAGTGTCAACTGCTTATATTTAATGACCAATTGTTCAACCAAACTCGAGGACGAGTTTTTCTAACGAGGGAGAGAATGATGCAACACGATTATGGGCCATTCCATCAATGTTGAGGACCACCAAATGGAGGATTATAAATGATTAATTTACACTTCTTAGTATTTTAGTTTTATTTGTTAGATTTATCATATCTTTCTTGGATAATTAGGATTACATAATATTTAGATATTATTCAGATATGATTTTCTAGTTTTATTTAGGATTTGAATTTTAATTTGAATTTAGATTTAGTTAGGATTTAATTAGGAATTATCTGTGATTTGAGAGATTTAGAGAGATTTGTTGAGATTCTAGTTTGTTAAGGATTCTCTGCTCTATAAATAGACTTATAATCACATAATTAATTAAGATTTAGTTAATACAATTTATTTATTTTCTTCAATTTGTTATTCATGGTGAATATCAATTACGTAGAGTTCCATCATCTAGTATTTTTTTGAGAAATCAACAGATTGTTGAAACTCACTGTCTTGGCATTCTTTTGAAGAATCAATAGTATCATTGAAGCCTATAGATCTTGCATAATTGATCGAATCCGCTGAAGAGTATAGCCATACGCTGCATCAGATTTCCATCGAATATTGACAACTATCAAATGGTCAGATCAATCGCTGTGATAAGATGATTGATCAACTAGATAGTCAGATCGATTGCTGTGATCGAATTATGGATTGATCAGTTGGTCAGATCGATTGTTGACATCGTACGATCGCCGCTGTGATCAATCGATGAAATGGTTGAATCTATTATATATTTTTGTGTAACTCTTTTGGCAGCAATAAATGAGGTTTAAATATAATTGCCCCACATCTTTGATTTGGTAAAGGGAAGAGCCAGTTGATAAGAGTTTATGGCTTTTTAAATGATAAATATACATATTTTACAATTTGTTTCTCTTTGGATGTAAGTGTGAGAAATGTGTGTCATATAATAGATTAGATATGTTTATGGGATATATACGAGAGTATTGTGTGAGTCTTTGAACATCCATATTTATCATATACAATCCACCGAACATTCTGTTGATGTTAACGTACCCTTTCTACTTGCATGGAGACGCGTCCATGTATATCACAATTCAGACGCGTCCATGTATATCACCCTTTACTGCTTAATCGCATCTTTTACTACTTTAAGCTGCACACAGTTGCGCACCATTTACTGCTTTAAGCCGCACACAGCTGCGCACCCTCTACTACTTTAAGCTGCACATAGCTGTGCACCCCTTTGCGACTTTTTTTTACTGCTTTAAATCTGCATTCATTCACACCTAGACTATTCCATATTCACACCATGAAAATCTACACCCATGAGAAAATAGAAGAGGAGAAAGATAACCAGGGAGACCAAACCACACAATTCCATAGTCACCTAGAGGAGAGGATGGCTACCTTGGAATACCAATCGATGGAGGACATGTTCAATGATCTCGCCGACTATCGCTAGGCCAAAATCTTGAAGTAGCAAACCCCTGCCAAGACCCCCAAGGCTCATCCCACCCCCAATACCCCACCAACACCCGATTTCTCGGTAATCCAAGTCCAACCCTTTTTCTCCCCCCACCTTTTCATTTGCCCCGACTTCCCCCGTGAATCTAATATTTTCAACCCAGGGCCGAAATTCTCTTTGACGCCATCCGGAGAATCCTCTCTGAGACAAACCCGTCCACCCCCAACCACATGTCTTTACACCACCTACAACAAATCCCTTCCGTCAGTCTCCTGATAAATTTTAAAGTTCCAAAATATCACCGGTACAATGTCCGCGGAGACCCAGATATCCACCTAAAAGCTTTTATCTGGACTCTCGTCCCTTCTTGGATAATGAAGCTCTCTTGTATACCTATTCCAAAAGTCCTTAGAAGGAGAAGTTATCCAATGGTTTTTTACCCTGCCGGTAGACCATTTATCTAATTTTTAAGCTGTTAGCGATAAATTCTTGAGTCGCTACGGTTACCAAAGAACTAGGATCCCCTCTATCTCAGACCTCACAGCTGAACGAATGGAGCACGGAGAGGACTTTGAATCCTACGTGTCTAGGTGGTGCATCCTTGTGCACCAAACTGGCCTACAATTAACAGTGTCAAGAAATTGATATGATGCTACTAAACTTAACCCCAGAACTTCGTACGAGTCTTTCACATGAGGATTGCACCACCTATCAACTCCTAATAGATAGACACAACAGGATCCAACGTGTGCTAGATCCCCTACCCCATTTACTCCCAACAACAGTGTCGGTATGTAAAACTGGGGGTTTCTGCGAACTTGGTCCTGGTCCGTCCCGCGACTGATCAGATCACCGCCCGGAGAGTCATTCCTGAGCTGCCCGACTGCTTCTCAAAAAAGACGGGGTTTTTTGTTTGTGATCGCCACCTGCTTTCTCAAAAAGCAGGAAAAGTTGGTGCTGGATTTGATCGCCTCGCGGGGGGAGTTTGTGGGGTCTCCTCTTTGAGACACGGATATACCGTACACAGAGGTGAAAAACAGGTAATCCTATTCTACTTCAGGACTAGAGGAGATATGGGACTAAAAAAGGGGTTAGGAGGGGGTCGGCTAGTGGGAATTAGCCGCCTGGTAGGGGACGGTTGGTTGGGACTAGTCGCCTGGTACCTGGTTCTTGGTTTTCTAGATTTGGGCAGAACCTAGGTAGGAAAGTGTTTTGGCTTTGGCTAGGGTGGTGGCAATGAGGATTGAAAGTGGTGTTGGTGGTTTCCTCTTCTAGATTTGGGCAGCACCTAGGTAAGAATTTGGATTTCTTTGGCTAGGGCTAAGAGTCGTTTAGGACAATGGTTTAGAGGGGGGTTTATGGAGAGTGGAATTTGGTGGGGAATGACTTTCCTTCTCTCTCAACTAGGGCTCTCTCCCTCTCTCTCTCTCTCTCTCTCTCTCTAACACACACTTTGGAAATGAAAATGGCCACCCTTTGGTTCTCACCCCTACCCCTCCTTTTATAGTAGAAAAGGGTGTATGGGATTATTCTTTGGGCAATAGCATGGGTTGGGTAAGAGGGTGTGACCAAGTAAACCATCATTGCAAAAAGACGCACTCTATCGTCCATTGGGTAATAGCATGGGTTGGACAAAAGGTTGAGGTTAAGTAACTTCACACCTAAGTAAAGTTGCTTTATGCTTTATGGGTGAGTCCAGATGCGAGCCGGCTACCCTAATTCAGCCGCCCGGATAAGGACGGCTAGCTGCAATTAGCCGCCCAGTAAGGGGCGGCTAGTTAGGAGATGCCGCCGGTATGATAACCTGCCAAACGTCTAATCTCTGACAAGCGGTGGCTTGAGGCGGTTACTAAGGTTGAACCGTCAGAGAAGGGGCGGCTAATTGGAACAAACCGCCGCAATCATCAGCATTAAATGCTGCTTTATGTCCCATCTAAGGGAAGCGGTTGGGGCGGTTAAGGGGCGGCTAGTTGAAACTAGCCGTCCAAGGAGGGGCGGCTACTTTCAACTAGCCGCCCGGCTTCTGGTCACTTAATTTTTCTAAGTGTAGTGGCCAGGATTTCTCCTTGTTCCTTTAATTCTCTAAAGCAGTTTTCTATTTGATCCAAATGTGGTCATTTAAAAATGTTACTTGAAGTATTTTTATCTTTTTAGACGGTCAAAATTGGGGTATCTACAAACAGGTCAGGACTCTTCAGGAAAAACCCCATGACAACCCCCACGGTAGAGGGGATTACAAGACCAGTTTTGGCACTCTACCTGAATGGACCACGAGGCCAAAATCAAGAGCCAGCTCATAAACCATATACCCCACGCCTTCCGGATGTATACTGCCTTAGCAGGCGACCTACCCTAACAATTTTTACTATCGATCGGCACCTGTGTCTGTGCCATCACTACCAAACCCTGCAGTTCAAAATCCTGAAATCCAAAACACTGTAGCCCAAAACCCTATAGACCCAAATCAATTCTCCCAGACACAACCCACTTAGGCTTACGACAATAGTGCCAGAGTTTCTCCTACCTATGCCCCTGCTCCACAAATATCACAAACCTTTGTTCCCCAGAAACCACTCCAAAGGCAATATACTGCTTTTTCACCCCCCTCAACCTATGAATCTCTAGCATCTGAATACGCAGAATGTCCCAAGCAGGACTCTAATACTTGACCCAGATCCAGTACAACTAATTGTGCATGATCTCAAATTAGAACCACTCACATTTAAAAATACACAATTTGAGGGAGCAGTCAAGCCATCCCAATTGTCAGATCCACTCTGTCTACCATCCCATCTATCTGAGGAGCTCCCTCTAGACTCCCCCACCATATCCAAATCAATTATTTCTGATCCATATGCCCCTAATTGCACCAATTGAGGAGTCTTTACCCCCACCATCATTAGGGCCTCAGCATTATGTTGAATTGTGCTCCCTTGCACCTATTCAGTCAGTAATCACCTCCACGACCTGTTTTTCCATATCCATATCTTTGTTAACTGACCCCTCTATGAGGGATCGTTCTGTTTCTACTGAGAATCTATGGCAGATCAAGCGCCACTCGCGCTTTCGACAACATTTAGGCATTATTCCTTTAAAGCTGCTTCAATTTGAGCCTCCATAGAGGACTCATCCTACACCATCATTTTCTGGAGGCCATCCTCCAGCACTGTACAGTATTTTTCCTTGCATAATGTTGTTTTTTACTGCTTTTTTTAAATTCAAATCCCAAAAAAAAAATGTTAAAAGCTCAAAAAAAAAAATTTTCCTTCACAAAGTTTATTTATTTCAGCATTATGCATGCATTTAAAAGCTTTCATCAAAACAAAGAACAAAAAAAGACCCTTATACATCTTTAGTTTATTTCAATTATGCCCTTCATTTTCAAGTTTCAAAAATATATAAATAAAAAAAGGGGTACAAGAAAAACGGAAGGAAATTAGGGAGATGGTATCCAAGAAAATCATGTCATCAAGACAACTCCCTCCAAGGAAAAATTGCAACCAACATGGGAGGGACCCTATGTGATCGATCACTCACGCCTATTCTAGGGATGCTTACTGCTTGGTAAACAACAATGGGGGTGAGATTTCAGGTCGGTGGAATGCACTTTACTTGAAGAAATTCTATGCATAATTTTCAGTATTTGAGAAATTTTACTCTTCTTTACTGTGAATTCCAGCGTTTAGTGCTTGATGATAATATTATGAAAATACTGAAGATGACCAGTATTTTACTTAGACTCATACCCGCCAATCATGCCACCTCCACTACATGAGTATAATTTAAGGCTTGGTTCACCTGATAAAAGGCATTTTACTTAGACTCATATCCGCCGATCATACCAACCTGACGCTCCCCCATATGCCGACGGCGGCGACGACGATGGAGAACCACATAGAGTTCAACACATATAAATCTCCCTATTTGTAAGTCATTTTAATATGTTCTTTTTTTCAAAATCAGTTCTTCAAATGAATGTCTAGGTCCAGATTTAGTGTATGGCTTTCCATGTATGATATACTTTAGTGATATATATTTTATGCTATAGCATCATTCGTTTTCTCTGCTTGAGTGTTATGTTCCACGTTGGTCTCTTGGTACACTGTTATGAATTTTGGGCACATTGGTAAGTATTTTCAGTACAATATTAGGTCATATCGGTATAGTAGAAACCTATGTTGTCATATGTTATTTCATGTATGATATATCCAAATTATTGATTCATGATTGTTAAAGAATACATGAATTTTATATTTACAGATTTTCATAAAAGAAACTAATATGTGGCATACATAAATTTATATTTATTCAAAAACTTGTTATGTTAGTCTCTTATAAAAAGAATTAGTTGTTAGTCTTTTAGTACACTTTTATGGTATGCTTTAATTATCTTGTAATATTTTTTTTCTAAATGACTTACCAAATCCTCAGATTCAATATTTTAAAATTTTTCCCTTCACCAAATGGGGTTTAATTCTTCACTTAGTCTGTGATATTGGTTTTTATGTATCTAATTATAATTTCTCTTAACATAAGATTCATTGAATTGTATTGTTTCATTTGTCATTGTTAGGAATGATAGATGCACACTGCGAGTATTAAGGAATGTCTAAGAACATATTAGATGTTATTATGAAATTTAGTTATGAAAATGCATTACCATGATCCATTGTTATTATTTATTGTTATTTTTGTCTGTGTACACTGTTATTTTGTGTGTGTGTGTGTATCTGTTTATTAACTTCCAATTTATTTATTTTGTTTTGCACATTGCATGGGATCTTTCTCAAAAATTTATCCATTAAATTATTCATGGTTATTTATTCCTATAATAAAGAAGCACAACTAATTAACAGGATTAAGTCACGAGCATATCCATACGCAGTGAAATTGTATTGTTGTTAAGAGGACAAAGGAGGAAGAATGTAACATATGCATCAAACCTTCATTAACGAAGATTAGGTCGGGGAGAAAGAAGAAAAATAAGATTGAGTCACAAGCAGATCCGGACGCAGTGTCATTGTATTGTTGTTATAGATGCAAGGGTCTTTGACACAACACGAAGACATGTAGAAATCCAGTTATAGTTTTAAAATGAAGTAGTTGGTCCAATTTCAAAAATAACTTTTCTGTATGAACATTTATTTGTATTAAGTCAGATTATCTCATATGCTTATTGCTTATTGAGTGCGTGTTGATCTGATGATGCTTAAACTATTGTGAATGTATACAGGATAGTAAATAAAGTGGATCTAGTATTATAAGTGATAGTGCATAACAGTGTACTTACATGAACTAACAATGCATTGGTAGTGCATAACAGTGTACCCAAATGGCTAATAGTGTAGTATAAGTGAATCACAATATAACTAGATGGACTAACACGACTATCATTCATTATACAACTTACCATTCATAGCGCAACTGTCATTCATAACATGACTATCATTTATAATACAACTTCATAAATACCACGTGCAATTATACCATTCATAATACAATTGTCATTAATAGTTCATTTATCATTCATAATACCACTTCATTCATAACACAACAATTATTACATAAGTTATATCATTCAAAACACAACTATCATTCATAACATAACTTATATTCATAACATCACTTGGTCAACAAATGTATATTAGATCCTTTCAAATGTAACTTCCGTTCATAATGGTATAACACAAGTTATATACAATATAACACATTTTCTGTCCATTCAAAACACAACTTCATGTCCATTCAAGTTGTTTGTATAATAAATCCATTCAAAACACGTCTTGTCCATTCATAACACATTTCCTTTGTATCATTTTAGAATCTTCGTAAAATATTCATCTATGAATCTTGGAATGTCAACTTTACCTGCTGAAAATAAAAAAAATTGGGAACATGAAGGCTATCCACAGCCGAATGAAGTCTTTCACGTCCACTTCATCCTTGGACTCCACCAAGGACAACATCTTTTCATTCAATGCTTCCCTTGTGACATGGTAGCATTGATGAAATACTTATTCTTTCACCTGGAATCCATTAAAGTTAGAGTCTATGACTGCCCTCTCCACAAAAGCAAGAAACACTACTCTGAGGGCAACCTCCTCAGACGTCAACAACAATCTACAAAAAAAAAATAATAACATAAAATAAACATAAATTATTAGAAATTAACAATGTACCCACAATTCGTAACAAAGTATTGAGAAGAATTAACAATGTACCCATAATTCAGAATAGTGTACCAGTAGCAAAATATCTTATAAAAGACCAATTGGTATTTTTTGAAAACATGTTTCTCCAATGGATTTATAAATTAAACATTCTCGTATATATATAACCAAAAGCAAGAAAGTTGTTGATAGTTTATTACATCCCCAAAATTAGCACATCATTCATCAACTAATAAAAAAGTGTACCAAAAAGCCATAAAAAGCCATAACTACTAAGAGACTAAGAAAATATGTTCTAAGCATATCACAAGCCCAAATGAAGTCATTTCTTTGGTAAACATAAAGGAATTAATATAGGACAACTTCTTCAATGTGCTCACTAATAGATGGAATAACATAGGATAAACACAGGTTACTGAAAAGAATTAACAAAATACCCCCTGACAGAGTTTACATTTTCTTTCTTTAATAAACTTGTCATGGAAACAGAGACTCTGTGAAATAAGTATATCACAGGCTTACGTAAAGTCTTTTGATGAATAGATAGAGTTCATTCTAACCCATCAAAGATAATCATTACCGTGTTTGCACATACTAAACCAATATGTTTATTTTTAAGGAATGAACATATATGTTCTTCATTTTCTTCGAAGCATCAGAGATGTACAGTTACATTACTTCCAGAAATTACAGAAAAAAAAGAATATGAAACTCAAAATTAATAAATACATTATAATAGTGTATCCATATAATTTAATAATGTACTTATAAAGGGTAATAATGTACCCAGATTATATAATAATGAACATAGCACATAACAACATGCATTTCACAAAACAACAACTAGGACACATAAAATAGTTTATCACTTCTTTCTTTCATAAAAACATTGGATGTTTTCATTGATTCCTTCTTCACTTTTGTCTTTGGAGGAGTTTTGATGGATTCCTCATTTCCTTGGAATGAGCTTTTGATGGCTTAGAAGAAGCTTTGGATTGTATTGTATTTGGAGATTTCATGGATGGCTTGAGATAAGATTTTGAGAAAATCTTATACAATGTGCAAAAAGAAAAAAAAAGAAGCTACCAAACATGTACACACATACAAAATAATGGTGTACACAGACAAAAATAACAATAAATAATAACAATGGATCATGGTAATGCATTTTCATAACTAAATTTCATAATAACATCTAATATGTTCTTAGACATTCATTAATACTCGAAATGTGCATCTATCATTCCTAACAAGGGTAAATGAAACAATACAATTTAATGAATCATATGTTAAAAGAAATTATAATTAGATACATAAAGACCAATATCGTAGACTAAGTGAAGAATTAAACCCCATTTGGTGAAGGGAAAAACTTTAAAATGTTGAATCTGAGGATTTGGTGAGTCATTTAGGAAGAAAACATTACAAGATCATTAAAGCATACCATAAAAGTGTACTAAAAGACTAACAACTAATTCTTTTTATAAGAGACTAACATAATAAGTTTTTCAATAAATATAAATTTATGTATACCACATACTAGTTTCTTTTATGAGAATCTGTAAATATAAAATTTATCTATTTTTTAACAATCATGAATCAATAATTTGGATATATCATACATGGAATAATATAGGACAACATAGGTTACTACTGCACCGATATGACCTAATATTGTACTGAAAATACTTACAATGTGCCCAGAATTCATAATCATGTACCAAGAGACCGAGGTGGAACATATCACTCAAGCAGAGAAAAAAATGATGCTATAGCATGAAATATATCACTAAAGTATATAATACATGGAAAGGAGTACCACACATTAAATCTGGACCTAAACATTCATTTGAAGAAATGATTTTGAAAAAAGAACATATTAAAATGACTTACAATAGACAGATTTATATGTGTTGAAGTCTGTGTGGTTCTCCATCGTTGTCGCCGCCGTCATCGTCATCGACATATGGGGGAACGTCAGGTTGGTGACCTATTTAGGGCTTCATATGGAGTAAGCTTTTTAGGGTTTTGAATGGTGGGCTTGTTAGGATTTTGAATGAAAAAGAAACACAAAGGGTGGACGAACATGCATAATGAAATAAATGATTTTGGGTTTGGATTGCGTTATCCCGTTCTCTGCGATTTGGTGGGGAAAAAAAGAGAAAAGGTGAATAGAAGAGATGGTTTGGGGAAGAAGAAGGTGAGATTAGTATTGTTGAAAGGGTATTTTTGGAAGTCCAAAACAGGGGTCTGACGGAAAGTGTTAAATTGTACCAAAAAATAATGAGTTTGAGAGATGGGGACTTAGAAAAAAGTAAAAAAGGTCCAGGGACCTAAAAATGCTGTGAGGACCTCTAATTAATTTCCTCAAAAAAAAGAAAAGAAAAGAAAAGAAAAGTGAAATAGAAAAGAACAGGGGTAAAAAACAGAAACGCACCCCCCTGAAAAGGCTATGAGAGGTCAAAAGTTACACCACAAAGTGGGTAACACTCTATTTTAAATCTAGAAGCTAAAAAATTTAGTATATGCCCGGTGGGCAGTACTCTCCACCCAAATAAAAATATGGTAAAAAGAAGAAAGCCACATGGACCTAGAAAGTAAGATTTATGCTAGGACTGGGGTAATTTTGAAGTGATTCAAAGAAGATATTACTCTCATCCCCATTTACCCACTCTTTTCCCACCATGATTAAATTAAACCAAGTCTGTTGGCTAGGTGAAATTTCAACCGAGGGTGAACATTTTCTTACATTTAAAACATCACACACTCTCACATGAGTCTATTTAAAGTCTTGCATATCTGAGGGATGCTTACTTGTTTGATTCTTGGCATATTCATGGAGTTTTCAGTATGTTTAGAGCAACATAATCAAATACTTGAAAACTACTCCACTTGAAAACTCCCCCTCAAGCTAAACAGCTTTAGAATACCCTAGGCTGGACATGGATGATCACAAGGTGCACTCCCTTAAATAGGTAACATGCCTTAAAATTGCCCCTCTCACATCAATGCATGAGTTTGACATCAATCTTAATACTTGACCATAAAAAATTGCCCCCCATACTTATTTACAAATTGCTCCTTTATGCTTCTTAAGAAAAATTGTCCTACCTCTCTTTTCTCAACATCATACAACATATTCTGCTTTCATATATGTCACGACACGCATGTGTTAAACTCAAACCATGATGAAATGCATGTAAAGTGGTCATCCTTTTAACTCATATGCTATGCCCCAAACAAATCCCATCACATGCATGCAATCCCACCATGACAACACATGAAAACATTCAAACTCATGCTAATTCAAATCCAACCGTAACAGAACACGCATGCAAAAATCATCCCTCTTGAGCAAAGTTCAATTCTATCAACAATGCATTCCCTACCAATTTTTCAAACACACTTATTTCCAAGTTTTCTAACCAAACAGTCATGTTTTGGTTTATCTCCAGTACTTACTTGACTACACAGGACTCTCTTGAAGTTTTATCACATTTCCAGTAAAATTTAGTTTAAATTTCCTCAGTTCTAGTTCTTTTCTGGAATCTTTGTCTCTCAAATGATCCATTCACCAAATCAACTACACTTTATTTTTTCTGTCTGCGATATCCCCTCTTTGCTGAGTTATCCAAGATCGGGTACGGTATGCACGAGGAAACCGGCGCTGGGCTACTTCATGCATGATGGCTAAGAACCCCGTCCGAGGGTTGGATCACTCGCTTCTTTACTTTTACTCACTCTCCCAGCTGGATCAGTATTTAGATTACTATTCTATTCAAAACCCAGCCTCTTATGACCTAAATTAAATCAAATGGTATTGGTCATGAGATCAAGACTTCTTGAAGGTCAGGCCGGTCAAAATTTTGGTCGCTTTTTCTTATCATCGATCCAAGTCTTCTCGCTTAACGCAAAAGACTCCGTTCGATGAGGGCCAATTGTGGATACCCCAATTTTGACAATCCAAAGAGAAGAATATTACTTCAAGTAGTATTAGAAAATGACCACATTTGAAATCTAATAGAAAACACTTTTCAAAGGAACTAAAGGAGAAAACAAGAATGAAAACCTGGCCCAATACTTAGAAAAATCAAATGACCAGAAACCGGGCGGCTAGTTTCAACTAGCCGCCAATTAAATCGCCCCCAACCGCTTCCAGAGATGGGACATAAAACAACATTAAATGCTATAAATTGTGGCGGTTTGTTCCAATTAGTCGCCCCTTCTCTAATGGTTCAACCTTAGTGACCGCGTCAAGCCGCAGTTTGTCAGAGATTGGACATTTGAAGGTCATCATACCGGCGGCATCTTGTAACTAGCCACCCCTGCCTGGGCGGCTAACTACAACTAGTTGACCCTGCCTAGACGGCTGAATTAGGGTACCTAGCTCTCACTGGACTCATCCATAAAGCATAAAACAACTCTACTTAGAGATGAAGTTACTCAGCCACACCCTCTTGTCCAACCCATGCTATTACCCAATGGACCATTGAGTGCGTCTTTTTGCAATCATGGTTACTTAGCCACACCCTCTTACCCAACCCATTCTATTGTCCAAGAGACACTCCTATGCATCTTTTCTACTATAAAAGGAGGGGTAAGGTGAGAACCAAAAGGGTGGCAAAATTCATTTCAAGGTTTCATTTCCAAAGTGTGTGTTAGAGAAAGAGAGAAAGAGAGGGAGGGAGAGAGAGCCTTAGTTGAGAGAGAAGGAAAGTCATTCCCACCAAATTCCACTCTCCATAAACCCCCTTCTAAACCATTGTCATAAACCACTCTTAGCCCTAACCAAACAAAATCAAATTCTTACCTAGGTGCTGCCCAAATCTAGAAGAGGAAACCACCAATACCACTTTCAATCCTTACTACCACCACCCTAGCCAAAGCCAAAATACTTCCTACCCAGGTTCTGCCCAAATCCAGAAACCAAGAACCAGGTACAAGGCGGCTAGTCCCAACCAACCGTCCCCCACCAGGCGGCTAATCTCCCCTAGCCGACCCTCACATACAGCCCCACTTGAACCAAATCTCCTCTTGTCAGTTCCCAAAGCAGAATAGGATTTCTATTTTTCACCTCTGCGTACGGTATATTAGTGTCCCAGAGCGGAGACCCCACAAACTCCCCCACGAAGGCTATCAAATCCACCCCTTACTTTTTCTACTTTTTGAGAAAGCAGGTGGCAATCACAACACCCCCTGAATCCTCCTGAGGAGCTGTCGATCGCCTCAGCAAGGAACAAAACCCCCCCCCACCCTTCTGAGAGACGATCTGACCAAGCCTGCCAAGGCGTGCACCGGACCCGAATCCCTGAAGAACCCCCGCACATGCCAAATCGAAAACTGGGAGGGAAGGAAAACCCCCCAAAATCCGATACTGCCACTTGCGGCGTTCATCTTCCCTATTCACCCTCTATCCGAACATCATTCGGATCCTGACGGCTGTACTATTCCTTAACATGACGCGGGGGATGAACCCGGGGCTCGCTGACGTTCTCTCGTGCTACAACATGGAAGTGATAAAAAAGGAAAATGTTACACTCAAGCGGTTTCTCAGTTAAATCTCATGCCCCATGTCAGATCCTACATGGATAGCATAGATGACGTTGCGTTTTCTATTTTTTATTTGGCTGATGCGAATGGATTTGAATTTTAAATTCTGTCTGTAGATACCCCAATTTTGACCGTCCAAAAAGACAGAAATACTTCAAGTAACACCCGAAAATATCCCACATTTGGACATCTAATGAAGAACCAAAACTTTAGGAAACCGGAAACCCTAACCCTATCCCCGACCTAAAACCAGAAACCCTAAACCTAGCCCCGACCTAAACCTAAACCCTAACCCTAGCCCCAAACCCTGACCTAAACCCTAACCCTAATCCTAAAACCTAACCCTAGCCAGACCCTGGCCCAAACCAGAACCCCACCTAAAAGAAGCTCCAAAACCCCCAAAACCCTTAGTCCCTAGCAAGGGGCGGCTAGACCTAACTAGCTGCCCCATACCAGGCAGCTAGTTAACACTAGCCGCCCCCCTGGCCGACCTTGAACCGCTTCCCTGGATGAGACATAAAACATCATTAAATGCTGATCATTGCGGCGGGTTGTGTCCTTTAGCCGCCCTATCTTGGTCGGATCAACCCAAGTAACCGACCCAAGCGACCGCTTATCAGAGATGAGACGTTTGGCAGGTCATGATAGGGGAGGCTATCAGGAAGTAGCCGCTCCATCCTGGGCGGCTAGTTAGAACTAGCCGCCCTTCACCTAGTCCTGACAAGAACCAGAGAATTAATGAGAGGTCTAATCACACACACTATTAGCCAAACCACTCCATTACCCCCTGGATATTCCTCTGCCTCTTTTTTACTACAAATAGAGGAGGTCCCAAGCCTTTAAACAACATCCACAATTCACATTTCCAATCCACAATCAAAACACACATCATTCATTCCCTTTCCCCACTAGAAATCCCAAGAGAGAGAGTAAGAGAGAGAGCCCCTTCTGTGAGAGAAATACCCATTCCCTACATAAAACACCATCTCATCCCACCCTCCAGAAACCCGGGCTAAACCTAGCTTAGCCTCTGTCCAAACCCATTTCCTACCGAAGTTCTGCCCAAACCAGACCAGGCCCCGAACGGCTAAACTCTAGTAGCCGCCCCATTCCCGACGGCTGGATCCCACTAGCCGCCCCCTATCCACACCCCATTTGCACCCCTATGTCCCAAGACTCCTTTAGTCAAGCCCCGGAAGTAGAATATGATTACATGTTTTTCACCTCTGTGTACGGTATATCCGTGTCTCAGAGCGGAGACCCCATAAACTCCCCACGTAGGCGATCAAATCCAACCCAACCTTTCCTGCTTTTAGAAAAAGCAGGTGGCGATCACACAAACCATGGAATCCTCTTGAGCCGCTGTCGGGCGCCTCAACCAGGAACGACACCTCACCCTTCCGAGAAGACGATCTGACCGAGCCCGCCAGGGCACGCATCCGAATCCCTGAAGAACCCCCACACACGCACGCACGCACCCGCGCACCGCCGGATCCTTTCCGACACACCGACATCGGAGATTCCGACGCACCGACACTGTCCAAATCCATTTTTAAATAAAATAATATGTAGTTTTGAATTTCAAATCCCGTCGAAAAAGGTGCACTGACACCGCATTAAAATGGTGGAAAAACATTTCTCAGACCGCATTAAATGGTCAATCCCACATTCTGGACATGGGATCCCAATACAACAAGTAGTATATGCGCTTTTTGAAAAGGTATGTACTTCAATAACTGGGTATGCACCACCATTTTGTTTGGGGTGGATATCAAGGACATGCTCATTCGAGGTCTGACAAAAAGCTTTAATATGTTCCAATGCAACTTTTTATCTCTCCCCTGTCGTCACACAAAACACACACTCTCTCTCTCTTTGACCAAACCCTTTCGTCTTCCATAAAACAAACACAAATACACACTCTCTCTCTCTTCCCTTCCCCTCTCCACCTCACTGTCTCTCATCTTTTCCATATGGTTTACCGACGGCTTCGTCTGCGTCTTCACCGCATTTCAAGTGTGGTTCTTCTGCGTTTTCACCATCTTTCAAGTGTGGTTCTTTTGTGTCTTCATTTTCTTCCAAATGTGGTTGTTTTGCATCCTCACCATCATTCAAGTGTGGTTCTTTTGCGTCTTCACTATCTTTCAAGTGTGGTTCTTCTACGTCTTCCCTGGCTTCACTACCTCACTGTTTCTTATCTGTTCCATATTATTTAGTATTTTTTTTAGCATATGGATTCATTAATTAATTCGGTTTTCAATGTTGTTTCAATTATTTTACTCTTGAAATAATTTTTTGGTAAGGAAAACAGTTTTTTTAATCTATCATCAATTTCTTTCCTTCTATGATATGTTGTTTCAATTTTTTTTAATCTTAATGTCTATCTTTGTTGAACATGCTATGTTCATTGTTCCTGGGGGTGGTTGGCTTCGTATCTACAAATGATGCAATATGCCTTGTGGGAGGAAAACCAGCTACACCTGACAGATCAACGAGTTTGAAATGGGAAGAGATTCATAAGAGGATCACTTTTCTTGAAGAGAAGAGGGATCTGTTGTCTGAGCCGGAGAATGATGATGACAATGTCCCGCCAGTTCCACATAACATTCTGATCCCCATGCCTTCAGGATTCTCCTCAACGGAGGAATTTTTAAAGGCGTTCTAACTTGATGGAGGAGAGTGTAGAGAGTGGAAACTTCTGATCAGAGAAAAATCTATAGAGGAGAACAAGACGAATAAGGATGTTCTGATGAAATAGAAATCAGTCGATTATGAGACATTTGGTATATGTCTCTTTTAACCAGGTAGAAGTTATGTGCTCCGACTTTAGAGGTACATGCATCTTTTTATGGGTATACGCTTTTACAATATGTACACTTTTACTGAAGGGTGACCCCACATTTTTATGTCCCTGCTCTACAACTGTTTGATGAACAAGATTGTGCTGCCTTCCTCTACAATTGAATTGCTTGCAGGATGCTTGATATTCGTTTTTATTATAATACCATGGATGGTATGATTTATATGTGTGTCATGATTACTATTGGATTTATGGGTGATGAATTTAGTAAAATCTGAATAAGTAAATGATATTGTTTTGATTGATGTTTATTTAGCCATGTTTTGACATATACAATTGTACTGTTTAATAATTATTGTGTGATGTGATTATTGGTTGTGTTGTATACTCAGTAAGATGAGGTATATGCTTGATTAAGTTATGCATATGCTAAGAATGCCTAGGCAGGTGTGTTAGTATGGTTTAGATAAGTTACACAATGAAGAAATGTGTACACCATATTGAAAACAATAAGTCAACTTCCTTTAAATAATCAAATTGATCAACACTACATTTGTGATGCCATCCGCTTATCTAGTTGGTGTGGTTGTGATCCCAATCACTTAAAATATTTTGCAGATGTCTTTATTTCCAATGCATGTGTGATTAAGCTGATATGTATAATATAAGTAATGCATGTACCATCAGTAATGTGTCCTTCACAAATATTGGCACCCACCAATGACGATCCTTGTACAAGGAGTTCCAACATGCATGGTCCTCCATATGATGTTCCTCAGTCATATTTTGTCACCCAACTTCAAATTCATTAGTTGTTACTATTGCAATTTTCACATTGATCATGATTGATTTGATCTCGGTGTTATAAAAAAATTATTTTTGATTGAACAACTTGTTCTATTTTGCGAATTAAATTGTAAAACCAAGTAAAATCAATGTATGAAATTGGATAATAGTTCAGTGAATTGTTATTTTTTATAATTTAAAGACCACATATTATTTTTAAAATATGATCTTAAATAATGTAAAGATCACGGTTATAATATACAATTATGATCATGTCTCACTTATGATCACGCTTTAAAATCGTGATTAAAAATATGATATAAACGATCACACCCTCAAATATCACGGTTTAAAACTGTGATTAAAAAGTTTTTAATCACGATTTTAAACCGTGGTCAATGTCTAAAGTTGTAGTAGTATGTAAGACAATCATAGAAGAGACTGCAAAGAGAATATTCAAGTCTTTGTACCATACAACCTGACTATAAGTAATGCATGTACCATTAGCAACGAAGTATGTGCCTTCATTAGTTCAGCCTTTGTGAATATATGAAGTACTTAAAAATATGAACTTAGCAAGGTAAATGCTCAATGAAACATTGCATGTGCCATTAAAAACTAGTTAAATACATATTAACATTTATTACAAATAGCCAAGTTCTGAACGTAAAATATCATCTTACAAAGCTTTTCTGAACCCTTTTTTTAGGAACAAAGACAATGCCTAGACATGGACCATTCATGCATTCTGAAAGCATGGATCTCAATACAAAAATTAGTACATGCACTTTTTGAAGGAGCATGTACTTAAATAACAAGGTATGTACCTCATACCACCAATTTGTCTGTATGCATTATACATTATTAAATTCACTCGTAAAAAAAACAATAACTCATCGACAAAAAACCCATCACAACCTTAATCAATTAGAATCATCACCTCCACCACCACCATTAGCTATAGCCATGACGAGGTCCCTCGGAGACCCCCAGACGGGGAGCTACAACAAAGACCACGTCACACTCTCCTCCTCCACCACCAACGCCTCCACCATGTTGCACAGGTTCTCTATCTCCCCAATCAACACCGCTTACGCGTCCATCCACAACAAACAAACGCATCATCAGCACCTACAATTCCACTCACGCATTCATCAAACATATTGTGATCACCACCTACAACAGGAGCTCATCAATGGACAATCTAATGATGCTTAAGGTCGTCAGGTCGGATGGTGACGGCGAGATAGAAGTGGTGGGGACAGCGGGGTGGAGGGGATTTTGGATTTCATGTTGATGAGCGTTGAAGAAAGGGACTCCCACATGTCGAGCTCCTTGCGGTACCTCTCTATAACCCTCTTCAATGCCCTTTTTTTTAATTTCTGTACACCGAATCTTCTCATCCGCCTCCCCGTCTGCGGCGGCAGAGGGTGGTGGTGGTCATCATCATCTAGGGGGCTTTAGCGACGGCGCTTGTACACGAAGACGTCATCGACGTGGACCTCCCACTTGGTCTCCCTTGACGACAGTTTTTGTGTGGATCTTTGTTTTTGAAGTTTTGAATTTGGGTGTTCGAGGGGGGTTCAGGATTGGTATTGTTACATAAACATGGGAGGGAACTTTTTAGGCGGGGAATTTTCACAGGATTTTTGAGAAGCTCACTTGGAATATATATATAAAAAAAAATTCCACTTGGATGGGTTGACGTGGGGTTTGAGATATGGACTGAGTTTATAACTGAGAGGTCACTTTCTGATGCAGACATCATAGCCATACAATACATGGACGACCGAGATCAAATGGAGCACAAGAAGAAGGGACATCTTGATGAATCGGTAGCACCGTGACTTCAAACAGCCGTAACTTTTGAACTGTATATCAGAATCGCTATTATAATATGTCAACGCGTTCGTATCGACGAGACCTACAGGAGTAGTCACTAGGCTATCACGCCATGTTTTGGAGCATTCTGAAATCGTCTTGGGGGTCAAATCGATGGTTCAAAGTTATTTTTACTATTTTTACGTTGTTTTGTGGTTGTTAGGATTTTATTTCTTTGTTAGGATTTACTATATTTATATTTGAATTCCAAATCATTATTTAAATTCAAATTTGAATTTTAGTTAGGATTAGATAAAGATCTATTAGATTTGTTTGTTAGATTTAGATAATTAGTTGAGATCCTAGTTTGTTGGGATTCTCTTCTATAAATAAGCTTATGAACCCATTTGATTATTTAGATTATTAATATTTGAAATTTAGTTATTTTATCTCTTGTATTTTGTTAGGAGTACTAACAATTGCAAAAGACCTCCCAATTCTATGGAATTTTATCCGAAATACAGATTATTGAAGCCCAATCCCTGGCATTCTCCTCGAAGAATCAACAGCGCCGTTGGAGCATACTGATTATCGTTCTTTTGAACGAATCCGTAGAAGAGCGTGGTTACACGCTGCATCACTTTCTAAGCCCGGCCAATGATAATGCGTCGCATGTCAACGGCCCATGACCGATTAACGAACGAAGGGAGTATGCATGGCCCTCCTCTGATCCACTTCCAATCGCCAACCGACAGAGGTAAGGCTCCCCTCGATCCCGAGTATAAAAAATTCCATGATGACATCATCGACACTGAATCTCCTAAGGTCCCATGGGTGATTGAGCCTCTTTTGGAAGTCGGAAGGCATCTGGCCTTGCCGTTTCCGTTGGAAATTGAAGGGAATGGAACCAAAAGAACAATTTTGATTTTGAGGTGTATAGCAAATACGTTTTCTTTAAGCGATATTTGCTCTCATTTCTTGATGAAGTTTTTATAGGAATTCTCTACAAACTCATTCTCGGATACAACGAAGTCTTATTAGACTTACGGTCAGCAAAAAAAAAGTCTAAGAATGACTCTTTTTGGATGCTGTGTTTATGGCAGATATTAAATGCAAGTCTAACAGGTTATTTTTGGATTGGGTGAGTCTTTTCGAAGAGGAAGAAGAAGATTGAACTCTACAGATCCGATATCCCCAAATGACCTTATTATAACTGTTATCACAACTGTTCCTAACAATTGGAGACAATTATAACTTTCTAGCGGTTAAATTCGAATTTCGAATTTAAATCTCAACTGCTTGATCTCATCGTCAATCAATGGCTCTTGATTGATCTCTCAGATCCAACGGTGATCTTTAATTAATCGGATTTTACACACATAATGCATTACACAAAATGTTTAAAATTAATGCAAAAATTAATGCACTATTAAAACATTATAACAATTTAATGCGACTGATGCGAAAGTGCTAAGTGCTAAGAATAAAATTATGCACATGCAAACTCATGTGCACTTATATTTGCTACACATTAATAACATGTGTGTTTTGTCCTCCCTTATATACTATCCAATGTAAACATTTTAATCGATGTTGGACTATTTGAAAACTCTCTTTACAAACTCAAAAGTTACAATATAAATAAATAAAATACTTGAAAATATGATTTTATTAAATCACATTCAACAGTTTTCACTGGGGAATCCATTCAGAACAACCAGGAGGCTTATATGGTCCTTAACCGATCATTTTCCAATGGCACAGATCGGTCTCGACATCAACTAACGTCAGATAGTCAAGCCATTTCAAGCAGGCATTACCAAAGCTTTTTGAGATACGTAAGATGTTATTTTACAAGTGTAATGTATTTTTTTTAGATGTGTTCTCTTATTAGTATGAGAAATAGATTAAAAAAAAACTTCTATCTTCATTAATTATACGGAGAAGATAAAATAATTAAGATTATTTTTTTAAAATATTAAAAATGTAATAAATTATTCAAAATAATTGGATATCTAGATTACAAACATAATAAATACGAATACAAGTATATTCCTTTGTTTCTTTGGAAATTAATTTTGCTTGGTTCATATACTCTCGTACTACCACCCTCTAACAAAAGCACTAACACCAAATCATGAATTCTATTATATTCAAAGCACAATCAAAATCACTGTACCTCCCAACATTTGTGATGACACACACACACACACAATAACGAATCAGCAAGAACAATATCTCTACAGCCTCTTAAGAAGAGCATCCCTCAAAGCCTCCCCCTCCACCTCTCCAGGCACCTGAATCACCACGTTCTGCAATGTCACCTCCTTCACTGACGACAAGCTCGCGTGCTGCACGTTCAGCTCCATGTCCCTCAACGCCTCCATCAGCTTCGCCGCCGGGTGCTTCATCTTCCCCGTCTGTACCCTTATCATGGCGTTCCCTCCCACCACCGTCACCCCCACCTCCACCTCCACTTCCCCTCCTCCTCTTCCACACCCACTCCTTCTCGCCTCCTCCAGCTCCTCGATCTCCGTCTTCAGCTGGTTTATGTAAGTGATGGCGTCCGCCAACAGCGACGCCTTGTCCATGCGCGACACGTTAGGTACCACCGACCGAAGCTTGTAGAACCCTTTGTTCAGTCTCTCCCTCCTCTGCCTCTCGGCCTCCAGTGGATTCACATGTGCCGCCCCTGCTTTTCTTCTCCTCCCCCTCCCCACCTCCTCCACCTCCTCCTCATCCAACTTGCCTTTCTTGAGGAGACCCAGTTTTCGGGGACGAGATCGGACGAGCCAAGCTCGACCACACCACCCCACGCGGGGACGTAGACCAGAGTCTGGACCCCGTGCGACAGAGCCTCGCGTGAGCGGTCGCATCCGCTCACCTGGAGTTCACTCGCCCCGGCTAACCAGATTGGGGTGCCTGAACTGAACGCACGGAAGGGGTGGCTGTCACTGTCGGTGAATGAGCGAGTCAGGGACACCATGTAGAACCACTCGACATCTGTGAAGACGCCGTCGATGGACCCTTCCGGGTCCCAAAAAGGGATAGTCATCGACTGGGGGGGCTTCGTGGTGCGGGAGGAGTTTGGGCCACGGAAGCGGCCATCGCCCCATTTGAGGACGGGGCGAGCGTCAGGGGTGGCGCGCCAGAATATGGCGTAGGACCACCGTTCGGGGAGGCTATCGAGGAGGTTTTGGAGGCGGTGTTGGAGGTCCGATGGGAATCCTTCCATTGATCTGAAGAGAGTGGGTTGAGTTAGGGTTGATGTGGGGGTGGATATGTAGTGGGATGAAATTGAGATGTGGACCCTGAAAACTGAGAAGGACGAGCTGTTCAATTTCTATTGTTAGGTCAGTTGTTTATTTTAATAGTGGCGTGAAAGTTTTTTTTTTATTACACGTGAAAGCATTCACGTGTTGAAGGACGGATGACACGTTCGGAATATGGTAAACGCAGACTAAAATGTTATGATTCGTGGGTTATGGAAACTAATAAAAAAAGTGATAAAACAAAGTGCTCATCCAATTGATTTTGTACTAACTAAAATAATGATTGCTATCAATTTTAAAAGTAGTCACAATAATGGTAAAACTGTTGGTTATTAGACAAGATGTAATTTTATATATTTGGGGTCATATGAACTTATCAGATGTCTAGTTGGATTACAAAGTCTCCGTAAATTGATGGCCTTCTCTAGTATCTATATACACACACTATATACCATGAAGTTTAGTGGTGGCCAGTGTATGCATCTTCACAGTCTATGATCCGGGCCTACGCGCAGCTGTGTCCGGCTTAAAAAATAAAGATGCGCAGTTGTGTGCGACTTAAAATAGTAAAAGATGCGATTAAAGCAGTAAAAGGTGTGCAGCTGTGTGTGGTTTAAAATAGTAAAGTATGTTGTGATGCATAGTAGAGGAGAGTCTGACATGAGGGATGAGAAATTCTAGCTTCCCTAGGGGGGGTGATGGCATTCTAGTCAAGTTGTAAAATAGCAGAAGAGGATTACCTTTATTGTTTTTCATGAGGGATGTCTCACCGTGATTGCCAGATTTGTCAGTATCGGATTTCGGGGAGGGTCGGCTAGGGGAGATTAGCTGTCTGGTGGGGGACGGTTGGTTGGGACTAGCCACCTGGTACTTGGTTCTTGGTTTTCTGGATTTGGGCAGAACCTGGGTAGAGAAATGTTTTGGCTTTGACTAGGGTGGTGGTAGTGAGGATTTAAAGTGGTGTTGGTGGTTTCCTCTTCTAGATTTGGACATCACCTAGGTAGGAATTTGGTTTTGTTTAGCTCGGGCTAAGAGTGGTTTAAGACAATAGTTTAGAGCGGGGTTTATGGAGAGTGTAATTTAGTGGGGAATGACTTTCCTTCTCTCTCAACTAAGGCTCTCTCTCCCTCTCTCTCTCTTTCTCTAACACACACTTTGGACATGAAACCTTGAAATGAATTTTGCCACCCTTTTGGTTCTCACCCTACCCCTCCTCCTTTCATAGTAGAAAAGATGCATAGAAGTGTCTCTTGGACAATAGAATGAGTTTGGTAAGAGGGTGTGGCTAAGTAACCATGATTGCAAAAAGACGCACTCAATGGTCCATTGGGTAATAGCATGGGTTGGACAAGAGGGTATGTCTAAGTAACTTCATCTCTAAGTAAAATTGCTTTATGGATGAGTCCAGGTGAGAGCCGGCTACCCTAATTCAGCCACCCGGGCTGGGTCGGTTAGTTGTAGTTAGCCGCTCAGCAGGACGGCTAGTTACAATATGCCACCAGTATGATGACCTGCCAAACGTCCAATATCTGACAAGCAGTGGCTTGAGGCGGTATCTAAGGTTGAACCGTCAGAGAAGGGGCGGATAATTGGAACAAACCGCCGCAATGATTAGCATTTAATGTTGTTTTATGTCCCATCTCTAGGAAGCGGTTGGGGGCTGTTTAATTGGCGGCTAGTTGAAACTAGCCGTCCATTGAGGGACAACTACTTTCAACTAGCCGCCAAGTTTTTGGTCATTTGATTTTTCTAATTGTTGGGCCAGGTTTTCATTCTTGTTTTCTCCTTTAGTTCCTTTGAAATGTGTTTTCTATTAGATTCCAAATGTGGTCATTTTCTAATACTACTTGAAGTAATCTTCTTCTTTTTGGACAGTCAAAATTAAGGTATCTACAGCAAGGTGGTAAGCAGAGAAGACAACTTGTCTAGCGTCGAGGCCCTCTCCAGTCCTAATATCAATGCGATGAGGAACAACCTTACTGATCTCTATGTCCTCCGGCCCAGCATTATCCTCTCGGATGGTGCGGAAGCAGTCTCCAAACATATAACATGACGCCATTGTTGAAGGAAGGTTAAAGGGAACTCAAAGGGAGAATATCTAAAGCCAGGGATAACATAATGCTATAATATGTTTTTGATGCAGAACGGATGACCGACGTGTTTCAGAACTGATGAATCTGAAAGGTTCACTTTGAGATTTCCAAGTATTTACAAAAAAACCGGCTAGTAGTGTTCGGGTGGCCGACGCTCCGAATTTAGAATCGCTTGAAACTTTTACTGGAGCTAGATACCGAGAGATCTTCAAAAGTTGTCGCCATGCCAAAACGCGCGCTTATTTTTCTATTTTTCCTATTTTTAGGCCCTCAAAATGACATTTTTGTTATTTTTAATAACTTTTTAGATTTTGAATATCTCTTTCATAACAACTTGGATTTGATTTCTATCAATTTTGAGGATTTTCATGCTGTAGATTTACTTACAAAAACTTCTGTTTTTATTATTTTTAGTATAAAAGGATACTTGTAATTTAGGATTTCAGCTTTTGATTAATATATTTTTTAATTCTATTTTTTTTTAAATTGTGATTTATTGAAGATCTCAATGTTTAATGAATCTTTGTTCTAATTTTTCCGCTTTGTTAGTTCTACAAGGAGATCCTCGCGAACCGAAGTGTTGCAAATACAAAGGGATTCGGCGTGATGGTGGAGAGTCCGCTGCAACCTCGATATCCGTGAACCACCATCGTTTGAAAAGACGCAATTTGGCATGAATCGAAGCACGGTCAACCATCGAATTAATGGCAGTGACACATGGTGATCGAGCTTATTTTTCCCCCTCATCAGCGATTCCAGATTAAAATGTCAAAAAGAGGGAATTATCCCAAATGAATTCACCATTACTAATTTCCATATACTGGATATAAAGAACATACTCGATCAAATATAATACATGAGGAAAGATAAATACTCGACCAGATATAATACATGAGAGCAGTAGCCCTTGTGATATGCATCACAGCCAATAAATACACATTTGACAGACTTTGACATCTGTTATGTTTGTTATAAGGAACAAGATGAGGGAAGCAGGTGCACCCAAAGACTTTAAGAGAACTATATTCAGGTCAGTGTTTTAATAGCTTCTCGTAGGGTGATATATATATATATTATCAAACACAAAAGTACATAGTCGATTAATGAAATAGACAGCAGTGGAAAAAATTATGCATTGCGGGCTCACGCTCTTTTGCGGATCTGATCAATGATGCGAAATCTGCACACTCCAATGACGCTATTCACATAGAATGATGAAAATCCAGTTAGAATGAGTGTAGTAAATTTTCTAAAATGGAAAAGGAAAATAAACTAATATGTGAATATTAAAATGCACCGCGTTAGTTGGTTTGGAGAGGAGATTAGCAATGCTTTACTAGCCCCTCCCCAAAAGTTTTACTCATTTAAAATGTAATAAAAACTGAGTTGGAATTAATGATATAGTTAAATTAGATGGTGCAATGAAAATTAAAGAAAATAAAATAAAACTAAATACTTCCTGCTGTTTGTATTCTTGCTGTTTGGCTCTCACTCATACTTTCACTCAATCTCCCTCAATTACATGAAGCAACTTTTCACCCCCTCCCTATTATTGACTCTTATCAGCTTTTGTGACTATGATATAATGTGGAGGGAGTGTGTGTGGGAGGTGAATGTACGTGAGCAGTGGTTGACATAGGGTACTACAAGAGTTGTCGCATGCATGGATAATTTGATGGTGCATGTATGTATTATATATGATTTGATATAGCTAGGTTGTAAAGATTGGGTAGGTGATGACGTGCATGGTTGGTGTGAGTGTGCGTGAGAGGTGATAGGATGGGATGAGTTGTATAAGAGTGATGATTGTGTATGGGGAATGACAAATATGTGATGGATATATGGGACAGTGTGAATAAGAGAGATGATGTATGTAAATGCATGATATATTTGGATACAGAGATGTAGTGTTTAAAAATGATGTAATTGGGACAAGTATTGAATTAATTTGGATATCGCATGGAATAAGTAAATTGGATCCTCAACTGGTCAAAATAGGGTATCTATAGGCTGGGTGAGGTTCTCCCTAAGCTCCTGGAATATGACATGTTGTGCCTTCCCCCAAGTCATCCCCTTCCGTACCTTGGTTGGGTTTACTGTCACGCCCCAGGGCGGCGGTCCCCGAAACGTGGCAATAATATAAAGTATCAACTATCATACAAGAGATCAACAATGACTCCAATAAATAATACACAAGGCTAATGAAGCAATGACAACTGATAACTTAGCTGAATTGCGGAAGCATAAAAGTATCAATAGGTCTGTAAACCAAAAATATTATTACAGACTCGAATATACAATCACTGTCCTGTGAGAGCCAAGTCTAGTCCAAATAAAAATACAACATGTGCAACACGCACGATTACAAATACATGACTCTAGGACTGCTGACAGCCTCGCACTCGCCAATCCACCGGACAGAACGCCTCCATGCACGCAAGACCACGCCACATGTAAGCTCCAGCTCCACGCCCAACAACGCCTTGTAAAAAAAACAGTATGCGAGGGGTGAGCTACAAGTTCAGTGAGTGGCCAGAAACCAAACACCAACACAACAATTCAACATTAAGGCAAATTCATATTAAGGAAAATTCATATAAAGGAAAAGCATGGGTAAAAACTCAACGGGTAACAAGGTCACGCGGCGGTGCGACCATACCCCACCCTCGCCCTCGCCCTCACTCCCAAGAGGGAGGCTTTTGGGACTCACAGGAAGGAACAACTGTTAACCATAACACTTGATGTTACAGCGTAACAATTACAACGAGTCCATCCGCTACGAGGTAGAGATATACTTCGATAGCTCAAGTGTTAGGAGGCATACCCAGAATATACTTGATGGGTATAATAGTCACGTGACGACATGACTTCCACTCACACTTGTCGTGACTATTGGTGTCTGCAAACCAAAATTCAAATGAAGAGACGTCCTATAAGACTCTTTGTAGACATACAACCACCAATTGGTTATATGCAGAAGCAAAGAGATGTATCAACGTCTCTACAGAGAGGTAGTTAATCTCTACAGAATCTATAGAGGGTTACTTGGCTGAGATGATAGGAAAATTCAAATTCAAATGAAAGGGTTTCTCCAAAGGATGCCAGATGCCTATAAATTGAGGGGTTCCTCAATCATTTGAAAAACAACACACACACGACAATCACAAGTCTTCCCAAAGAGTGTCTTAAAAGTATCCGACTTTCACAAAGTGTTTATAAGTGTCTCAAAGTTTCTCAAGTAGAAGTTATGTCCCACCAAAGGTGTTTATTCCAAAACCAAAGAATGCATAGTTTGGTGTTGGTAATAGGGATCTGGGCTCCATTGAATCCTAGAAGTTGTAAATACCTCAATTTTGACTGTCCAAAAGAAAGAAAATTACTTCAAATAGTATTTAAAATAAAACACTTTTGGACCATGTAAAAGACTATCTTAGAAAAATCAGGAAGAAAATAAGAAATAAGACCTGGCCCAGCACTTAGAAAAATTAAGAGGCCGGAATCTTGACCGCTACTCCAAAGTACCCATCCCCCTCTGATGGCTAATCGCAAAACACGTCCCCCAACTGCTTTCCAGAGGTGGAACATAAAGTTAGCGTTTAATGCTGATCATTGTGGCGGGTTATTTAGTTTAGCTGCTCTTCCCTGACACCTCAACCCAAGTAACTAGCCTATTCCACCACTTATCAAAGGTGGGACGTATGACAGGTTATGATGCATGGCGGGTTGTTAAACCCAGCCACCCGAGCCCAACGGCTAACTCCAAGTAGCCGGCCCATGCCTAGACCAAGTTTCAAAATACAAAGATTTAAATGGGAGTCTAATCAACCACCCTATTATCCAAATTGATCGATTGCCCGGAGGTACCTTCCTTGCATCATTGTTACTATAAATAGGGGTTAACCAAAACATTTTTCATAACCATCACCATGAATCAATACATCACCAATCCACAAAAATGAAGCCTACTTGAAATCCCCTTTGAGAGAGAGAGAGAGAGAGAGAGAGAGAGAGAGAGAGAGAGAGAGAGAGAATGAGAGAGCCCCACTTGAGAGAGAAAGAAACTCACTTTTCACCAAATTTCACTCTCCTTAAAACCTCTCTAAACCGGTAGTTAAATTTTTTTTAACCATAGCCAAGCCAAATCACTTTCATATCTAGGTTCTTCCCAAATTTAGAAACCCAAGAATCCAGGTACCAGGCAACTAATCCAAACTAGCCATTAGACCTAAGCAGCTAGGTTGTAGTAATTGGCTCCCTCCCACCTTTTAGCAACCCCTTTTTCAAATTCTCAACTTGCAGAAAGGATTCTTCGTTTTCACCTTTGTGTGCTGCCGGCCGTAGCTCAGAGAGGAGAACCCACCCAATTTCCCTAGTAAGGCGATCAACAAAAGCACAAACTTTTTTTGAGAAAGTAAGTGGCGATCACATTTAATCATTCTGAGAAGTTGTCGGACAATTCAAAGCGACCCTCTGGGCAGTGATCTGATTCGTCATGAGGTTAACCAGACCCAAGTTCAGAGCCCCCCCAAATTACACTACCGACAATTTGGCGATCACGGTGGGATATCCCTCTTGAAAAATGACAAAAGACATCTTGATTGGGCCATGATCAAAGGTCATTTGAATAGGGGCAACCCCCTATCAAACTACAGAACCACTTGGCATTCATTCTAATCCAATGCCAGATCACAATTAGGCATATGCCTATAAATCCACACCATAAACGCGATAAAAAAGGGGGGCGTCCTTCACCGGTACCAAGTAGTTCGGACAGCTCGACATACAGCAGTTCATCCAAAGAATTCTCAGAAGAAGAGAGGGAAGAAGAACCCTTTATCCTAAACCTAAATGCTCATGACCTAGCCATACTCTATGGTGAGGAAGAAGAAGAGATCCCAGCCATGGTTGATGCGATCAACATAGAATCCTCTCTGGTACAGGACAAGTAGGTAGTGCAAAAAATTATGTTAGTACTTAATTAATAAAGTCTTGACAGTAAGAGTATATGAAAAATTATGTTTACTTTTCTAATTGATTTGTACCGCCCCCATGTCCTATTATTACTACCTATCACATAGTAGGATTTATATGTTTTGTCTCACAGCTACCAATTACACACACACACACTAGTTTTGATGCACAAGTCAAGGCACGTGACATCATATTTAAAATTTGAAAACAAAATATATACAATATTACATTAGCATAAGCAACCAGTATTATACAAGTTAGTTTAAGACACACTACATTTCAACTGATATACTATTTTTAGACTTTGGACCTTTCAGCTTTTTCACCGGAGCTTCTTGTGTTGTTCCCATTTAATCGCTTCTTCAAAATGGCTTTGCTCTGTGGACAAAGACATTACAAATTAAAAGAAAAATAGCAACATTGAAATGTTTAAACAAATTCAATCTTTAAACTAAAAAAATGGAATAACAGTATACAACTAAATGATGAGAAGGACCAATAAAATAAAAAAAACTAAATGATGAGAACTTGTGAGTGCATGAAGCCTATCTAACTTGGCATTATAATCACAGTTGTCTATATTTCAATATTACAGTTTTATATTTAGATACATCACTTGAGACATCACTCAATATTCGGATTGAGAACTGATAATTGACAAGCACAAAAACCAATTAGCCTTCAAAGGTAGATCTAACTATACAAATCACTTCCTAAATAAACAATTCTTTTCAAACACCCAACAAAACAAGAACTGTTTAATATATATATATATATATATATATATATATATATATAGGGAAGTGATGGAGTGCAACCGTGCGATCGTGCACCCCATCGTGCGGCATCTGTTCAGTGCCCTTCGATCGATGGATCCACCATCGGACGGCTCCCTTTGTTTTTAACGAAAAAATGAAAAAAAAGAACAACTGGTTCATCCGGTTGTGTTTGCCCAACCCCCAATACCCACTTCCCTTCTCTCCTCCCTCTCATTTTCACTTTCACTCTCTCTCCCCTTCATTTTCACTATCCAACTCCTCCCCCATTTTTTATTCTCTTTCTGAAAACCCTAGTCGCACCACCACACCCCGGCGACCCACTTAGCCCCGGCGACCACCTCCTCTCACACTCCGGCCGAACCACCACCCCACAGAAACCACCTTCTCTCGCATCCCGGCCGCACCACAATCCCCGGCCACCACCTCCTCTCACGGAGACATGGCACTGCGACCCTCATTATTAATTTATTTGGAATTAAAAAGTATATTTGTTGTGTGTTTGCATTTATATCAGAACTTGTTTATAATATCGATTGCAAAAAATAATTTTAGAAATACAAGCATAATAGAAAAAAATAAATAATTTTTTATAAATATAAAAAATCTATAACATTCAAGTATAATGTGAAAAAATGCATGTTCCTTTAAAATGCTAGGTTTTGCTCTGTTGGGTTTGTTTCTTCTGGACAAAAGACAAAAGCAACTAAATAGTTTTTGCTTGAACAGAGTATGTTTTTCTGATTGGGGTCTCCATGAACAATCCATCATTAGTTGAAGCTTGCTGATTATCAGATGTCTCAGCAATGGTTTATCTGATCAAAGGACAAGTACTAAAAAGTTTTTGTTGTTATTTGTTAAATGGATGTTTGTAGAATTTGAATAACATGCCAGTATCTGTTTGTAGAACAATTTAGTAAAAATGTGCAAGTATGCATTACATCAGATGGATCCCATCTGTAGCTTGTATATATGCATAGCATTAGATGGATCCCATCAATGGGTTTCAGTTCAACCTACTACAATTCACCCAACTGGTTAACATTATAAAAAAAAAAAATTAGAACATAATCACAGTCCTCAGCTTGCTGACTAAACCTGCTGCTAGTATACAAAAAATTTAATATGCTGAAATTCAATAATATCATTTTCACAGCATTTTTTTTGCCATTCATTGTACATCATCATTGTCCATTTTTTGCCATCATCTTGTATAAATACACAATTTCATTTTGAAATTAGAAACTAATCTTTATCAATCATTCAATCAATTTTGAGTTTGACAGAAAACAAGAAAAGTGGGTTTCTCAATCATCCACCTTCAACTACAAATCCACATGTTTGAATCTTCAAAAAAAAAAAAAAAAAAAAAAACAGTGTGGAAACATAAAACAGCGTGGGAAGAGGGAGGGGGGGGGGGTGTTTTCGGTTGGGGTCTGAGAAGAGGGCGTCGGGGTTGGTGGTCACCGGAGAGAGCGAGAGGTGGTGGAGCAGCGATGACAGGGTGTGGTGGTACCGCCGGGTTGTGAAAGGATGTGGTCGCCGGGTAGGGAAAGGTGAGGCTGAGTGCTTGAAAGGGGGGTGAGTCAGAATGATCAGGGAAAGCAGGGGAGAGAGAAAGAGAGTGAAAAGGGGTCGGTGGAGTGTGGTGGTGCGGCTAGGGTTGAGAGGAGGTGGTGATCAGGGTTTTCAGAAAGAGAGTAAAAAATGGGGGAGGAGTTGGACAGTGAAAATGAAGGGGAGAGAGAGAGAGTGAAAGTGAAAATGAGAAGGAGAGAGAGAGGGGTAGTGGGTATTGGGGGTCGGGCAAACACAACCGGATGAACCGGTTGTTCTTTTTTTTCATTTTTTCGTTAAAAAACAAAGGGAGTCGTCCGATGGTGGATCCATCGATCGAAGGGCACTGAACAGATGCCGCACGATGGGGTGCACGGCCGCACGGTCGCACCCTATCACTTCCCTATATATATATATATATAGAGGGATGATTGGGTGCGGCGGAACGGCGGTGCGGCACCGATCACAGGCCGTCGATCACGGGTCCATCGCATCGGACGGTCGGGTGCGATTCACATCGACCGTCGGATGCGATGAACCCGCGATCGAACGGCCCACGTTGCGGCCGCACCCAATCACTCGACTATATATATATATATATAAACAAAAGAAGATCCGATAAAGAAAGACGAAAAAAAAGAACAAACTAAAGTAATCTGACTTTATCAAATCTCCCACGAATGATCCATAAAAAAAGGACAAAAAGAAGTTTAGAACAAGAAGAGTAAATCTCTCTTTTTCCAATAATGAGAATCATGAAAACATGTCTATATGGGTTATGGAGTATATAAAAAATAAGATCCTTGGCACTGGGATGAGAATACATGTATATGCTAGTACCAATGACAAAATAATGTAAAAAGGAATTGAGAACTGAGAATGCCCACTTTATGCAATAATAATGCTACAGTAATGCATGATAAATTGTATTTTAAATGTTGTTTTATTGTACAAAAAAAATAAAAAAATGGAGATGCTGAGGACAAAGTTTGAGAAGAATAGTGTGATAATCAATTGAATAAAGATTATACATCATAGATAAACTTTAATATGATTTGATTGAAAGACAACAGTAGTTCAAAGTAATGAAATCTATATTTACAGACATACCTTCACAAAAGTATTTTCCCCCATTGTATTAAGTTGTTTGAGTCCAAAACACACAGAACTAATTAAAGTAGGGGAGACAAAAGCGAAATTGTCTTAGCCATGAAATAGAGAAATGAGAAAATGTTAAAGCACGAAAGACAAACCACTCCATGTGCCTCATAAACTGTTTAACAATGGAAAATATTGAGCTTACTTATACATTCATTGTCGACTATTGAAATATGTGATGGTTCTTTGAACTTTGACAAAAAAAACTGAACTTCATTTGCTTGTACAAAATATTTCCTTTCCAAAATATTTCTAGTTACTTCATTGCACCAAAATCTAAAATTTACATGATTGTGCCCAAAAACTATAGGTATCATCACAATGGATGAATGATCATGTCATTTCTTCCTTTCAAACACGATGAAACTTGGTGTCTATCTTAGGGTGCGTTTGGATGTGAGGTTGAAACTCTGAAATTCTTAAAATCTTATGTTTCAAACTCTCCTTTTAGAAAGCTATATTTTATTAGATTTTCAACCGTAAGATTTTTTGACATAAAAAAAAATATTATGGTTTGAAAAGCCAAACACTAAAAATATGTTTGGATGTGAGTTTTAAAATTTTTAGCTTTTCAAACGCAGAATCTACCTAAACTCATATCCGAACGCAGTAGAGTGATTTGGTCAAGTACTTGTTCGAATGACAAAACAAATAATTTAGGTTGGTTTCTATATGCACCCATGGAGCACTTAACATTGAAGTAGTACTCTTTCATCATAATATTATCTAGATAATTTTGAATGCTCTTTCTCTTTCCCTGCCAATGATGAGCAAATCAATATTCAATGTTTAAAATGTTGTATGTAAATGTTATATGATCATTAAATAAGCATTGAGAATTTACCATGTTTCCAAAAAGGGTTACCCATGTGTTTGTGCTAGAGTCCGTTAATTTAACTTTGAGGATGTACCTGTATAAAGGATGATGTAAAGTTTAAATAAATGATGTGTTATAAAAGAGTTGGTTATTATATACTATGATTTTCTAAATTTTTTTTCTTATACTAATGATTTAAAAATTTTATTTACCAAACCAAATCACATATACAAAAAGGGATTTTTAGTTTTAAGTCCTTGTAAACATGCATATTTAGGGATCCATCCCCCCTTTCTTCATATTTTTTTAGATCCCCACATTCAACCTCCTATTTGATTTTTAATATCTCCATCAAACATCCGTCCATACACCGTTAATTTGTGAAATGCAATTTTATTTTTAAGTCCCTATAAACTATGTTATTTAGTGATCAATCCCTCCCTTCTTCATATTTCATTTTAAATCCCTAATTTCAAATGTTTTTTTCCTATCAGTCCATGGACAAGAAGGAAAACATGTGTAGTCTAAGTTTTAAACTGTAAAAATAATCAAGTCTAACATTTTCTTAAGGAAAATGATATGTCTAGCCTCTCGTGCAGCCCTAATTATAGTGCATACCATTTTTTTTTTAAAAAAAATCATGCACTCTTTCATTGTAGTTCATGCTGTTATATTCATTAAAATATACATTGAGATACATTAGTGTATTTTTTTAGTTGAAAAAATGATAAAAAAATTTGTACCGTACATTATTATAGAACCCCATACACTATGCTAACACAGTTTTTGGTATATCTATATAGTTCTTAAGTAGATTTTGATTATAAATTTGATTATTAAATGATAAAAAAAATTTGCGCCATACATTATTAAGTAGAAGGAATCGGTGCTGGTTGATGTGTTCGTGAAAGAATGGGTGCAAGTCCATGTGTTTGTGAAGGAAAATTTTGATTTTTGAAGGCATGTGATGTTGAAACAGGTTTATGGTTCTTGTTAGAAACTAGTTTTTTGTTGAAACAATTGTGAAGGAATAGGTGCAGGTACATGTGTTTGTGGGGAATATGTGCAGGTCCATGTGGTTGTGATTGGTTGTCATGTATATGCATTTGTGTGTGTATCTGGGATTATTTGGGTGATGTGTTGGTGAAGGAAAAGGTGCAGGTCCATGTGCTTATGAAGGAAAATTTTGTTTATGAAGGCATGTGATGTTGAAATTGGTTTATGGTACGTGTTAAAAACCAGTTTTTGTTGAAACAATTGTGAAAGAATAGGTGCAGGTCCATGTGTTTGTGAAGGAATAGTGCAGGTCCATGTGGTTGTGATTAGTTTGGTTGTAGTCAGTTTTTGTTTCATCTGATTAAATGAACCCTAAAATATTTCTTAATCCATTTAGACCTTATTTTGGTAAATGAAGATTGTAATTTTATTATTTATTTATGATCCTAGGTCGTATGTAACACCTGTGCATTTTCATTTATTTATATATTTGATTTAAATATATAAATAGGATATTTGAATTAAGATGAGTGTATTTTGTGTGTTTTTAAGTTGTGGCCCATTTAATGTATCCTTATAGGCTTATTTTAGTTTACAATTTTAAATACTATTAGTTAATGTTAAAAAATTTATATATTTTCTTTCAAAGATTTTCAAGATCTTAAATTGTTATAATTTTACAATCTTTTGAGTTCAAAAGATTAAATTTTAAGATTTCAAAGTTATTGATTTTTAGGGAACTAGTTTTGAATTCTGAATTTTTCCATTATAGACTGCAGGGATTTATCTGTAATTTAGATAGGGACTTATTTGTAAATCAGAAACAATCCAGGGGCTATTATATAATGATTCCACGCCTCCTTTTTGAGATGATTTTCTTCATAATCAATGTTTTTCACGCCTAAAAAATATGTATATCTTAGATAACTGGGTTGCAATTGATATTGTATATTTGGTATGATTTATTTTATTAGATATATGAGATAATAATATAAAATTTGAAATCAAATGAGAATATTAGTTATCTAAATAAGCATGTATGAGAAAGAGAGAGAGAGAGTATTCATCCGTGAGGAAGTGTGGGAGAAACCGAGAGAGACAAAAAAAAAGGGTATTTAATCTTTTTCCTTCTAGCTTTTTTATTTTCTTATCATTTATTAGATCCATGTTTAAGTATTTGGATTTTTGGGTTTTTAATAAAATTAGGGTTTTTTATTTATTTTAAGGATTTAAAATATTTTGAGTTTTTGATATAATTAAAGTTTTGATAGATATATGTTTATGTTATTGGATTTTTAAATTTTTATAAAAACTGGGTTTTGAGCTATTATTTATTATTGTTAGATCTATGTGAGGTATTTGGATTTTGGAGACTTCCTAAACTTAGGGTGTTGATTTATTATTTATTTTAAAGATTAAATCTATGTTTAGATTTCAAAAATATGAGTTTTAAATAATATTAGGGTTATGATTTATACATATACATAATAAGCTTTATTTATATTCAATTTTTACTAATTAATAGTTTATTTTTATAGAAAAAAATGTGTGTTTTCATATTATTTTATGAATTTTTTGTATTTTATTATTATTTTCAATTTTCTGGATATTTGTCTTTTCTGTTGTCTTTTCTGCTTTGTTTTTTCTGATTTTGTCTTTTCTGGTTTTTGTCCTTCAGTATATGGTTATATGGTAAATAGGTTTAGATCATCTTCTTAGGTTGTAGTATATATGGATATAGGTTTACATTGTTGGGTATAAAAATTTATGCCTATTAATTATGAATACGTAATTAGGTCTTGGGACTAGGCTTAAATTATATAGCTTAATTAATCATTTATATGGTTCATCTAGGTTCTAATTGCGAGCTTCGTTCTCTGGACCTAGGGTCCATTTGAGGTGAGTGGGCTTACTTATCTATTTCATATGGGCTTTTACTCTAGAACCGTATGTTCTTGATTCTCACATGTTAATTAAAATTAATTTTATTTGAGCGATACTTCATGTTATTCATGCATTATGTTATGATAACTATGCATGATTGTGTTGTTGTACATATTGATGAAATTGCATCTCTTATTAAATAAAATTTGCATGATTTAATTCATTCATCATGTCATTTAAAATAGCATGAATTATGTTATTCATGTTTCAAAAACTAATATAATAAATTTTCTGATGCTTATGTTTTTTAAATAATATTTGGATCAAGGGTTATCATTTTTTGATATTTTTGAAAAAAATTAAGACTAGAGGGGGCAACCTAGTCCTAGGAATTTTATTAAGATGCATAACATATTTCAGGAATAAATCCCTCTGTTGTATTTCGTCTTTGGGGAAGACGGTCTAGGACTTGAAGAGTCCCAAGATCGGTAAGGAGTGAGGTAATTCATTCCTTGCAATGGGAGATTCCTTTTTTTGGAGTCTACAACAACCGGGGCATCATGTGCTGGTGTTCTCGTAGAGATGGGAGCGGCGACCCATTAGTGTCTTCTAAATCCGACGTCTCCTCGAGGGAGCTTTTTGAGCGATTTAGTCACTTGGGACTTGACACACCTGTTTTGGGGAAACGCTTCTTCCGATCGAGAACCCTACCCAATTATATCATTTAAGCTGTATGATTACTATGATGTGGGTCAAGAATTGGGTCACGTGATTGCATTAAAATATTTTTTTAAGTTCATGATTTTAAATTGATTTCATAAAATAAAAGAATTATTAAAGGAAATCTTTGTTTTCATATAACCATATTTTTTTATATGTAACTGTCATGTGAGGTAATTTATCAGAGAGCTTATTCACTGATTTAATTGCTCCCTATTCGATATGGGCTGATTGTTTTATAACCAGGTATCAAGATGAAGTTTGGACTTTTCGCGTATTCTTCGAGGTAGAAGTTCGAGAATAAATTATAGTTGCGATCGACTATTTAGGTTTGTTTAGTTTAGATGGCTCCCATTGGGGTGGTTTGTTATGTATTTCATTTTTAGTATCTTGTCTCCGTAAAAAAAAAAAAAAAAAACTCTTTCTATTAAAACTGTTGGATGTTATATATTTTATTATCATCAGTTTTATTATATTCATATTATATTAGTGTCATTTAAAGAAAAAAAATGTTCAAATTGTGGTCTTCTATTTGTATTAAGTGTAGTAACGACCCGTTTACCGTCCGATCAACTGTTAAGTAAATATGGGGTGTTAGAATGTATATGGTTTTGTGTCTGTATCTGGGTTTATTTGGGTGAAAATAAGTGATGTCCTTCAACTATTATTACATTGTCAGCATCCAAAAAAAAGCGACAAGGAGTTTCCTTTAACAACATATGAAGGCTCCAATCTCTATTACCAAAAGTAGAAAAAAGTTATATAGGAATGGGTGTTGATTCTGTCTTGACATGGGTCCATTGGAATTAACATACAAGAGGGATATGTTTAAAATTTATAAAACATCATTAAGACTTGGTCTAAACTTCTGAGACCTCTTTAGTACATGTGCTTTCAACATATGTTTTCAACATATGTTTTCAACATTGCAACTTTGGAAACTTATTTAGACATGTTGATTCTAAACAGAGAAGTTAACTAAAGTCTCTAGCCAATAATGCTACTACTCTCCAAGCTCATCCAGTCAATTCTCCAATTTTACTTCATGGGGCTCATAGTACTAATAATAGTGACCTCATCAAGCCCTCCAATTTTCATGCTTTCAAGAGGGCAATACCCCATCAAGCCTTGCATGTGTATTTTAATTTTGAAACACCACCATTTGGAATGGCCAACACCCAGAATTAATGAAGCCACATATTTTTGACATATATGGAGATATGACAAATAAACATCAACAATCTTAACCTTGAAGAACTAATACATGCAGTTTTTTAAACTCAATTTAACATTGATCCTACAAATATCCTAAACACGAACACGATAAAAAAAAACATGAGGAAAGGTTGACGATTTCTATGCTCTAATATGGCCAATCGCTCTTCCACACGTTCTTGTAGTGTCTCAACTTTTGAAATTCGTTCTTGTAGTGCTTCAACTTTAGAAATTTTTTCATCCATAGCTCCAAGTCTTGCCAACACTTTAGAGTTTTCCTCTATTGGACTCGGTGTTGGAATATTCCATCTATACAATTAAAACAAATTTGAATATCACATTTTAAGTTTGTACACATACAAATTAATCGTACACACAAAACCATATGGTTACTCAAAATAGCAACATGAGATACTACACTGAATTTGAGAAATATGTACATGCTTTTAGAAGTCATGAACTCCCAACTCCATTAAACATGGTCAGTGAAATAAATCCCCTAATCCTTTAAAAAATTGAAACTAGTCAGATAAATCTACTATTGTTTCATTATTAACCATCCATTCAGAGGAACAATCAAATATGATTTTGAATTAAAAAAAACTTAACAAAAACACTAATCCATCATTTCATTCATATGATGAAAGCCCTCAAAAAATCTTCTAAGCCTCTAAAACACAATGAATGTCAATTTTCCTTCTATACTTTCCCTTCTGTCTCTAATATTTCCCCTTTTACTCTCACAGAACATGTAATCGAGAAATATTTCAACAATTTCTTTTCCACTGATATGGGTTGCTTCTCTAGTTTGCCATTATCAGATGGCTCTTTTGGTTATCTTAGTATTGTAGAAGACCAAATCTGTCATACAACAGGATAAGGAATAGAGTTGCATAAGTAGAAAGAAATGGGCATACATACAAGATTGAGAAGGGTCTCCCTTTTATGATTGATGGGCTAACCTGACTAAGAAAGCCTATAACAAAAGCCCAACAACCCGAGTTACCACGTGTCATAGGCAGGTCTGCATCTTCCACCAGGTCGGACTAGCGAATAGTCTAGTCGGACTCTCAAATAGGTCAAAACCGATTAATCCCCGACCTGCACAGGTCGGACGAATGATATTGTCCAACCAAGCTAGAGTGACCAAGTACTAAAATCCGAAAAGGAATGGAAGCTGTCAAACCTTAAAGCCAGAGTTGGCGCATAGGTCGACCATATGTCCACATCGGCAAGATAAGAGTAGATCAAGGGAATATTCCCTGATGAAGAAAAAGGACTAGTTGTCGGAAAATCAGTTACAATGAGCAGATCCCGAGGTTACACGTGTCCTCATGAAGATCCAAGCGCCACATGGAGATTCCATCTTAAGATATACACACTCTTCAAGGCTAAGCTCAGTTCACCCCTCTCAAGTATAAAAGGGGGACGTCTCCTCCTTCTCAAGGTATGCACACACTCCTCTTAATGTAAGAGTTCTAAGGAGTTTCTTCCATACAAAAAGGACTGACTTGAGCGTCGGAGAGTAAATAACTGGTACCACACTGGTGTGAGTTCTGGTGATCGGAGCCAGAGTCGAACAAGGGCAGAGCGCGGACGAAGTGTCACCTTGGATTGTGAAGAGAGGTCCATCGAAGTTTCTTCTCGAATCTACACCTAAAACCCCAGATCAAAAGCTGGTCTAGCCCAAGAGGGGAAGACCTGATTTATCCCCCACAAATATTATTGGTTATTTGGATGTAAAGCATATATACTCATCGTTAGCATATAATAAGTAAGCCATCAGTGCATCAAAAAGGGGAAACATTTTTGAATATGTAGTTGATAATTTTACAATAGAGCTGCTAAGAATGCCATCAGTGCTACAAAATTGGACTAACTAATTCTGATAATACAAAAATAGAGACTCCACACCATCCATGGAATGAAAACAAGCTAGGTCAGCTTGTTTGGCTTAATATTCTGGTAGGTGTCAATCCATACAAAGAAATATCCATTGAATGCTTTATCATACACACACACTTTAAACTCTTTGGAGAATGATTATTTTGTACAGCAATCTCAATTTTTATTAGATAAGTTTTCTTTAAACATAACATATCCACATCTAACCTTAGCAGTCTTTTGTACATTGTTATTTGTATAGAAAACTACAATGATAGAATCCTTCAATCAGAGCTAAACTAGCTTAGTTTCCATTAAAACTATGGAACAATAGGGGTGTGTGTGCACATGCATGTGTCTATATATGGATAGTTTATGTAATATTCATATGCCAATGCCAAAATTGGACTAAATTTTTCTCATGTTTCAAAGATGACCCACATCACAATAAGATTTTGGTTCCTCTTGAAAGCCAAAAACAAAAGAAAACCCTAAATAATCAAACAATAGAATAAATCAAAAAAAAAACCCTAAATAATTAGATACAATAGAAAGTTAAAGCCAATACTTACACTAAACATTTTAGGGGGACGGTGACGGTGACGAAGATTTGGTCGGGACGGGGTGCCGCTTGAGGAGGTATTTGGTGCTGGAGGGGTGAGCCGCGTGGGGAAGAGGAGCGGCAGAAGGGGGGTTGTGAGGAGGAGGATGCTGGAGGGGGGGCCGCGTGAGGAAGAGGAGCGTCGGAGGGTGGAGCCATGTGAGGAGGAGGAGCGGCGGAGGTGTGGGGGCCATGAGGAGGAGGAATGTCGGGGGGGGGGGCACGTGACGAGGAGGAGCATCAGAGGGGAGAGCCGCACGAGGAGGAGAGAAGGGTAAGACGATGGGTAGGGTTTTGTGTTTTTGGTTTTGGTTCTCTTTGAAACAAAGAGAGAGAGACCCATTGCATTAAATTAACTAAATTTTTTTTCTTAACAGACCATTCGATTGAGTGTCCATCGATCAGACAGTCCATCTCATAAACCGCATGGACCACCAAAGACCGCATACAATCATAAGTGTTTATATAATATCATATCAAAATGCGAGAGCTGTAATGACTCAAGGTCTCCAATAGGCACATGGGTTGGATGATGTTTAGGTGTAGAAAATGATTTAGAAGATACTTTCTCTCTGATTGTTCCTTTCCAAAAAAAATAAGCTCGTGCTCATTGTCTACATACTGATAGGCTTTGGGGACTTTTTTTAATATTTGTGTTGGACAAATGATAAACGCATTTGTCAGATAAAAGTTCACCAAACACCTTGATTTCATCACCAAAAATCGTACCTTGTATCATTTTGCCCTGTCATTGAGATTGAGTGTATGATTGTTGGGGACATTCACTTATGTAAGCCTAGAGCCTAGACAAGTATCGGTCCCTACACAAGATACAAGGATGTACAGATATGGCATAGATGCAACCTAGCAAGACAGGCAATAATATATACATGCAAACAAGTTTAATATGCAGCTATGTGCCCAAGGGGAGGACAATGCACGTCTGCATGCATCGAACGGCTCCCAACTGGGTTGGATCAACCCAGTCACCGTAACCTGGGTCATTCCATGATCGTTCGCCAAGATCTACAAGACAAAGGCATCCAAAAACACTTAGAATTAACTAAAAATGCCAAAGACTTAGACATGCACGCATACGGGCTCGCACGCATGCAAGCGTGCACATATGCACGCATGCCCAAGTGCCCCAGCACCTACCCAAGCCCTTGGGCAGCCATCGCGCACTGCCCCGCGCGCCTGCCAACCCCTGCGCACACGCTCACGCACGCACTCTTACGCGCGTGCCCAGCCACCTCTAACCCCCCCCCCCCAGCCCTCCTCACACACCCCAACCTCAAACCTTTCTTGGCTGAAAACTGGGGGGGAAGGGGCATAAGAGGGAGCTAGAGAGAAGAGAATAAACAACCACTACATATGAACACACACACACTTTTCTACTTTGCACCTCTTCTTGTTCTTCTTCTTCTTCTCCTTTTCCTTCTCAAATAAACAAAAGGGGAGCAAACAAAAGGGAGTCAGATGGATTTCTCTAGGGAGGGAGAGAGAGAGAGAGAAAGAGAGAGAGAGGGCTTTTAATTCCCCAAAAGGGGGTTGGTGGGGGGTTGACCATGGTCAACCCAACCAAGCTAAAAAAACAAAACTCAGACTTTTCAAAGTCATCTTTGACTTGGTCATAGTCCCCTTTTGACTTGGTCAAAGTTTCCATTCCCCAATCCAGTAACGACCAAACTCAGATGCGTTTCAGGATTGCATAATTTTCTAAAACGTTACTGGAATTCAATAAAATTTTTATGGGTAGGACCAATCCGTACCAGGACCCATAATATGCAGTTAAATTTTTAATCAGAGTACTCAATCTCATGCAGATGGCTAAAGTCCAAAATTTTAGCTACTCCGATCAAAAAAGAAATGGCCAAAAAATTACTCGAATGAAACCAAAGGCTCAAAATGACACATATATAACAGTGAAAGTCTTCTGACTAGTGAGGGTGGTGTCCTCTCCTAAGAGAATGCATCCGTCGGCCCTGGAGAGGATGTTGGTCATGTCAAGTGGAGGTTCACGAACCGTTGCGGTCCTTGGATCACAACCGTCAACTTGGGTCATCTCAACTCTGAAGCGCGTGAGATAATCCTTCAACCGTTCTCCCTCGGCTTGCTTCATCCCAAAAAGGTTTGTGATGTCTCTCTTAGGCTTGCAGTGCCAGATATAATGTCCAATGAATGTTTCACATAAGCCACGGAAGTTGGATATGGATTCTGCAGGGAGTTCCCAGAACCATGCGTGGGCTTGCCCCCCAAAGCTTTGGGGGAAAACCTTGCAAAGCAGGGTATCGTCCCCTGCCTTGATGGACATGCATTACTAGAATAAAAATAGATGCTCAGTCGGATCTGATTTCCCCTCATAAAATTTGAACTTTCGGGGGAAAAACTTGTCCGGTCATGGCGTGCGGAGGATGTCCACCGAGAGTGGAGAGAGATGGATCAAGTCTTCTGTTTGGAATGCAAGGTCTGTGTGGCCTCATGGTGCAGAAGCATTGGCCCATCACCTTCATTAGGTCTTCTCGTAGCCCAGGGTCATCCTGATGTGGCCGCTTGGAGTTCACGACCGCATTCGACAAACTAATGGGATGTTCAGTGGGAATGTGATCTACCAAGGAATCCGTTGGGACGCGGTTGTTGCCCACTTGTTCGGGGATGTCTCTGTTTGGTGGCAAGGCACCACAAAACAGTTGGTCCTGGTGCCCGCCTTCCCGCTCTGGAGGATTATCAAATAGGTTGCCGAGGTGCTCATTTTCGTGCTGTATCTCGTCCACTGCACGGCGAAGCTCCTCTGCCTTGGCTTGGTGTTCTGCAGCCTGAAGTTCAGCTTTGTTGATGCAGTTCTACACTGTAGATACCCTAATTTTCATCGTCCATAGAACAGAAATTTACTTCAAGTAATATTGGAAAACAACCACTTTGGACATTAAATAGAAAAAAAATTTAGAAAAACCAAAATCGAAAAACCCTGGTCCAAACACTCAGAGGAATCTGAGCCTAGATAGGGGCGGCTACTTGGAAGTAGCCACCTCATCCCGGGCGGCTAGTTTCAACTAGCCGCCCCCCTGACCGACCTCGAACCGCTTCCTTGGATGGGCCGCCCCATCTCGGCCGATTCACTCCTAGTAACCAACCCAAGCCACCGCTTATCAGAGATGGGACGTTTGGCAGGTCAAGATGGGGGCAGCTACTGGGCGGCTAGTTTTCACTAACCGCCCCGCGCCTGGTCCCTGACAGAAGAACAGAGGTTTAATGGGGGGTCAAATCAATCACCCTATTACTCAAATATTCTATTACCCACTTGACACTTCCCAGCCTCTTTTTTTACTATAAATAAAGGGGGTCCAAAACATTTCTAAGATATTCCATTCCCACTTGAGTTTATTCACACTCACAATTCATATCCTTCAACACAACCCATTCCACCACTTGAAATCCCTTGAGAGAGAGAGATAATTCAATTTGGGAAGAGAAACCTATTCCCTCCACAAATCCGTTCTCCCAATCCACTCTCCAAAACCCAGGTTAAACCAGGTTTAATCCCTGCCAAAGCCAAATCTCATTCTTACCCAGGTTCTATCCAAGTTAACCCAGGCTCCAAGCGGTTAACTCTAACTAGCTGCCTAATACCCGATTGCCCGCGCAGACACACTCGATTTCACGCGATGATGCAAGCACTGCCAGTTGCATGCCCTTCTCATACACCTCCCAGCCGAGGATCTACACGCCCTGACTATCCCATGGCCCTTTGCATAATGGGGGATGGACATTGCTGGGCCATTCTCTATCACTACAGGCGGCAAAAGGTACGCCCTCCTGGCCACCGACTATTTCACTAAGTGGGTGGAGGCGAAAGCTTACAAGACCGTGAAGCACTCCGACGTCAAAAATTTCTTATGGAAGCACATAATTTGCAGTTTTGGGGTGCCTAAGACCGTGGTCGCAGACAACAGGAGAGTTCACCAACGCTCTGTCTGAGAGTTTTGTGACAAGTACGACATCCGGCAGCGGTTCTCCTCCCGGGCATACCCACAAGGGAACGGGCGGGCCAAGGTCACCAACCGCACCATCTTTAGCAGCCTGAGAAAGAGGCTCGAGGATCGGAAGGAACGGTACGGAACCACCAGAAGGAAGCCCATTGGGGAGACCCCATACCCCCTCATATACGGGATGGACACCGGGCACCCCACTCTACGAAGTTCGCTTGCCGACTCCGATCAGAATGATGCGGCTCTCACCCAGAACATCGCCTTGCTCGAGGAATGGAGGGAAGCCGCCCTCATCCGCCTGGCTGCCTACCAACGCCAACAAGCCCTCCACTTCAACCGGAAGGTGCGCCCCCGATCGTTCGTGCCAGGCGAGTGGGTACTCCGACGAGTCACCGACAACACTCGTGAACTGAATGATGGAAAGCTCGGGGCCACCTGGGAAGGCCCTTACGAAGTGGCGGGGGCATGCAAGCTTTGCACACTCGGACCTTGCAAGGTACCCATTCCGACACCATGGAATGCTATGAATCTAAGTAAATACTATGTGTAAGCCGAGTGACTTTACTTTAAGTATGTTTAGAGACTTCTTTTGATTAATTCATTCCTTTAGTTTGCTTCATGCTCTAAATATGGATGAATGTCTATGAATCTCTACTCAATAGATAGCCGATCACGTACAACCTCAAGTAGGCCCGGCAAATATCTACCACCTACCCTTGTACGATCAGGTACGTCAATACCATAATTTAACCGCATGTACCTCGTGAGGCTAGATGGGAATTGGACACTCGGCCACTCACAGGTACACACAAAAACACAACTCTTTCCAAGGGTGACAGCGTTAGTCGGTTCAAGCCGGAGGGAGGGGAAGGACCCATCAAGGTGACGCCGTTAGTCGGTTCAACCCAAGGGTCTGACCCATCCTTTCCTCCTAGGGTGACGCCGTTATTCGGTTCAAGCCGGAGGAAGGGAAGGGTCCCAAAGGATGATGTCACTAGCCGGTTCAAACCAAGGACCCGACCCAAACAATCCCACAGGGTTACCCCGTTAGTCAGTTCAAACCAGGGAACAACAAACTCTTCCTAGGGTGACGCCGTTAGTCGGTTCAAGCCAAAGGAAGGGAAGGGTCCCAAAGGGTGACGCCGCTAGCCGGTTCAAGCCAGGGACCCGACCCAAACAATCCCACAGGGTGAAGCTGTTAGTCGGTTCAAGCCAAGGAACAACAAACTGCTCCTAGGGTGACGCCGTTAGTCAGTTCAAGCCGGAGGAAGGGAAGGGTTCCAAAGGGTGACGCCGCTAGCTGGTTCAAGCCAGGGACCCGACCTAAACAATCCCATAGGGTGACGCCATTAGTCGGTTCAAGCCAGGGAACAACAAACTCCTCCAAGGGTGACGCCATTAGTCGGTTCAAGCCGGAGGAACAGAAGGGTCCCAAAGGGTGATGCCGAAAGCCGCTTCAAGCCCAGGACCAAACCCGAACAATCCCACAGGGTGATGCCGTTAGACGGTTCAAGCCAGGGATTCGACTTACAGGGTCCCATAGGGTGAAGCCGATAGCCAGTTCAAGCCAGGGACCCAACTCACCACACCCACAGGGCAACGCCAGACAATCGAGTTCCCCTGATGGCGATGCCGCGGGATGGTTCAAGCCAGGGGGGAAGAACGGTCCGCATAACGATGAACCATTCGTTGTTCAACCCGGAAGACCCACAAGCCACACTGGCTACCTTGTTCACAACATGAACATGGCCCGAGAGATTGTACAGCTAAATCGTTGATAGGCCGGGACCAAGGGGGCAAGACAAGACATCGACCGTAACTGATGTTATAAAAGGTACGAATTCTGAAAATAAAGTTCCTTTTATTAACACTTTTCTTAAATCTATTGCAAAAAAAAAAACTACCACCACCTCCGAGCCCAACTCGCACGATAACAACAGCGAGGAGGGAGCTCAGGGTACTCCCTCGGACCGAAGCCTTCGGCCGCATCAACGGAGTTTGGTGACATCGCCTCGGGTGTCCCACCGGTAGACTTGTCGAATCCCAACCTTCGCGGAAGCTCCTGGCATGAGTAACCCTCACGCCAGCATCAATCTGGCCCTCGAGATCGCCTTCGGAAGCTTCTCGCTCCAACACGTGCGACTGCCAGTACTCGGCCGAGCGCCGATACTCGTCACGCTCAGCCTCCAACTAGGACACCTAGGCGACGGCACGCATCACCGAATCCTCGGCACAGGCGAGAGCGTCAGGGGAAGGCACTCTGGGGGCAAGGACGGGGATAACTGGGGCAGGATCTTCGATGTCCTCAAAGTCCCAGTCGATCTCATCGTCCTCCTCCCCCGAAGAGGACTCAGGGTCCGCACCAGGACAGTGACCACCGGCATGCGATGGACCTGCATCCGCCACTAATATGCTCACGTGACTTATCGCTAGCAGCTCCTCAGCATCCGCCATCGGAGTGTGCGCATCAATCGATGACAAGAACCGAGCGGACCAGACAAGGGTCAGGACGACCGATTTGACCATCATCTCCATAAAATGGACCCAGGAAGCTGACAGCTCTCTTCCTAGGTCGACACAAACTGCATGGCACAACAACATGCACGTAAGGACCAGGAGAGTAAAAAAAGAGAAAAATCATCTGACTAAAAGAGCGCGAGTACTCACGGAGGGTCCCGAAACGAGTAGGGACTGATGGCGCGCCACGAATCAGGCACTGCCACGACCTGCCCAAGGTGACAACTTCTTCTTTCCACCGTTAGTCGATGTCGGGAAACAAGAACAAGAGACAGCGACCATCATTGGTGACAAAATAGTAGCAGTGCCTCTCATTCAGGCATACCGTGAAGCGGTAGAAGTACATGATCTTGGCGATCCCGAGACCGTATCCCCGCATCTCGTTGAGATAGAGTGCGGCATAGAGTACCCGAAAGACGTTCGGATGCACCTGAAGTGGCGCCAACCTGAAGCATGTGAGGAAGATGGGAATCAGGGGATGAAGGGGGAAATGGATGACCGAGATATGGTGGTGAGAGAAATACGCCTCTCCCGGATGGAGCCATTCTCCGTCCTCGATCCCGGGGGTGTAACGGACCCTCCTTTCAAACACTCCTCTTGGAAGGCCAGCCATGGAAGACGAATGAAAACACGAAAACACAGAAAGAGAGAGAGAGTTTAGGAGGAAAGAGTCGAGCGATGGTTCGGCCACCCTACCCTCGCCTCCATTTATAGTCGCAGCGGTGACCGTCCCAATCTTCGAGCACTCAATAGCCTCTCCATGTGTCCGTCAAAGCCGCCCGAGCGTTAAGGCGCCTCGAGAACTGTCACTTCGGTTTGAGGCAACAAGCCTCCCAACGACGGCTTGAGGGGGAGGCGAGCGTTTATTCACTCGGGAACTGTCACTTCGGTCAATGAGCAAACAATCAACTCGACCGGATGCCTTAAACTCCCTCAGGAATCCATGCCTCGAGACGTGAACAACCCTGTTTACGTCAGCCCCTCGAAACCCTACGAGCCCCCGCAGTAAAGGAACGCACAGAGACTGATGCAAAAGTGTCCCTCGGGCCAGCCTTACCACACGCCATGTGTCTCCCTAGAAATATATATATTTTTCACCAGATTGGGAGGCCCTTAGTCCCAAATTGGTAGAAAATAGGGGGCATCTATAGGGCCCAAAAATAAGGCACGTCCGCTGGGCTCACGCGACGCCGGCCCACGATTCGTTTAACGCCGGCCCACGACCCACCATAGGAAGGCCCACGACCCGGGTCGGTTACCACATCGGATCCGGCCCAACGACCGGGCAAAATCCTAACTAAGATTGAACCGATTGACCTCCAAGATATGACAGATCCAATAGATCCAGATCTGTCATTATCCTAATTCTCTAAAAAGCTTAAGAAGGAGATTTAGATAATCCTCTAATAGGCCTAGGAATGGGATTTGGGGACTAGATCAATCTAGTCAATCCCTACTGATGATGATAGAGCAGAGTTCTCACCCTATCCAAAAGAGGTGACCTCCAAAGTACTATAAAAAGGAACTACGTATCACTTGATCTCCGGAGGCCGATAAAGGGGTATGTAGGCAGCATAGAAAAATATCTCAAGGTTCAGTCCAAAAATAATTTTCCATCAAATCTCAGAGAAAGAAGCCGGTCGGACGAAGGAAAAGACAAGGAGGAGCGGAGCAGACAGATCTTGCTGACCCAAACCCGGATAACCAATTTTTGGCCCACCGTATACGAAATATTTTTATAGAATTATTTTTGGGGTTCACATAAAGAAAAAAAACTTATAATTTATGAAGTTCCTATGTTACCTTTGCATTCCTTAATCGACATTTTTTTGTTCTTGTTGTATTTTACTCTAGCCGGGTAAAATAGACATTTATTATACATATAACAAACTTATAATTTATTGTATGTTTAAAAAAATTTTAAAATAAAACATGTCAAAACTGCTATCCCTAATTTTATATTGTGATTATTAACCTTGTATACAGAAAGAGACGCAGAAAGCCATCCCAAAACAAAATGAAAAAAAAACACGTCACAAGATTTTCAAATTTAAACAACACACCGCCTTGTGATTCCACACTTTTAAAACCCAACAAGAAAATTGAACCGCTTTGGCAGACCCCATCATCCGACTAAAAAAAGGTATATTGAAAGAGATGGAGAGAAAAAAAAAATTGGGCCCCTCACTTCAATTTTTTTTTCAACCTCTACTTTAACTACACTCCGTCTATCATCAAACTCCATCTTCTCCCCTATAAATCTCTGCAAACATTCTCCCTTGATTCCCTCCCCCTTCCTCTCACCTGCATTGAAGGAAACAAAAGTCATACATTTGCAGCAAGAACGCAAGAAGAGAAGCACAAATATTCGATCAAATAAACAAAAATCCTGAAATCTAAAACCCTAAAAATCATTATAAGAATCCAAACTCTAAAAACCTCAACAAAAAATGAACTGAAAGGACCAAATCACTACAAGAAAAAGGTGTTTTTTGTGACGGTATTTTGCGACGGCTCATACAAACCGTCGCAAAAGATCTTAATTTTGACGGTAATTTTTGGGAGTCGCAAATACCTTTGTGCTTTTGCGATGACTGGGTTGAACCGCTGCTAAAATTTTTATTTGCGGCTGGTATGTCATGCCGTCGCAAGTAATGTATTAGTTGCGACGAATACAGCCCGTCGCAAATACCTGATTTTTTATCCAACCATTCATTTTTTCACTTATGGTCAGAGCCGTCCGATCTTCCTTTATATGTATTAAAATAAGAAGACTGACTGAACTGAGAGAGAAAGAGAGGCGGATGGTTCACAGTGCTTTCGACGCGTCGGAGGTCATACGGGAGCTCCAGTCATGGCGTTCAGTTCTTGCCTCCTCTGCCGATCCAGATAGGTACATCTCCTTCCACCATGAAGAACCCCTAATCCAATCCAACCCTCTCTCGTTCTCCCTCAGTCCGTCTCGATCGATCGATGCATCAGTAGGCCTAAATTCCCCATTTTTCTCGCGATTCGAAACACTACTTCGATTTCCCCTTCAAACGAGCTCCAGATCGATCCCTTTGGAACTCGATTTGGCTCGTTTTTATCAGTCATACCTGAAACCCTAACCCTAACTTGTTTGGATCCCCCCATGAAGATATGTTTGTGATTCAATTGTATTGTTTGGAAGAGACATTATGTCGTTGTTAGTTTTGTTTGAAGCAGATTTGGTACATTTTATGCTTTCGCCGAAGTGGCTGATTCGTTTTCGTCTTGTGAATGATTACATGGTGATGTCTGATTTTCAGCTTTGATTTTTTGTCATATGTTTTTTAGAGGCCCTTATTTGTTTCTTAGCATCGGATTTGTGCTTGGTAAGGTTTGTGAATATTTTTTTTGTCGTAGTTGTGTGTTGGTCATGCCGTTCTGCGACACGAGAATGCAGTGGCTGTCCGTTTTTATGCCAAAGAAGACACTCCTCCGCCATGTATGGCTACAAGATCCTCCTTGGCACCTACGACGGCTACCTCCGCATCTACGCCTCTTCCACCTCCTCCGACAGCTCCGACGACGGAGACGTCCGAAGGGCCCCCTGTATGTCGTGGATCGGGAGGTCTGAGGGTTCTGGAGGTGGTCTCCGGTGACAATGGAGGTCTGCGGGCGGAGGGAACTCCTCCTCTCGCTGTTGGAGACCATTGTTTTCCACCGCCTCCCGAATCTGGAGGCAATCGCAGCGACCACGAAGACGAAGGAGGCTAATGCGTACGGGTGGATGATCGAAGGGGACTCCTCTACATCGCTTGTCAAAAGAGGATCTCCATCTTCAGACACGTCGGTAATGTTTTGCGGATAAACCTTTATGAGGGGGGTTTCGTAGACCGGCATGAACAGCTTCTTCTTTAACATGTGAGAAGGGGTTTGAGCCTTTGAGGAGTTGGAGTTCTACTTTTTCTAATTTCGGTTAAGAAACAGGTGGCAAGGTATCCTCTCCATTTTTCTATATTCGTTCATTTATTCAGTTAAGTAATCAAACATATATATCTTTTGTTGATGCAGTACCTAAAGAGAAAGGACCAGAAACCTTTCTTCGAGGCCCTTCAAGATCAAGGAGGGTCTGAAAATTCAGGTATGGAGTTGCAATTGACAGTCATTTGTCTTCTATGCTGAGTAGACATTTTTTTCCCGTAACCCTTTGTTACAAACTCTGTCATTTCATTATCTCATAGGTTATACTATCATTCACTCTAATGGTAAAGATCCTCAGCTCTATGAACACTGAGTTATATATGCACCCACTTTAATATGTTAAGTTCATTTGTCTTATAATTAGCAATGAACATGATAACCTTGACCAACAAGTCTCATCACGATTTGAAATTACATCCAGTCAGACTTTCAACCTGACCTTAACCCCTATGAACAGCCACAAAATTTAATTAGCACTGACATGGTCTAATGATCCACATTAGAGTTGTAGTGTAATGATCCATGGATGTGTTTAGAGGTATTTCTGTTTTTATTTTGATTCAGGTTCATATTTTTTCAAACTGATTTTAATCAAAAGAATTGTAACTGATCCACTGACCCACTCCAACATATCTATCCAGCTATTGTAATGTTCTAAACCATTCAGACATATGCTTTACATGTACAACCACTAACATACAAGTTATTATTTTTCTCTGCTATTTCTTATTTATTAGTATTTAAAAGTCAAAGTAATAAGGGAAGACATTTGGGGCATGTCAATGATCAGACAATCTTCCACAATATATAGCATCTCCTAGTTTGCATGATCAGACATTTTGTATTTTAAGACCACTGAGAAGCCTGCTGCCTCTTCGTGTGATTTTTCTTGCTCAGCCTTTTTTTATTTTACTTGAAGACCACACATACACTAGTATTCCACTAGACTAATGCACTTCTTGGATGTTTAGTTGGTCTTAAAGCACCAAATGATGCATTTATAAGCATTAAATGTCTTATTGTTATTCAATTCTTCGTAAAGCTTATGTGTAGGCGTAAAATTTTTCTATTGATAAGAACAAGTACGTTACACTTGGGGAAGGCTCTGTTTTCTTGTAGAGTATGTGTTTCAGTTGGGAAAGATTAAATTTTTTCAATTTGATGTATTCTTGTTTATGAATTTTGAATGATGTTTTGCTGGCGGTAAGGCTTTTATGCTGAGGTTTGGAATGTATGTTCATGCTTATGCATTCTCTGCCCACATTTCTTTTGTAATGAGATTAAACATGACATATGTTTCCACTATAATGTATTTATGTGGAGGATAAATAGAGTATAATCAGTTGGAATTATGGCTGTAATCAGTTTATATGTATGATTTTACATTTCCTTCTATCTTACTGACAGTGACATGAATGTTTGTTTTTCCATTGTCTGAGCAGGCAAAGGAATGTGGCATTAAAAGTGAAAAGAACTCTTGCTTGCTTATATTGAAATATTGGTTGTTTGTTCTCAGGTACTATTTATTTTTTATTTACCATATCATTCCTAGTTGGATGTGTTCATTGCGTGTGCAATCCTTTGTGTTAATGATGAAAGTAAACTGGTATATTTTTTATGATTGTTATATCCTTCTTTGTACAAATTAAATACTTTGCCTCTGAATTTATTCAATTGTCGAATTTATTTTTCATTTGGTATCATTTTTAAAACTTAAACACTTAATTCTCATTCTTCCAGTATGACATTGCTTCATAAAAGTTTGCTTGAGTTCTCCATTTATGTCTTATATTATTCTGCGAAACTACGTTTACTTTATATGTTTTTGTACTACTAATTTGATTTTGGTGGAGGTTTAATTTGGTTTGAGAGGATGAGGTGATAGTGTTAATGAAAATGGAAAGAGGGTCAATTGGATATGAAACAACTTTTTCTCAACAAATCCCTTATCATTCAATAACTTAGCCCCCGTTTGGGTAACGGGTTAAGAATGGATAGGGAAAATGACTGTTTGTGTGCAGAGTATAACTTGGTATTACTAAGCCAGTTTAAGCGAGTATAAGAGAGTATAACAATTCTAAGTAACCCCTAGGATAAGCTATACTCATTTTATCTATTCTCATGGACCCACATGTCAAATCAACTTTTTACACCTTATCACATCAAATCACCTATCAACACCTCTTATACATCAAAGGGCGCACATGTCAAATCAATTTTTTCACATTTTATTTATATTTTATTCTTTATCAACCAAACAACTCAACATTTATTCTTACGTTTTCCAATGAGAATAAAAAAAACACAACCAAACAGAAAATCTCTTATTCATGTAGATTTGTTATCTATACTGGCATAGTTATCTATCCAGAATAAATTAGTTCCGCTATCCAAACGGGGACTCAAAAAAATCTATAGAGTTGCTTGTTTTGGCTCTGTAATGCTTAGCGTCGAATATGTTTCCTCTTAATCATTGTGAATTAAATAACTAAAAATACTAAAATCGTATGGTGGCACACCAATTTTTTGAAAAACTTATTGCAAAGGTTTATATAGTATGTAGACTTGGTATTAGTTGTTTCAGTGATGCAACATCAATCAAACCATGTAAGAAAATTTCTAGTAAATGATGTTGAATTATACTAACCATTTCATTGAATGCATATCTTGCAGTGAGAGGTTTCTATTTGTGGCTAACACTTGTAGAGATATGTTTTGATTTTATAGAATTAAAAATATACTTAATGTGTGTGTCATCAATATATAGTATTGGAACCTTTGATTCATCTCAGAACTTCAAGCTTATTTTTATTTAATTGTTTACTTCCAACATCTCCTCCCATATCTTTAAATGAATTCCAATCTTTTGTGTTGTTCAAATATCGTCATATACATGACTAATTCTATTTTATTGTTTTTACAGATCTAATGTTGTAACTATTTTCATTGGAATCCACAATTATATAGAAATTTTGAGCTTGTTCTTGCATGCTTTGAGGCTTCATTGGTGAAACTCCAAATCAATTCTACAAGGGGGGCTACTATCCATTCTCAATCGCGTTACTAAGGAAGGATTTAATTTTTCATGTAATAAATAGAAACTCATGTTGTGTTTTTTTTATGATTTTAATGAGGTTGAAATTTTGTTATTGGAATGAATATTAATTTGAATGAATCTTTATTTGAATTAGTGTTATAAATCAACATTAAAAAAATATTGATTTGAAATGTGTAATTTGTTTTTAGTATTAGCCATTCGGTTTAGGTCCCTGACGCAAAAGTCAAAAGATAAAATAAAAATATTTTTTGCGACGGCTAGCTTATCTGTCGCAAAAGATGTAGTTTACATGACTAGAGCAAAAAAAATGGAACTGCTATAAAAGATGTTTTCGACAGCTAAAAACCGCTGCTAATCATTTGCGACGCCGTTTGATACGATGGAACTCAAACCGCCGCAGAACCGTCGCAATAGGGTATTTGCGACGGTTATAAAGACTATTTGCGACGGTTTCAAACCGTCGCAAAAAATAATTTTTCTTGTAGTGAATCCAAAATGTTTAAAAATCTAAAAAAAAACCCAAATCCTAAATCCTTAAAATAATTACACGAATCAGACAAAAATCTTACACCCCTACATTGTTTCTTCAATTAGCCGGTTTTTTGTGCTAAATGACTATTTTCTGAAAGAGAGAGAGGGCCAAAAAAGGGGACTAAATGTCTATTTTACCTCGCCATCGTAAAACACAAAGAAAACAAAAAAATGCCAAAGGATTGTATAGGGGTAAAAGTTCACAAAAGTTCACAATGTTACCCTTGAAAAATAAAACAAATTGATGAACATAGAAACATGTCATTCCATGGAAACTCTAGGGGTAAAATAGAGAAATAAAGAAAGTGTCGTCCGTTGTCATATTTGGACTCAATTGTTTTAATTAATATACGGTAGTATAGATTAGGGATGACAATGGGATAGATCTTATTGGTAACCCAACCCGATCCGCCCCTATTGGGGTGGTTTTGGATTCTATGTTTTCCCAACCCACTCCAGTCTATGTAATACATGGGTTGGGTTTGTATTTCATGTTTAAAACCCGATCCAATCCGCTAATCCGACCCATATTCGGTCATTAAAGTTTATGAACTATAAATGAAAATTAATTTTTATATAATTAAAAGTTAGAACTTGACTATCATCATCTTTTTTTCTCTCGAACCATTCATTTACATTTATCTTACAAAAAATCTCAAAATGCACACTCATTTGTTCAATCAATCCTTTGTCACCTTAAAAATAAAGATTTTGTTTGATATTTTACAAGATTCTATCTTTTTATTTTCTTTTATGTATTTTAAGATTTTAATATTTTTATGTAACTCAAAATACATGAAGTTGTTATATAAATGTAACTCGCATTCATATTAAAAATAATTTAGTTTGTTATATAAAATTTTTAAATTTATTAATTCACTTTAAATGAGGTTGGTGGGAGCAGGCATGGATTTGAAGATATAAAACTGGAGGTAGGATAGGGTGGATATGGATTTGAAAATGTAAAACTCGAGATGGATGAGACAGGCATGAATTATAATATTAGAGAAACATATTGAGTTTGAATTATGTTAAACCCGACTCTAACCCAATATACTCCTAAACAGTGATAAAACTATCAACACAAATGTCAAGCAATTAATGCACGTGAAAATTAGGAGGCGTACGCCATCGTATGCTATGAGAATCTGGAAGTTCAAATTACATATGAAAAAAAAATAAGGTGTGAAGCAGGTGCTGTGATTGGGGTCGCAGACGCATTTATTGAATATGACAATGTTTTGGCCGCATGCAATCTTACGTCATGAAAATGAGTGTGCATGATGCGATAAAGGGGTCCATATATTCAGCAGCCACCCAAAACAAGTATCTAGAATCATAGTACCAAACTGGGACCAAAATAAAGGGGTGCATGATGTGTGTGTGTTTTAAATGTTAGATGAGATATATGTTTTCAAAAATTATGAAATATGTGTTTCAATGAGATGATTAAAAATTTTGGTTAAAATTTAGCCCCCGTTTGGATGCCTGATAAATCCCGGATAACCCCAGAAAAAATTTGAATACCGTTTGAAAAGTCAGGATAAACCCAGATAAAATATGTCAGAATAAACTGGTATAAAGTGATATATAGATTCCAATCAACCTCTAGAATAAAATTTATCGTAAGTTATTACACCCAAAGAATAAGTGGATCCACTGTCAAATCAACTGTCATTATCTTTTATAAATCACATATAAAATCAACTATCATTACTTTTTACCTTTTATAAATCATTATTCATACTTTATTCACATTTTACGCAAACAACAAAATATTTATTCTTACGATTCCCAACGAGAATAATTCAAAACACAACCAAACATAAAATCATTTTATCATTATTTATACTCATTTATGCTCAGATAAATAAATACCCAAGAATAAATCATATTCTGTATCCAAACGGGGGCTTAGAGTGTAGATTTTTTTACGGGATATCCGCACCATCTAATTAAGCATATGATTTATTTGACAAAAATTAAGATATATAAGACTGTAGATAAGAAAATAAAAGAGATTTTATATAATAACACTTTTTTTGGATAAATCTAATAAAATTATATTGGTTTTAACTCGTGGTCAAAACATAAAAAAAGGTGATCCAAACAGCTTTGAAAAGCTGGTAGAGGATACTCTTCAATCAATGGGAGATTAGGATCAAATCTCGCTTAATGCGAGAAGTTGAAAATTCTGATAACAACCCTCTTGGGCAGGCTTATGTTGTGGGCTTTAGTGCCCCAATCACTTTGTGATCCATGTCAATCCAAAGGGAGCTTTTTTTTTCTTTCTTACGCTCAGATTTTTATACTTTAAAATATAATCATTTATATCTCGTTAAAAATTCAGTACAGCATAATCTCGTTAAACGATGTATATACTTTGTTAAATTTTTTCTTACATTTACTAAAAATGAGTTCATTCAATTCGAAATGGAAAAATATACAATTTTTATTATAGCATATATTTCATTAAATGATGTTTACTATTTTATAAAAAATCAAAACATGTGTGTTTTGATTGATAAAAATGACTTAATCAGGTTGATGTACTAATAATAGTCCAAAGGATCATGCAGCGCCGGATCATGGACTCGCAGCATCACAGAGTGAGACTTTGCAACTAGGTTGTTTTTCTACCAAAATAAGAATAATAATAATAATAATAATAATAATAATAATAATAATAATTGAAAACGTGACTTTTGAAGGGATTTTAAAGTTGCAATAACATATTTTGAAGGGTTATGCCCATGAAAAGGGAATCAAACGTGCCTGTTGAGGTCGAGGCGTAACGAAGATTTCATTGAGAGGGTTTTTGAATAGAATTAATATAAATGTGCAATTTGTTTTATAGATGTGCAATTGTTACTACTTCTTTACTTAATTCAACACTAATTCTTTATTTTATTTATGATAATACAATTAAAAAGATGAAAACAAAGTTCTAAAAAATCATAAAATAATTTTAAAATATCATTCAACAAATATAATTTTTTCGGTATTGTGGAAGAGAGAGAAAACTTCAAGACCATCGCAATAGAAGAACTAGAGTGTTGTAAGGAGTGGTGTTGTCTAAGGGTTCCCATTTGGCCGGAGGCCTGAAAGCACGGCCCGCTCGGCCAGGCCTGTTTGCGGGCTAGCCCGACCCAGCTTGTTTGTAGAGCGGGTCAGGCCTGATTCTGGCCCTGTCCGTAGGCTCGTGGGAGAGCAATAAAATTAATGAATGACATGTAATTTTTATTTAAATTGTGAATGAATTATGCAAATTATTTATATTTATGTAGGTACCAACCTAGTTAGGTACATATACGATACAGTTTTTCAAGTGATTAATTCATTTTATATTTTATTTTTAAAAATTCAATTGATGTAAATATTTTTTCGCAACATTATACATTCAATTGTGAGTTATTTTAACATTTATATACAAATAAACAACTTGAAATTAAAAAATTAGAAGAAATAACATGTTTAAAATGTAGGTCCGCAGGCCAGCCCGTGGGACCAAAGCCCGGGGTCCCGTTCACTGGCCCTGTTTCAACGGGCTAGGTTGGCCCGCTACCGACGCCTATGTTGTCTAGAGATTAGGTAAAAAAGAAAAGCTTTTTTCGTATAAATAACTATCTAATTAGTATGGAAAATGATAGATTCAACCTAGTTTGCATTAATTGTAGTCCTATTTTCTATCTACAATTGTTCTAATATAAAAATGATGTCCAAAATAGTACAAATTGAATTCATTTCTTCCAAGTATTTGGTAATGAGGTATTTATTGAGATGGATACGTCAACATGGTCATTTCTAAAGGGCCTCGTGAACTATGAGATTATGAAGACTGGGCCTCATGTGTCTGTTGAATTGCCTGCATCATGTTGAATAGGATGGATGATGATAACGTGCGAGCAAAATGAAAAGCTTAGAGGTTATAAATACCTTCTAGAAGAGAGTTGGTTTGTTGTAAGTAGTACCAAATATATTAGATGGACTGTCATTCTCATTTGCAGCAATTGTTGTGTGAGAAAGAATTCCGTTAGCATAATAGCTCTCATACCATGAACCCCAAAAAAGAAAAAAAATAGAGATGCTTTAATAAACCTCTCGTTCCTTATCTTTTTATTGAATGCTTGAAGTTGTATATCTATATGCTTGAAGTTGTATATCTATATACTCCAACATTCTAAAGCATTAGGATGAGGACAAAAGTTTTCATTTAAGAGGCCAGTTCGGTCATTTCGCGTACCTATTACGTTTCCTTCGTTTCGGGCGTCACTCTATTTCTTTGAAGACAAATTCAATTAGCTAGGTTAATTTCAAATAGGCACCTAGGTCCCTCATATTTATAATTAGATCCCTGAAAAAATTGGTCATTTTGTCTTTTTCTAAGATATTTGAAGTTCTGCAGTCAGTTTCTACCAGTTTCACAACCAGAACAAATCCTTCATTCAGATTTCATGATTTATAACAAGGTCTCTGATCTGAAAATGTGAATCGCTGAACTTCAAATTTAAGGAGTTTCAATGATGCTATTTTCATATTTATAATGAAGTCTCTTATTTCAAAATATGACTTGTCGAACTTCAAATTTCATGAAATTTTATCCAATTTTTTTTACCATAAGATACCTATAAAATTATAATTGTAGTCTCCTCATTTGAGTCCATAAAACTTATTCATGACAAATCTCTACTATGACTTCAGTTTTCATTTTCATATTCACATGGATGATCATAAATTTTCGTAAATCCTTTTTTATTTCATGCAGCAAATGTATGCACTTATATAGACATGACAAGAAATGTTATTAGATACTTTATTATATGAAACAATTCTTAAATCTTTCAAATCTAGATATTAATAATTTGGATTTTTTTCTAATAATGTGGATTTGAAATCATGGTAATTTAAATTTTAATGACTATGATTTGGCATATAAGATAATTAAATTTAAATGATATATAATGTTATAATATATGCATTAGAGTCAAATTCTTTTAGAATAGACCTTAATAATTTTGAATATTAGAATATCGATTTATTTTTAAATTTTTTGTTACACCTTCTTTGTTAAAGTCGTTGAACTGCATTCTATTTTTCTTTTGGATATTACAATATCTATTTATTATACTTGGAGAAATCGTGCTTATAAAATCATTCTGATATTACTGGATAAAAATTATGTTTTGGTTATCTATAAACCCAAGATAATATGCATGTATACACTTTCTTAATGTAGCTTATAAATTATGATATTTCTTTATAATTTAGTCATTTATGTCAGAAATAACATCATTTGGCTGTGTCTTGATATTTGATATCATTATATACTTTGAAGTCTAAAAAATATAAATTTCATCTGTCATTTAAAAATACATTTTATTAACTTGTGCGAATATGTGTACAGTAAAACTAGTATAATACAATTCAAGATTTAAAAATACAATAAATCAGCATTTATTTATAAGTAATTGATAAGATAAAGGATGATTTGATCAAATCAAACTAAGTGGATAAGACATTAAAAAACAGATATATGCATTTGATTTTGTTACCCTATACTTGGAAGTGGAAAGGCACAAGTGAAGTTGGAATAAAAATGTAACAAATACAGGTGCATGAGAGAAATTAGGTTTTTTTTATTTATTTTAGGCTGGCCGTCTATGAAAAAAATAATAAAAAATTTATCAACTGGTATGTTTTAAAAAAAAATTTGCTCATTTAAAAAAACAAGGGAAAATTTATTCCGAGTCCTCTTGGATATCCTTGAATTATTTTTAAGTCCATCGAATGTTCAGATTCATTTTAGGTCCCCAAATCCCATCGTGTATTATTTCTAGATTCCTTTGACTAATAGTCGTTAGGTATACCGTTAACTATTTCATTTATACCCCTCCTTGACTCTCTATGTGCACACCGTTAAATATTGTCTGTAAATTGTTATACACTACGGCACCGTTTGGGAAGCGGAATAGGCGGGAATAATGGTAGTATAAGGGTGGTATAAGAATGGATAAGGAAAATGGTTGTTTGTTTGTAGAGTATAACTTGGTATTACTAAGCCAGTTTAAACGAGTATAAGAGAGTATAACAATTCTAAGCAACCCCTAGGATAAGCTATACTCACCTTATCTATTCCCATGGGCCCACATGTCAAATCAACTTTTTACACATCATCACATCAAATCACCTATCAACACCTATTATATATCAAATGTCAAATCAACTTTTTTACACTTTATTTATATTTTATTATTTATCAAACAAACAACTCAACCTTTATTCTTACGTTTTCCAATGTGAATAAAAAAAATACAACCAAACAGAAAATCTTTTATTCTTGTAGATTTGTTATCCATACTGGCATAGTTATCTATCCAGAATAACTCAATTCCGCTATCCAAACGGGGACTACATATATACCATTATCACGTTTCACAAATAATCTGAAAGATAAAACTTAATAATAAATTCAAACTCATATAATACAATACATTATTCCTATTATTATAATGCATAAATCATTTTTATGAGCAATATATTAAGTTCATACAAAATAACATGGAATTAATCAAAACACATATATGTTTGAAAATTAAGACAAAACACCTCATTCGAGACAATATGACTGGAGGGAGGTGAGGAGATGGGTGCGCAAAGGGGGAGGATGGTCTAGGTGGATATGGGGGAGATAAGAGAGAGAGAGAGAGGCACAAAGAACAGATGAAGAGAATGACAATAGTGAAAAAAGAGAGGGTAAAAGATAATTCATCTCCATTGAATAGAAGGATCCGAAAATGAGTCTCCAACTAATTTAGGCCATACTTATTGCAACTTAAATTTATATATTATATATTATAACTTATAGATTATATATTATAACTTTTCTGATAAGTAGTAGACAAGTTTGTTATAACTGTTACAAAGGAAGAAATAAGCAATAATGAATGTTTGTTTAATAAGATGTAAGATAATTTTTTACTGTATAATTATCAAAAATACATCTAAACTGTAGAACTAAAAAATTGATTTATGTTTGATAAAATGAGTTGACTTTTACATATAAAATTAATTTCATAAATATTTAAAAGATAATTAACTTGACAAAAATAATATTTAATATTTTTTAAATATTAAATTCTAGAATTTTAATAAATTGAGTAATAAATGGACTTCTAAAAAAAATTGATACTGTATTATTTGTGATAGTACCAAAAATTGAGAAGATGAAAGGAGGTTTGGCGATTTTTGGTAATAGTAAAAAATAAAGATACGCATATTATTAGTAAAAAGATTAAGGGCATAAATGTTCAAATAAAAAAAATTAAAACATTTTATATGCTATAATTTCAAAAGCATCTCTTTCCGTGAAAGGAGGGTACACTTGATGCCGTGAGAGCATGAACACTTATGAACAAAGGTCTATCGGGTGGGAAATGACATCACTTGCATCCTCACTTGCGTCCTCTGCTCAGCGGCGTCCGAAATTGTTCAACATCGCTCTGACGGGCCAAGCCTGAGGAAGGGTCCAGTGAGAGGGATTTGCACCCACCCCTGCGCGCATGTGTGGCCCGCAGCCCGACCCGGCCCGACCCACCTCGTGCGCAGGCGCACGCCCGGTTAACTAGTTTTTCCAAGCCCACGTGTTGATGGGCTGGGCCTCACGCGCGTAGAGGTTTGGCCCAACAAATCTCAACGATAGAATAGTTGGACTCTATATATAAGGCGAAAAAATCAAGTGCTTCTAATCGATGTAGGACTAAAGCGTTATGAAGGAATATAGGTATACACAAATTTTTTATCAATCAAGGAATGGACCATTTACATGAGCCCAACACTAACGATATCTACCTCCACTTTCAAAAAAATAAAACAAAAACACTATTATACCGACGGTTAAAAGCTGTCGCCAAACATATAATAACGAACATACACGCGCTGGTGTGGCTGATTTGCGATGACTGTGATCAGGACGCTTTTATTAGCGACGTCCGCCGATATTCGTCAATAAAATGGCTTTATTATAATGTAATTTAGGCTTATTTAATTTGAAATAAAAAACAAGAATGAAAATCAGTTCACAAATGTTGATAACATTATTACAAATAATCCCGTAATGATCGTGTCACCCTAGGGACCTTCGTTGCGGTTACTCTGTTAATTTGTTTGCTCTTGCCGAGCTTCCTCTTCCACGCTTGCACGTGTCTACGAAAAGGTATCCTCTTTTATTCTCTCTATACTGTAGCGCAGCACATGCCGCCCCTAATATATTTACGCCAATATCACTCCCATTTATTTGCTAGATTTGTTTTTTTGTGTTTTTTTTTTTTTTCAAAATCAATGATCCACATCCCGACAAAATAATTGTACGGAAAGAAGTGGCAACACGTCACAATGTGTTCCCTCACATAAGCCCCCACCTCCTATAGATAATCTAACGATATGGTAGTATCAGTGGAGATTCACTGTTGGAGCATCAAATATTGAGGTGGAGACGTATCGTATGTTAGAGTTTTAACAAGTATTTCATAGAGATAGTCACTTTGATGTAGAATTCTCTTCTACTTTAAGTTTTTATCCTCTTTGTTTTATGTTTTTCTTTATTTTTCTCTTTTATATATTTTTGTCTCATTGTTATTTCGGTTAATACATTTTCAAAGTAGTAATTGTCTGTCGTATCTTAAAAAAATATATCTTATTGTATATGTGTCTTTCTAATAAATGAAGTTTATTAAAATTAAAACATGTGAGACTTAAGGATTGTCTGTGGGTCTATCCATAAGAATGTTCATAACAATATTTTCCTAATAGATTAGAACATTATTAAACATGCACATTCTCATTTAAAATCTCAGTTATATATGATTCACATATGTTTTGATTTTTAAAAATATGTTTTATCTGTGGAGTAGGATAATTTAACAATTAGTAGAACCTAAACTCATTATAACCAAGAAATGATCAAAATTCAAGTTTTTCAAACATTTCATAAAACACAAGCTCAACCATGTGTTATACGGATCTTTTAGTTTTAGATTGATTTTAATTAATTTGTTGTCAGGTTTTGAGAATTAACCAAATTTAAAAGTCAGGCTGGCCGATTACCCAGAGTTGAGATACAGAGATGGAATATTACAAAAACTTAACTAATTAAGAATAATTTTATAATTATTCTACTTTAGAACATAAAAAATGAAAAATATGATTCGATAGATTAATAATGCGTTCCTTATCTAGATCACGCACAGCCAAAATCATAGTACAAATGTTTCAAACAACTTACCCCACCTTCTTCACCAAAAAAGAACTTACCCCACCTTCAATTGTCTGTTTCTCCCTAGCTTCGACACGTGCATTGATGCCTTTTAGAAAATGTCTGGACGGGTCTTCATGTCATAATAATAATAATAATAATAATAACAACATAATAAATCCATACGTCAATATTGACTCCCATTTATTTACTAACTTATCCCTAAGTCCTTTTTTTGTTCCAAAAAATAAAGCTCTTTAACTTTTTACCATCTTAAAAACTGAAAACAACAGAAAAGTCAGTCCGACCAATGATTGTACGGAAAGAGATGACTCTGCTTTTTCTCACTTTTATAAATAAGTTTTATCACTACCACGTGACCCTACTCTGTTTGTGAAACAATAATAATATAAAAATATTATATAATATTTCAATCAAGCAAGTTACAAAAGAGACACACACAGAGAGGATTGGATCACATCGATCGATCTGCAACAACAATGGAAGAAACCCAATCACCCTCCTCCGATTACTCCCCTTCCCCTCTAATCCCAACAACAACAACAACAGTGATCCCCTCAGACCTCCAACACCGCCTCCAATATCTCCTCAACAGCCGCCCCGAGTGGTGGTCCTACGCCATCTTCTGGCGCGCCTCCCCCGACTCCTCCTCCCCCAACCGCCGCCCCGTCCTCTCCTGGTGCGACGGCCACTTCCGAGGCGCCAAGTCCATCAAGCCCCACTCGACGACGACGACGACGACGAACCTCCTCTTCGGCAACCTGGACGACGAGCTGGACGACCCCTCGGAGGGTTCCATCGACGGCTCCTTCACCGACGTCGAGTGGTTCTACATGGTGTCCCTCACCCGCTCGTTCGCGCACATGGACGGCTCCCCCGGCCACGCCTTCGCTTCCCGGGTCCCCATCTGGTTGGCAGGGTCCAAAGACATCCACGAGCGCGGCTGCGACCGCGCGCGCGAGGCCCAGACCCAAGGCGTGCAGACTCTGGCCTTCGTCCCCGCTCTGGGTAGTGGCGTTCTCGAGCTCGGCTCGTCCGACCTCATCCCCGAAAACGTGGGACTCATCAGGCAAGCCGAGTCCCTCCTCTCCCTACCCGCGCCTCATCCCCTATCCGTGTCGGTGGAGTCTACGGCGCAACAGTCCGGGCGCGCCAAGACCAGGAGGGGGAGGAAGCCCGGGAACAACAACGGGAAGGCAACGCCGATAAACCACGTAGAGGCGGAGAGGCAGAGGAGGGAGAAGCTGAACCACTGGTTCTACGCGCTTCGCGCGGCGGTGCCGAACGTGTCGCGGATGGACAAGGCGTCGCTGCTGTCGGATGCGATCACTTACATAAACCAGCTGAAGTCGAGGGTGGAGGAGCTGGAGGAGGACGAGCGGAGGGAGGCGAAGAGGGTGAAGAGGGAGGCGGAGGAGAGGGCGAGCGTGAATGGTGGTGGTGGGGGGGATGAGGAGATGGAGGTGGAGGTGGAGGTGAGGGTGATGGGAGGGGATGCGATGGTGCACGTGCAATCGAAGAACGCAGGACACCCGCCGGCGAAGCTGATGGGGGCGCTCAGGGACATGGAGTTGCATGTGCAACATGCGAGCGTGTCGTCGGTGAAGGAGCTCATGTTGCAGGACGTGGTGGTCCGGGTGCCTAACAACATGGACGGCAAGTCTTTGAGAGCTGCTCTTCTCAAGAGACTTTACTAGACAAGATGATCTAATTTTTTCTTTTTTACTTATTTGAATGAGTATTCGGGATCACGTGCTAGTTAGATGCATGTATGAGGAATAACGAACCTTTTTCTTTTTTTTGCTCTGTTGTATCTCGTTCTTTGTTCATTGTACATATCCATGGTGTATGTTTTTTTGAAAAGAAGAAAAAATGGAGAGGTGGAAGAACTGAAGAACTGTTTGTTGGTTGAGACATGATTGAACGAATGTGGAAATGAATGGAACAAATTATTAAAGTGTAAAACGATTGAATCGAAGGTTTTATTTGAAAATTGATGCGCCATGAAGTTTATGTTATATCTATCGAAACAGAGATTTATCATTCTTGGCCATTTATAAACAATCATTATTTTTTGAAAATTACGGAGGAAAGGGCGTGATTAATCTTTAATGATCCTCTTCTTATTGCCAAATTTGTGCAAAAACGCTTTCCTTATGTGGCTAATACGACAAAAATTTGTCATGTTGATGATTCTCTTTAATTTAGTGGTGTCATAATGAAGTAGACCTTCATGTTTTCTGGTTTTCATTTTTCTTGTAAAATCTATTATTATTTTTGTGTGTGCCCAAAATAATAATAGATTTTTGTTGGGCCAGTGAGAAAGAGGTAAGGTATTATGCCCATAAGTAGGACAGAATTAGATTGGATACCTTAATATATATCCATATCCTAACTTTTCAATTTGGATACAAATATTATTTTTCAGGTTCGGATCCTTTCAATTAGGGATATGATAATGAAATTTTTTTGATAATTAACATATTTACATATTAACATTAATTTGAATAATCAAATTATATTTTAGAGAAATATGAAAATTAAAATTAATATTTTAAGGCTTATTCTCTCTTTCAGATATCATTTAAAAATTGAATAGTGTTATAATATATTATCATTGTGATTATTATACAAGATAATAATATTGGCAACATAAAATATTATATATATATTTATAATATATGTGGGATAATGATATTTTTCAGATTGAGTAGACTGATATTCATATCCGCATTCCAGATCTTCGAATGATGCATATTTTGGATTTTTCGTATATGAATTTGGACCTAATTTTGATTTTTTTCGGATAATTGACAGGCATAGAAGTTATGGACAAATTTGGCGACTCTTGTTCTAAGGTATTGTTCTCTCGTTTTGAAATTTAAGTCTTGAAAATTCTGTGAGAATCGTCATTTACTAGTGTTTTAGTAAAACAGAGAATGAGAAAAATTGTCAAACTAGTTAGCTGGGTGATCTAATTTGAACTTAATTAAGGCCAATGTGATAATCATCTCATATTCCTTCTACAGAACACCCAATTAAATGACATTTGACATATTTCATTCTTGTGAATTTTTTGGGTATCCCGACTAAAATTAAATTACTTTCACATTCTCATGGAATTTATTATAACTAAATTTCTGTAGAATGACAACTTTGATATCCACATTCTCATGATATCTATTATTACTGAATTTATGTAGGACAAATTTGATATTCTTCTAATTAGAATTACCAAACTAATCGTTTAGCTTCAGATAAGGAAGAAGACAATTTCTGTTTTGTTATGTTTTTAATTATTTTTGTTGGAATACAAAATAATGAAGTTATTATTGTTTAGTTGAGCATGCTATGGATTAAGTTGAATAGATGTGCATAATAAAAAATGATTTAACGTGTAAGTGTTTTGATTTATAAGTGGTGATGATGATAACATGTGATTTGATATGTAGGAATAACACAATTTCAGGAAAACCTTGAATCCAATTCCAACTTAATTTTAATTTTTTTTATATGAACGGTAGGCAAATGCCTTAATTAATTAAGAAACGTAAACCAAATTAATAAAAGTACAAAACAACGAAAACGAATGAGTCCCCATGGGACCTGTATAGAAGATTGTTCTACCAGATCCTACAAACGGGCCAAAACATCCCTAATGATGCAAAATGATATGTCCAGCCTCTTGTGGATCCCAATTGTAGTTCACACTATTTATTTTTGGGAAAAATCTTCTTAACTCCCTCAAATCTTCTTAAAAACACAAAAAGTCTCTTTAAGTTCATAAAATCGTCCTAGGTCCCTATAAAGTATATATGGTTAATTAATTTAGTCCCTCGGTCAAAAGTATATCGAAATAGGTCCTCAGAAACTTACTAAAATCGGATTCAATTCCTACAAACTTTATAAAATCAGATTTTGTTATTTTGTAAGACAAAAAATACCTCCGTCATTTTTCAACATTCTCATCTCCTGAAATATCATTGTCAACTGTAAACAAAATAGCCCTCGAAACTCATTTGATCTACAAAATGGAGCCTTTTTAAATATTTTCGACACTTTAATCTCATCACAAATACCGAACAAAAAAAATTACAGCTTCATCAACTCCATTTCAAAATAAGATAAAACAAATTAAAAACTAAACCAAATTTTATAATAGATTTTCAACTCAAAATTACTAGCAACAAAAAGCATAACACCTTGATTATAAAATATAATTTGTTTGATAAAATTTAAATAAATCAATATATACTCTAGATAATAACAGCGATTTTTTGTGATTCTAAGAAGATTTCAAATATATTTTTTGATTTTACAAGTATTTTTTTATTTTTATGAGTCTTCAGTGAGTTATATCAATTTTTTTCAACAAATAAAATAAATTTTAAAATGGTATAACGGCAATTTACCATGTTGGTTAGGGTTAACCACACATCTAGTTACTTACAGGGACTAAAATAAATATTGTATAATAAGATAAGGACCCAAGGAGATTTATCAACTTTACACAGACTTTTTCTGATTTTCATAAGTTTCAAGGGAGCTACATATAGATTTTTCCCTTTATTTCTTTTTTTGTAAAAACAAATTTATACACTCTCCTACTAAAGTATATTATGTTATATTAAATTAAATATATATTGATATACATAGGTATATTTTTATTCACGTTGAAAAAATAATAAAATATTTTATGTTATATACTATGATAGAACTATATATACTATGACGATAATATACTACATTATCATAATGTATGGGACTGTAAAATGAACTGAGCGTATCAATGCTCCTAATGAATACAAAACTCTCGGCCTGAAAACTAATTCCTCATGCCCCTCTATAGTGGTTCCTCCAATCAAGAACAAAGCATATAACCATCTCTCGTATTCATATGTTCTCACCATACGGTCATTTCCCTTGAAATGACTTGGTTATGCGATAACAACGTCGACCAAACGAGCATCAACTTATTATTTTGACTTATTTTTTATACCTATCAATTTCTTATACAAATAAATTTTTTGATAATTTAGCTTATATTCCTCCACATTCCTTCTCAACTCCAATAGCTAAACAGCGGCTAAGCTATCTATGAATCCTTGCATATATAGTTGGGTGGTTAGTTGTTGAAAATGATCTATGCTGACATTGCATTTAGTACCCCCATCACATCGTTCTTGCTCACCAGAATGCGACTGATGGCCTAATATGGGTCCTCGGTCCCCGGATTATACGGCTATGATTGACCTGTCAGCTGTGATGAAGGTGGGTTATTCAAGGTCCACCCATACATTCCAACTGTACACGTGTCATTAAATACAGGATTAGGACACAACCAAAAAAATATTAGCTCTAGTTTGATAAATATATAAATATTTAGAATAAATTATTCTAATTTTTAAAAATAAAAATTATTATTTTTTATTTAGATTTATATTTAATAATGCATTTTTTTATCTTTTTTTTATCATTAACTTTGCATTTGGATCACATAATCTAAAATATGAGATAACTTTAAAAAAAATCTAAAATATGGGATAACTTCAAAAAAAAGTTTAAAAATGGAGCATAAAGTTTAGCCTTTATATTAATGGAGCATTAATATTGTTGGTTTTGGTTTCATAAAGTTTTTTTGTTTTTTATTTTTGGAAAGGGCAATTATATAAATGTTGTCGATGTTTTATAAAATAAGGTTAAAAATAGGGATAAAATCAGTTCTACCTTTTACCTATAATAAAATATCATCACTTCTTTTTCTCAAAATACGGACAACTGTCCATGTTTTATCTCTTTTTTTTCTCTTATTCCATATGGGATAACATATGATTTAATCTAATTATTTTTTTATCTCAACCCATTATCTCAATGTCAAATCATGCCTTAATTGCATGGACCCCGTTCAGGGAGGGTCAGACAGTGAGATGTATCATTTTATGCTATGGAAAATAGTTAAATTATAGTTTTTCACAACACACTTTCTCACTTTATTTAATATCCTCAAATCAAACCTAAATTTTTTCTCTTTAAATCTCTCCTTCACTTCCATCAAAACCTTTTTTTTCTGCTCTCTCTCCAATCCATCATTCTCTTGGTTGAACCCTCTTTATTTTAAAAATTTATTCTCGCTGAAAAATGTAAGAATAAATGTTTGTTGTTTGAAAAGATGAATAATGTTTAGAATACGTTGTGAATAAATGAAATAATTGATTTTTATTATTTTATAAATTCATCACAACTCTTTATTTATTTATTTATATATTGCTTAACATTAATCAAGCATAGTGAAATTAATAAAACAAATATTGTTTAGTGTTGGGGGCAGCAATAACCTGTATATAAAAAATTTAAAAAAATGTGTTCATGTAGAACCCATAAGTAAGTAATCTTAAAGCATAAATATCATCTTCATCACTGCAATCTGTACAAACGGCATATATATGGTGCATACGGAGGGGTGTGGATTCTCCAAGATCAGTGATGGGGGTTGTTGAAAGATGGTTGAGAGGGATCTGATGACAGGATGTGAAAGGCAACACAATAGATATACTCAAAACTATCGATCAAAGAGGATCCACTCGATTTGGTTCTCTGTTGGTTGAAAATTTAAAGAAGCCATTGAAGAATCTCTGGTTGAAGGAACCCTCGCATCGGTGTGTGTGCGATCATAGGCATTTCAAGAGAAAAGTCTGACGTGATTGGATGGGCTCATAAATACCGATAGTAAGAATAAATGCAATTCCAGCTTGCATGGAATCCAAATAACAGTTTATCCACACTTATTCCAACATAAAATATGATAGGGTATTTCAATCATCCAAACAACAAAATCACCCTATTTCACTAAATTCAACTTTATTCCTTGGATAATTCCACAACCAAACGGGGGCTTAATGTGCATATATGCATACCCTGAACTCTGAAGTAAATTCAATTGAAAAACAAGACAAGACACACATATTGACTTAAAATAGATAAAAATGACTTTTACCTTTAGGGGTGCACTATTTTCCCTTGTTGAGCAGAAGTTATCCCCATTTGGATAGAAGAATAGATAAGAAATAATTTAGAATATGGATAAAAAATTATCTGTTTGAAAGGAATAAACGAATATAATTATTTCAGAATAAATGAGAATAAGCTGATAATAGTATTTAATTTCTACTAGAATTGTATTATTTTATTCATTATATTCAAATAGTATATAGATGTCCACACATTAATCATTTATCATCATCTTTTATAAAATCAAATGGCTCATATGTTAAATTATTTTTTAACACATTATAAGATTTTATTTATATTTTATTTACTTTTTATTCACAACTAATTCATGATCAATTAAACAAATTTTTTTCATTATGATGTTTCACAATAAAAATAATTAAAACGCAACAATACATAAAATAATTTATTATACTCATATAGTTATCTACATTGGAATAATTATGCATCCATAAACTTAAATGGGGGCTTAATAATGATTTCTACCGTTCCGAATTGTTATATGGCGTTTAATTGATTGGGGCATTGTCGGTATTAATGTCAATCATCTCTTCTTGTTTCAAACTAATGATCCAGTTTAACATGAGGATAAGGGGTTGGGATAAGGAAAAATTAGATTAAATCACTTGTTATCCCATATGGCATAAAAAAAATTGGATAAAGCATGGACAATTGTCCACATTTTGAGATAACAAATGGGGATAATTTGTTCTCGGTAAAAGGTGGAATAGACTTTGTCCCAATTTTTATCCCTATTTTATAAAATTGGGATAACATTTATGACTACCCTTCCCAAAAAAAGAAAAAAAGAAAAAAGAAAAAGAAAGAATGTGTTCCACCAAACAATATTAATACATCATTAATAGAAATGACATATTTGATATTTTTTTAAATAAATTAAAAGTTATCCCATATTTGATCCAAATGTAAGATGAGGATATGAACACAAAAAAAGAGGATAATAAAAAACATTATCAAATGTAAATCTGGATAAAAATAGTGATTTTTTTATCCGCATAAATTAGGCTAACTTATACAAAAAATTATCCCTTTTATCAAACTAGACCTTAAGGATTTTAAACCCTTATTTGAGGTTATATTAATAGTCGTGTGAGGATTTTGAGGGTCGATCATCTTCTCTCTCTTCTTCTATTGATCTGTTGCTCCACGTTGGGCGAACTTTTTTTCACTCGTTCTTCATGGTATCTTTGCTTGTTTAATTTAACATCATGAAAATGATCAGCATACAAGTTATAAACATTAAAAACATATGCTTCAAAGGTCCACATGTGTCGATCAAAAAAATAAGTCCACCTCACCTAGGAGAAGCGCGCACTCTCAGTTAATTAACATATTGATCCACTCTGAATTGAAAGAGGATGAATCATTATATAAATCTCTGAAGATATATAGTAAGATCTACCCAAAACTTATCTAATATTGGGGAGTGGTCGAGTGGGGACCTACTATATGAAACCATCTAAATGGAAAATGGAGGCTAAGGGACTGCATTTTGACAATGTTTAAAACAAGCTGCTTTCAAAAACCAAAAAATTGTTGAAATGGGAATGCATTTGACAATGTTAAAAACAAGCTGCTTTCAAAAACCAAGAAAATGTTGAAACGGGGGCGTTGGATATCTATTTACCACCCTCGAAAATGTGCCAAAGTGAAAAAGTTCTAATGAGACACTTTCACTATTACATCGATGTCCAAGGCCATGCACATGGGCACATGGGGATTCTTGAGTGAAAAATCATATCGTTTGGATCATGATACATGCATATATATATGGCTGCCTTGATAGATCAGATGTTTTCTTTTATATTTCCTTCGTTGGTACTAGCTCAATAACAAAAGAAAAGCTAAGCTAACATGTGTAAAGTCAAAGAACTCATGCCATTTCTGGACTATAACATGCCCACATGGAAAAGAGTCAAAGACAAACATGCCCAATTGCTTAGCATTCATGGATGGTTTAGAATGAACCAAAGGTACATGTGATAGCTTAAGTGGAACGCGAAGACTTTTAGCTGAGTTGGAAGACCAAATGCTCCTTCTCTTGTCAAACCCCTCACGCTTGGTCTATGATGTGGAAATCAATAGATACTCCACTATATATATTTTGTTTTTCGGTAATTAGTAAAAATAACACCCAAAAATTGAATATTAGTAAAAATAACATTGGAGATTAAATATTTGTAAAAAGTAACACTGATCAACGTTAGCTGATTTTTTTCCTTTTTAACACTGGAGGTGCTCTATATATATGACGCCTTATTTGTTTATTATTTTTATTTTAAAAGAGGCGTTATATATGGTGCCTCTTTTGTTTTCAGTTGAGATCACTCTTTCTTATTTGATTAAATATTAATGGTTGAGATTTTTTATATTAAATTTTAATTGCTAAGATTTTTTTTAAGTTGAGAAAAGAGAAGATCACGGAAGATTTGTTTCTCATTATCCTGAGAAAATCATGGACTGAGTTTTTTTTTTTAAAATATATATGGTCAAGAGAGAAAATCATAGAAGATTAAATCATGGAAGATTTTTAAGGATTGGGCTTTTAATTCGATGGAGAAATATATGGAAAGATGTTATTTTTATTAGCCACTACAATTTAATTAAAAAATTTAATCAATAAAGATGAAGAGAAATAAATCTTCCATGATCTTCTCTCTTCTTAACCGAATATATGTTAAGAAAAATGAAATTTCAGCCATTAAAATTTAATCAAACAGTTGATAAAAAATCTCAGCCATATTAGTATTTAATTAACGAAGACAAAGTGATCTCAACTTAATAGGGGGTAATCGATTTGGACTTTGACAGATTTCTATGGACATTATTTAAGTGATGAACTTTCATAGACTTTGTAGACTTTCACAAACTTTTTTGACTTTCATAGACATTTACAGACTTTTACAGACTTCACATACTTTTGTAGATTTTCATAGACTTTCACATATGAACTAAATTTCATTGACTCTCATGGCCCATGATTGGTTCGAGAATTAAGTTATTCTAAAATTTTGTGGCTATTTTAGTATAAATAAGGATAAAATTGTTCTTTGTTTGTAAATGTGAATAATGTGTGGATAATAATTTATGAAAGATAAAAAAATGATGATAGTTGATTTATAAGGAGCGATGACAATTGATTTGAGCCCACATTCTTCTGTGTTGAATAACCTAGAATAACTTATTTCCAATGGTTGGTTGGAATCTATATACCACTTTATTCCAATTAATTATGGCATACAGATTCTTAATTATTCCAGCCATCCAAACATCTCCAATGAGGCAATGAGGCAATGAGGCAATTTTGACTCATTATCACTTATTACGGGCCTATTCATGAATCAAACATGAACATGGACTTTCATTGACTTATTTTTTAATTTTTAAAATAACAATTTCAAACACAAATTTATCTAACACACTGAACATGATAATCATTATATAAAAATATGTCCTTCAAATATATAATGTCTATTTTATACATCCCTAAATATTATAAAAATATATATATGCACATATATTGTGCAGAAATATAAACATTCAAAGGCAAATCAAACCATATATTATGAAATTGTTGCATGTATAATCAACTAAATAATACATTAAATATACATCTTTCAAAATTGTGGATCACGGCATTATTATATATTCAATAAAAATAATAAAAATGACTGATTGCTGTGGGCGCCAAAATTTCAGAGCCTACTAACGTGGGCCGGATCCACGGTGTAACCAGGCCAGACCCGACCGAGCAAGACCCGACAACCCGCTTAAATCCAACGACCACCTTCCAAAGTCAGTACATATCCAATTATATTTTGGGCCCGTCTATCCCCACCAAACAATTTTCCAATCCCACCGATCAAAAAACGGTGTTTGTCTATTCCCACCGATTCAGTTCGACCGACTTCGGTCGCCATTTCAAGTTTTGGACGACCGTAATGGGTCGCCATTTTAGGTTTTGGGCGACCGGAATGGGTCGAACAGGGTTCAAAATTATATCTACTTATTTTTTATAAACAAATAAATTTTTGGATTTATCCATCATATTCTACATTTATTCTTTCATCCAAACAACAACTAAGGGATTAAAAAAAATGTAAGTAGATATACTTTCAATTAATTCAAATTTTTATAAAAAAATCTTATTAGACAAATATATATCATTTTTAAGTTTCGTTTGAATTTGTAGTTAAGATGAATTTTTGTTTGAAAACAAAAAAACGTACCAGTTGATTCAAACACATTTTATATTTGACTTTTGAAATTTGTCTGTAACTTATATAAAAAAAATTGTTCTTATATTCTACATTTAAGAATAATGATTTATTCTCCCTACATTACAACTCAGACTTGGAGTGATATGAAAGATTCAAGGAGGATACACGTCGTGAGATTATGTTTTCAAAAAAAAAATTATAAACTTTATTACAAATCCTGTTCGACCAGATTCGGTCGCGCGAAACCTGAAATGACGACTAAATTCGGTCGCGCGAAACCTAAAATGGCGACCAAATCCGGTCGAACTGGTCGAATCGGTGGGGATAGCAAAACACTGGTTTTTTTTTTTAATTGATTGGTGGGGTAAGAAAATAGGTGGGTGGGGCTAGACGGGCCCTTATATTTTTCTTTGATCCCCTTGGATATATTTTATTGATGGATAATTACAAACATTCAATGAAAATATATTAGAGGATCAAGTCATCATTGACTAAATCCAAGAAATCCCCACTAAATATGGATATATTTATCAAGATATAATTGACTAAATCCTATGAATATATCTCTCAATCCCCTCATTGATGACTGATGAATTCTCGTCCGTTCTATGGAAAGGGGTTGATCAGAAACTCTAATACCATTCAAAATCCTCTATAAATAGGGGAAAAATTCTCACAGAAGAGGTATATACAATTATATCTAAAAATATCATTCCTCGGTTATCTTGACTGACTTGAGCATGGAGGGTCTTTCGTAGGTCCCTACATCCTCGTGTCCGCGGTGTTCAAAGATTGTTTTTCGGTGGACGACGACTGAACCAAGCAGAGGAAAACAGGAGTGGTCAGATCTGTTAACCCGAAACCGATAAGTTAAATTTCTACCTCTCCAATTGCAATTCAAAGAAATCCATTATTCATCGTATATAAGAGATAATATTAATATTTTATATATATACACACTCATGTGACAGTAGAGAAGAGTTTCAAGTACTTTTGGGTTTTATTTTTATTTTTATTGTGATGGATAAGACGTTGCTTTTTGTTGTTCTTTTCTATACGAGATGCATCTAGCATTACAGAAAGAATTGCGATGAATGGATTAGTTGGTTAGAAACTCTGGGTTTATATATCAAATAGTTCATGAGATGATCGAGAGATGATCTTTGAGAAATGAGGTTTTGGTCAAATTACTGGGATTGCCTCTCTAAAAAATTGGAATTGTTAGATTGTTGATGTCTTTTTTCAGATGTATGTATCAAATAGACAAATTATAAGAGATTAGAACAAATATGAAAAACTTGAGAGAACCAAACATCCATAGAAAAAATAAAATAAATTATAATAAACAACAACACAAAAAAAGTCTTATAAAAAATAAAAAAATGTTCATAATACTAAAATAAAAATCTACGAGAATCCCACCTATTTGGGTGGAATTTTGAAATGATTTTTTCCTTCATATTTGTCCCTCTAAAAGTCCATGAAAGTCCGCAAAAGTCCATCATTTATGAAAGTCTTCAAAGATCCTATTGAAATTCAATAGCAGAGGACAATATGTCAATGATAAGAAGTCTTAATCAAATAACGCTTGACATTTTGTCAACGAATTAATATCACAATCGAATAACACTGAATTTTTTGTCCAAGAAATAATGTCTCAATCAAATAATGCTAGAATTTTTGTCTACAAATAAATGTTTTAATCAAATAACGCTAAACTTTTTGTCTACGAACCAATATCCTGATTGAATAACTCATGATTTAGAAATCTATGAACATGAAATTTTGTCCATGAAAATTCTAATTGACTAACACCCTACAACAATAGAGGCGCCATATATATTGGCGTCTCTTCAAAAAGAAAAACAAGGGTTTGATGGTTCCAGTGTTAAAAAAAAAACGTTGACCGGCTCCCGTACAACTTTTTGCTAATATTCACATGAGGGTGTTAATTTTACAAATATTCATTCCAATTTTCATTGAACTCTCTCTAACTTTAATGTTAGAATATATATGATGCATCCCTCTCCTTTTCCATGTAACACAACTCTCTGATTTGCAAGGCCCTGGAGACTTCTTCTCTCAACTTGACACTCTGCTACTCTTTTTTAGAGAAACTGTTACTGTCAGTTTTTTGTGGCCCGGTTTACGGGGGACATTTTGATTTATTTTAAAAGAATATACTTGATTAACTAAATCCTTCCCCTCAAAAAAATTACGCCTAAAATAATTCAAGCGAGGGATGTGATTGTCCTGTTCGGCCACGTCGTACAAACGACTCAAGCTCAATGCGATTCACTCGTATCGCCCTGTTCGACCATGTCGCACAAATGACTCAAGCCTAAGGCGACTCACTCGTATCGCACCGTTCGACCACGTCGTACAAACGACTCAAACCCAATGCGACTCACTCGTATCGCCCTATTTGGCTAGTCATACAAACGACTCAAGCCCAAGGCAACTCAAAATCCAATCTCCGAGAGCCACACCGTCCGACGGATCATGCTAGCGAGATCTATATCAACTCCCACATGGTGATGTCACCCCTGTGGCCCGAGCTAGGGGGCAACATCTTATCCTGGAGGAAACACCACCTCGTGGTTCATGTCTAAAAGACAACATGTCACTCAAGGATATGCGGCTCACCATTGACCCGCATTCCACGAACCTACCCTATAGGGTGACGTCACACGACTGGTTCAAACTAGGGGTGTTCAAAACTCGTCCCTAAGGGCAACGCCGCACAGATGGTTCAAGCCAATGAGACGCAACCCGAACCCGACATGACCACGCCATTTTGATGTTTCAAGTCAGGGGAATATATCAACCTCCACAAGGTGATGCCATCTTAATGGTTCAAGGCAGGGGACAACACGTTGTCCAGTGGGTAATGCCGTGGGTAATGCCATTGTCACGCCATCGACTCAAATATGACAAAAAGCGTGCCATCAAAGGCCATGTCATGCAAACGACTCTAGCCCACAAGCAAACGAACCTCTGTGGATTGGCGCCACCCCAATAGCTAGAACCTATGTCCAAATAAAACCAGAGTACCAACTTGTCACTCGAGCATTAAATCTCCTCGAAACCCCACCAGCCGCCAAAGTTTGATTTACAGCACAGGGAACGACAATCATTCACATTGGGACCTGCACCATCCGACACGTGTCGCTACAAATATGCTTTTTCCACCCAACAGGAAGATCTCCGATCACAGTCGGATGTAAAAAATGGGGCATCTGTAGGGCCCATTTTCTGAGCCCACTAACTATGCTCCACATGCCCGCGGCCCAAGACCCGATTAACAAAGGCCCACGACTCGAAGCACCCATGATCCATGAATCCGGCCTGTCAACCCATTCACATCCGATGACCAGAAAATATGGGATTATCAATGCAGATATCTCAGGATCTCATTGGATTTGGAACTATTATTGACTGATTTTCCAAACTCCAACAATATATTTGATTGGGTCAATGGTTGATCTCCGAAATCCCAACAATATATATTTTTAATTATGGACCATCATTGATGATTCTCAAAATTCTAACAACATATATATTAGAGAGTTATCAATAATTGATTCCCAATTCTCAATAATATATGCTAAATTTGGAAACATTATTAATTGATTTCATAAAATCCTGAACAAAATATGTATATTTATCAAGGATAATCAATGACTGATTATGAAAATCCCTAAATATACATATATTTGATCAACTAAATCAAGGATCTCACCTCATCCGTCTGATGGGAGAAAAATCCACCAGTGATTTTAGGGCACCCTCCAAAATACTATAAATAGAGAATCAGTTCTCCCTGTTGAGGTATGTGAGAAATATTTGTTTCACTAAATCCCTTGTACAACATCGGCTAACTTGAGCGTCGGATGGTCTTCTGCATGTCACCCCCACCCCATTGTCGTGACGCTCGAGGAGGAGGATCGCTAGCAACCTAGCGGTACCTGTTAGAGGAAGCGGAGCGGACGGATCTAACTACCCAAACCCGGTACGTCAATTTTTGCCCCTCCACATATATAGTTGTCGTTGGTGAGCTTTTCTATAATTCTTCATTTGTGAACCATATTAACACTCTGAATCTGGAAAGCATGATTCTTATTACTCTGCCTGAATCACTCATTGTCAAGAACTTTGGCCCATTACTCCAGCCGAATCACCCATTCCCAAAAGGCCTATGGATGGGGTCAGAGTATGGATGATGTGAATTCTTGCACCAAGAGTATAATACCATATAATATGTAGTGAGAGAAGATGGTATGTGCTTATATATATATATATATATATATATATATATATAGGAATGATATGGTGCGGTCCGTGCGGTCCGTGCGAACCATGCATATACCACACTCATCGAGGTATATGCGTCGATAGAGAAAGCATATCAACTCATCGAAGCATATGCATCATTGGGCTATATACATTATTTATCGACGCATATGCACTTTTAAAGGGTGTATATACGTGGTTCGCACGGACCGCATATTATCACTCACACACACACACACACACACACACATATATATATATATATATATAAACAATTCTCACACTAAAACGTATTAAAACCATGACCCGATTGAGGGCGAAGCGAACAATGTCTTATATTGTGTAATATTTTGGCCTTACAATTTAGTATCAGAACATATCCACTACACACAATAGTGTGTATCAGGATGTGATCCATTTAACATTTTGTATATTATGTGGTATTTACATATTTATATTTAATTAGCTACGATGTTATTCTGTAAGAAAAATATTTATAAAAATAATTGGAATGTGAATCAATTAATTTATGGCATCCAAAAAGTTTTATAGACAAATAAAACATCACATTTTGAGATGTTTTCACCTTTATTCATGTACAAAATTATACTCCATATTATAATGCTCAATGGAATAATGAGAAAACTCAATGCCTTTGGTGGTTATTGTAGATACCCCATTTTGACCGATCAAAATAATGCAATATTTATTACTTGTAATATCTGATTTTTGCAAGCCTAAATCATATATCCTCTAAAAAATAATCACCCAAGACTAGACAACAACAAATAATCCAAAATCAAGGTGATTTGGCCCTAGAAGAAGCAGAACGAATGCCCCTACACAGATAGTCAGACACCTCCCACAAGATTGGATCATAACTTGAGCAATACACCTCCGATTCTCGATCGTTAGCAGCGTTGGAAAACTCATAGAAAGAGGATCATAAAATTTAAAAAATGATGACTAGGACATCAGCCATCGGTTTTGGGCGACAGCCACAAGAGTTGCCATCGGTTTTCCTTTCACAGCCCCCACAAAATTGGACCATAACTTGAGAAATACACCAACGATTCTCGATCCTATAGCGGCGTTGGAAAGCTTACAGAATGAGGATCATGAAACACCTTAAAAATAGGATGGAGACAAGAGCTGTCGACTTTGGGAGATGACCACAGGAGGAGCTGTCAATATGGGCCTATACAACATTTTGCCCTAATATTTCCGATGGCTCTAGTCAGAGCCGTCGATCTGTCAGCATCCAAAATACTAGAAAATAACTGGTTAGAAGAAAAACGGCGCTCCATCCTCGACTGAATCTGAGGGGACGTGCTTGCAGGTTCTAGACGACGTGAAACGGTGCATTAAATGGCCCTGTGTTGTCTAAATGTGGTTAGTTGAAGAACCCTGTGAAAGGAGGGTGTTTGTGAAGAAGAAGACGGCAAAGATAAGCAAGAGAAAGATAGGTGAAACTCTAGCATTTTCGGATCCCAACCTTTAACCACTCAAACCAGAGAAAGAAGAGAGCACATAGAGGAAAAAACCACCTTCCCTACTCCCTTGCTCACCCATGACTCCATTTTTTCTTTTCTTTTCATTTTTCTAGGGTTTCTTGAAGAAAACTTGTCTCCACCACTCCTCAACCTTGTAAATAAAGATCTTGCAAGCTTTGAATCAATATAAAGTTAGGTTTAGTAAATTTGTGAAGGTTAATTGCATCTTTGTGGATTGAACTAAAATTCACCTGACGGATGGCCTACACTAGGGTCGTCGGTCAGTTGGTCCAGGGACCTCTTGAAACTCCCCTATCTCATCAGTTTTGGGTTCATCCCAAGGACTACTAACAACCTTTGTTTTATATGCTTGCTTCATTTTATATTTATTTAAGTTCTTGTCATTCTCATTTTGCTTTATTTATTGCTTATCTATCGTCAAGAATTGTTGCTTGTTGGTTCCTTTCAGTTTTAATTACCTACATCTACATTTCCTTGTGCGCTTTTCAAAGTTATTTCTTTTCGGTTACTATGTTTGTTGATAATTGCAGATCGACGGCTCATAGAGGATCTGTCAGTTTTTGTTTGCTTTTTTTACCACTTTTGAACACTCCATCTCCTTTTTCTTTTTTTTTTAGATTCTTAAAAAAATAATCAACTACAAATCGACGGCTCACAGAGGAGCCGTTAGTTTTTGTTTGCTTTGTTACCACTTTTAAGTACTGCATCTCCTTTTTTGTTTTTTCGGATTCTTAAAAAAAAAACTATATGTAGATAGATGGCTCACATAAGAGCCCTCGGTTTTCTTGGTATATTTGGTCTTTTTTTTTTATCTATTCCGTTGATCCATTTCTCACTGATTTTCTTTTTTTTTTCGCAAAGCTCCTCGGTCCATTAAAATCTTGTTGTTTTCATTGATTGTCCATTGGTTTCTGGACGGCTCAAGTAAGAGCCATCGGGTTTGTTTGGTGACACCTTTAATGAGGGCCGTCAGTTTTGTTCTCGCTGAAGTTGGGTTTATCATCTGATTTCAAGCCTCCAAGGTTCTTGGCATCCCTTCTTCCAGCTTGTTCGCTTGTTTTCTTTTCATTTTCAAAATCTTTGATTTTACAAACCCCATTCTGACTAATATCACCTTCCATTGTCAATCGCCCTTTTGCTATCATTATACTTTTCCTTCTCTTTGGGTTTTGCAAGGCTAACTGAACTTGATTTCGCCTCAAGGCATGGCCGGCCGTGATCCTTGAGAGGAGAACCCCTATTCCCCCCAAGGTGATCATCATCTTTTCTTGCTTTTGAGAAAAAGCAAGTGGCGATCACAACAAGCCCTTAGTAGCAGTCGAGCAACCTTGGACGATCTTTCGGACGGTGATTCGCTACGTCGCCTACAAACCAGAACTAAGTCTGAGAGAACCCGAATTGATGACGCCCACACAAAAATCCACATCGACAGTTATGAGTTATGAAAAACCAAAAGCCATTGGATTAAGTTATAGAAATGTCAAAGATTATTGGATATTCATGTCTCCATATATAACTCATGGATTAATGGAGAATGGGTTATGGAAACACTAAAGGGCATTGACAAATCATGTAAGTTATGGGTTAATGGAAATAAAAATTCCATGCATAACTCATGAATTAATGGAATAAGTTATGGAAATACTAATGGTCTTTGATGGGAAGACCAAAGGTTGATGAAGATATCTATATAAGGGTGAGGTCCCAAGTTATTCTCACACATTTACACATTCACATCTTGTGTAAGAAATTCCTACACCACATTTGCTACCAATTAAGTTAGGTGAGAGTAGTAACTTGAAGATCTCAACCAAAGAAAGTCAAGTCTTGAGTACTTTTGGCACACCACTCACCTTGGTATCATGGAACAAGGTTCGTAATGTATTGTGTAATTTTGTTATAGAAAAATTCGCTATGCTTTTTATACATCAAAATTGTTTCTTTAAAATTCCACATAATTATAATGTTTAACAGTTATCACCTTTGACCTTGTAAGTGGGTGGTGGGTTCGGGATAACTAAGAGGTCCAAAAATCCTAAAAATCCAATGGATGGGGTGAGTGTGAGGGAAAGTAATTAATGTGATGAGTTCCCACGCTATGAGTTTAGTCTCACGTTATTTAGTAGATGATGATGATGATGCAAATGAAATGAAAATGGAAGTTGTGGTGAAAACTCGATGAAATAAAAAATAAACTCTTAAACTGACATAGAAGTGCAATCGACTAATAATTTGGAGTTCACAAGTTTCACTAATATATATAAAACGTAAAATAACGCAAAGTTAAAAATTTGATGCCTTTTAGATTGATAGTAGAAGGTACTTGTATACTCCAGAATTGGTTATAAATACTAAATTTGAGGTGTTGAATGAGTATGCACAAATTTGAGAATAAAGATATCAGAAATGGTTTCGAGTACCAAATTTTGAGGTGTTTCAAAAAGTGGATGGAAATCCACCTTGTACAAATCCCTAAGCAAATCTTTGACTCAATTTAAATGAATTTGAATTAGGTCATCCCTAGAATGATGGACTACTACATAAATTATTGTTTCTTTGATCCTGATTGTTGAAAACATGCATATTTATTTGCATCAAGTATATAATAACGCAATCATAAAGTATTTACTATGTTAATTATTTAACTATTTATATATTGCATTAAACTATGAGACAGACTGTATATCACCAGTATTTTTTTTATATAAATAAGAAACCCTGAGCTGAGTCTCATTCATGAAGGAGATTTATTTCGGGCATTCGCCCTTTTTATTGGCAAGTAGTTGAGACTCACACGTCAATATTTATATATAGGGCCACTATTTATTTAAGAGGCCTAGCTACAAAACCTACGATTCCCAAGCCACTTTCAAGCTTTGTCATCCGCCAAATAAACTTGGAAAATGTCTATATATATAAATCAAGAGTATCACCATCATATTTTAGTTGAAAAGAATCTGACCAGGGTTTTCTTTTTTCCTTCTCTTTAAACCAACCTCGAGTGATAAATATGCATGCATTGGGGATGTCAACCTCAGATAATGCGCCTGTCTCTTTCTAGGTGCAGTATGGGTAATGGGATATAGGGGGGAGAATATGAGTGAATAAGGGTAGAATAGGTCTAAAATATGCATGTTTGGGTGAAAGAAATAGAGGGTATAATTATGTCAGAATAGGCATGAATAAACATGTATTTGTATTCCAGATCTTCCTTGAAATTATGTTATTCCACCCAATCCATTCTATTAATAAAAATGGGTCACACTGTCAAATCAATTGTTATCACCTCTTATAAATCAGGAGACCCACAAATCAAATCATTTTTTCACATTTTATAAATCTTTATCTATACTTTATTCACATATTATTCATAACTTATCCATGGTCAACCAAAAATTAAAAACTTAATTATTACTTTTTTTAACGAAAATAAATAAAAACACAAACAAACAAAAATTATTCATCCTTCTGTTATAATAATTTCTATTTACAGCGACGGCTGTGGCCGTTAGTAATACCCCGTTATCTTGTAGAGTTATAAACCCAAAATAGCTTACGTCTCTATCCAAACGGCAATGACCCATTTTAAAGTCCCATAAACTTCATTAATCTTATGCATTCACTGTAACGAGATATATATCCCGATAAAAAAAAAATTATACTTTCTACAAATTAGTTTATATATATATTATTATTTCATATTAAAATGATAATATGCGGCCCATGTGAACCGCATATATACATTCTTTATAGTGGTATATGCGTGAAAAAAAAGCATATAACCCAGTGATATATATGCTTCAATGAGCATATATGTTTTCTTTATCGACTCATAAACCTCGATAAATAATGTATATACACGGTTTGCACGGACTGCACTATATCATTATTCTCTCTCTCTTTTTATATATATATATATGGCACCGATTAGGTGCGGCGGACAGCGGGTGCGACCACGACATGGGCCGTCCGATCATAGGTCCATTACATCCGACGGTGATGAACGATTCACATCGGACCGTCGGATGCGATGGACCCATGATCGGACGGCTCATGTCGCGGCCGCACCCGCCGTTCGCCACACCCAATCGGCTCTCTCTCTCTCTCTCTCTATATATATATATATATAGGGTGCAAACATGCAACCAACACCCTTTAGGTGTGGCGAGAATCTGGACCGTCCTGATTTAGACGGCTCACATTGTTAGCAAATTTTGTCACTCTCTTAGTGGTAAGAGTTCGCGAAAATTTATATCAAATCTGAGCCATGCAGATCAGAGATCTAGGTGGCCCACATTCACACCGCACGGTTGCACAGTTGCATCTTATCATTTCAATATATATGGTGTGGACACTGTACCTCCTTTTAATATGCGGTCACCTTGTAATCAGGGGCGGACCCAGGCAGGGCAAGCTGGGGCCCGGGCCCCCCCAAAGATATTGAAAATTTTTAACAGTAACCCATGCAATTCATCATATAGTTTTAAATCAACTTATATGACAATGAACATGAAATCCTCTCCAGCCTATTAGCCAAATAAAGAGTGCTGATGAGTGAGCTAAGTCATTAAGTGGGACCGTTAAAATATATAAAAAAAAAGTGTTAGACTCAATGTTTTTTTTCATTTCAAAATACAGTCCTACATACCTTGTTAAAAATACAGTGAAACATATACCTTGATAGACATTTTATATACCTCGTTACATATTTTCTTACACTTACTAAAAATGGATTCATTTAATTCAAAATAGAGATATATACACTTTTTTTTTTATCAAAGCAAATACTTTATTAGATGATGTTTACTATTTTAAAAATAAATAAAAGCATGTTTGGTCTGAGTTTTGGTTGGTAAAATAAATTTGAGTCTAACATTTTCCAAAAAAAAAATGTTAAACTCGATCATTTTTACCAACCAAAACTCAGATCACACATGTTTTTATTTAAAAAAAAATAATGAACATCGTCTAACGAGATATATGCTTCACTGTATCTATTACGAGATATATAAGACTGTGATTTGAACTATAAAAAAAACTGAGTGTACCAACACTCATATAAAAAACCTAACAAATTGTGTTGTCATGGCGTTGTCTCTCGCAACATCTCGGACCCTAATGAGTATGTCTAATTTTTTTTAATGATGCATATTTTGAATACTTGGTTTTCATTCTTGTTTCTTTGTATTTGATTTGTGTGTTGTTTTCTTTTGGCGGATTTTATTTATTTTTGTTGATTGAATTAGGAAATTTGAAAATATTAAGTTCATCTTCAATTCTTCAGGTTTTTGTACGAGTAATTTTTGTTTATTTTTTTTCAGATTTAATTTTAGTTTTATATGCGCCGATAGAAAAATCACCAGAACATATATTCACATTAACGAGGTATAAGCTTTCATAAAAATATTTATTTATTTATTTTATTTGGATAGAATTATTTATTTATTTTATTGATTTTCAATTGAACTTTCAGGTCAATCATGAACAATTTTAAAACGATTGACTCATTCTTTAAAGGAAATTGCTACAACCCGAAACCTGATTCACTTCCTTTTTTCTCAAATTAATCCACCTCCAGTTAACGAAGTCTTGCACTTAAACATCCAAGAACCATTAATTTCTGTAACTATTATAAAAAATATGTATGAGATTTTTACTAGTGCATTTAATTATTAATAAATTACTTGAACCATATTATTTTTGTCTTATATTATCATCTTTATATTTATATTTTGTTATAATTTTTTTTCAAATATATTGTTTGGTCACCGGCCCCCCTTTGTTCTAAATCCTGGATCCGCCCCTGCTTGTACTCATTGTACAATTGGGGTGCATTTAATCAAATAGCAAGAAAAATGTTCCAAAATAAAATTACAAGAGAACAATGGGAAAATCATGTGAAAAAAAAGACGGACATCATTCCTGGTGATATATGGATTTCATGAGCTGGTTATTTTAACTTTTCTATTAAAATTATGTAATCGGATGGTGATGAGAGGGTGACCCGAGAAAGATATAGGGTGACCACATCTTATGGTTTTAATATATATATATATATATATATATATATATATATATATATATATATATATGGGGGCCGATTACCTGCGGCGAACGGCAGGTGCGGCGTCGATCGTGGGCCGTCGATCACAGGTCCATCGCATCGGACGGTCGGGTGCGATTTACGTCGACCGTTGGATGCGATGGACCCGCGATCGAACGGTCCACGTCGCCGCCGCATCTGCGTCACGCCGCACCCACGCCGCACCTAATCGCCCCCGTATATATATATATATATATGGAAATACTTACGTGCGGTCGTGCGGTCGTGCGCCCGCGGTCGTGAGCCGTTCGATCGCGGGTCCATCGTATCCAACGGTCGACGTGATTCGCACCCGACCATCCGATGCGATGTACCCGTGATCGACGGCCCGTGATCGCGGGCGCACCGACCGCACGACCGCACGTAAGCACGTCCCATATATGGAAATAACGCACAACACACACATGTGTGTATATATATATATATACACTATATTTAGTACTGAAGATGGGATTGCATATAACATTTTTCCTCTTCTGATCGTGGCAGCCTTCTCAAATAGCTCATATGTAGTGTAATTCACAGCCCTTCCATTAATTACTTATGGAGTTCTGATCCAATTATTTATTTGTTTTTAACCGGCTGTTTTAAATGAAAAAAGATTATGTCACATTTGAATGAATTAATTGTCGTTTGATCAAAGTTACGATTATCAAATTAATTTTTCACTTAATGACTTGGGTGATGTGATTGGGTGAGTGCATGCATGGATGCTAATGAAACCAAATGAAAGGAGAACTTATCTTCATTGAAAATGAAGTACCGCGTGGTCCATCAAGAAAATTAGTGAGTTGATATTCAAATTTTAGTGAATAATTGGATTGCAAACGTTGGAAACAAATTTATGGTATTGGACCATTGGTACGTACCACCTCAAAATATGTTTGCACCTGGAGTGGGTGACTCTGGGGATGGGTGGGGGGACCGATCATATATGGGAATAGACAACTTAAGATGGGACCTCAGCATCTATTCCCAACTCCCAAGTGAGAGAGCCTATGCTTGTCCAAGCCATCTTTTACATGGATCAACAAGAAATATGTCATGTATAATTATAGGAACTTAATTTTTTGAATCACGTACTGATCTTTTGCTTCTCATTTTCTTGTTCTTCTTCTAATCAACTCGTAATATTTACGGGGGAGATTGATTATATATAGCTATTCATTGAGGCAGGCAAGTGTTTTTCCAGTGTTCAGCTTTAGCAACCGGAGAACAATAACGAGAAAAACAAAACCACCCAATAGAACACAGTTTTACATTGTTCGACGACAATTTGTTAGCATATACAAAGGGGGAGAAAAATCGATTCACTATTCAAATGACCAATATATAAAAATATTTCTCACACTAAAACAATATATCTTGATCTTAATAAGGAAGAGATTAAAAACAAAGAACAAACTATTGTTGAAAATAATCAGGTCGGGAATGATGCACTTAACCCATTCAGGTCTGCTGAATTCTCTTCGTTGGAAATTGGGTTTGCCAAGTAGTGTTCAATATCTCTTATGTCAAAATGTAAGGACATCTCCCAAACATATTCTATATTTTTAACTTCCTCCTAAAAATCAAATATGAGGTTAAAAAAAAAGTTCCAATATGTATTCGGTGTGATTAATTGATTCATATTATTGAGTTAATTAATTAATGCAATGGATTCTATAACAGCCATTGCATGGTCACAAAGGAGAGGATCAATCCCATGGTAATCTTTCAGAGATCTACGGGAACTCCACAATCTTGTGTGTCAATTACAATTCTGGAAAATCTCACATCTTTTTAGAGAGGGTAACAGTGTTGCTGATTACCTTGTAAGTTGCAGCAGCAAAGTCCGAAATTGGTGTTACACGAATTCACCAGGAGTTGTTCAATGAAGAATTTCTTGAGCACTTATCGGATGACAAAGCGGGTAAAGTCCAGTTGAGAAAAAGTTAATCAGCAACACATCAAGTTTGTAATAGAGGTCTCTAATCTTTATTTTTTATTTTGGTATAGGCATTGAAAAGTTCTTCTCCTTTTCAATAAATTCTCTGTGATCCCTCTTCTTGGTACATTTTCTTCCTTTTTTTTTCAATATAAATTAATTACCCAGCAAAAAAAAAAATTAATGCAATGGAAAGGGACGGCCATAATTAGTACTGGACCTAAATTAAATTTTGGATAGTATCATGTCGTCCTCTCATTGGATATCCGAAAAGATAAAAGGCTCTGCCGTCCACCTCTCCAATTAATTACATAGTTTGTTCATGTTCGCAGGAAAAGTCCAGGAAATTTTTATTCTATGTCATAATATGTCCTAACCATTATATATTAATTTAAAGCATGATAGATAACTTTAAAAATCAACATCGTGGGCCAAAAAAATTTGAATTTTCAGCTCAAATGCTTCAGAAATGTAAAAAAATGTCACTTTCCCCCACAGAATTTTCTTATGTTGTTGTTTTGTCTCATGCTTGTCCTTTTCTTGGATGATGTAGGAAATTTAATAATTATAGTATCTAAACTTATACAAACATCAATTCTATGCTTAATTATATAGAGTATTTTAATTATTTTTAATAACATCTTGAGGCGCATAAGGGATGCATGTCTTTTACCAATAAGTATTTTTCCGGATTAATCATAAAAATTGGCCAGATAAATAGAACAAAATTATAATATAATAAAATGTTAAAACAATAATGATTTTTGGGCCCCAATTGGTAGACCACATCCCAAGCCATATGAGGTGGCAAGATTGAATTACCCACTTTAACCTTCCTATCTAAATGGAGAGGTTATTTCCATAACTGATTTCTTAAATCTCGATGTGGTTATGATTTGGGATATTCTTTCTATTTTTGAAATAATCAATTCAATTGAATGCAAAAAACGTAAGATTTATATTTTTTTTTATTCAAATTGATCTATGGAAACGAAAACGAATATCGAATTCAGTTTTGGCGGGGATTGGAGAAGAAGATTATAATTACTCGAGTAATTTTTTATTTATTTGCGATCTCATTGTGGTGCAAACAGTGGCGACCCATTCATGTTAGGCTTTTCGATATGAATAAAACATATTTTTCTAATTTTACATTCATCTTTAAATTATCATATACATTTTTGAGATCGGATTTAATTTAAATTCAGATACATGGCTACTGTATATGAATTTGTAGCCTTGTATGATAATTGTTCAGTACGATTTTTGAGATCTGAATAAGTACAATTTATATAATCATTTTTGTTGTTATGTATGCATATAATTATGTATATTGAGTCATTCAGTATTCTTTTAGCCTTGCATGATCATTATTCAACTCATTCAGATTCAAGATATACTTTTATCCAATGCAAAATTGTTAATTCAAATTCCAGATACACGTGTATTTAAATTATTTACCCAGCCCAATTTGCTGTTTGTTATTTTTATTTTAATGAATTTGATTAATGTATATCTGAATAATATTTAATTATTTTTTATCATCTATATTTAACTACTTTTATTAATCATCTATGCAGTGCCTCATTAGCATGAAACCATAATTGTTTTATTTTTAAACTCATTCAGATTCCAGATACACTTGTATCTAATGTGAAATTATTAATTTAGATTCCAGATACACGTGTATCTAAATTATTTACCCGGCCTAATTTGTTGTTTGTTATTTTTGTTTTGATGGATTTGATTAATGTGTATCTGAATAATATTTAATTTTTTTATCATTTGTATTTAAAGACTTTTATTAATCATCTATACAATGTCTCATTAGCATGTAAACCATAATTGCTACATTTTTAAACTCATTTAAATTACAGGTACACTTGTATCTAATGTAAAATTGTTTATTTAGATTCGAGATACACATGCATCATAATAATTTATCCAAGTGTCTAGAGTTACTCGTGCGTGAACCACCACATCCGATAATCGATGACGTGATTTGATGATGACAAAATAATAAAGCGATGAGCAGACACTCCAGATTAGGTGAGACATGACCAGACTGACCTCCCCTCGAGATGAATCAGGTCTAGTCGTATGGCCTTAAACCTCGCGGGCGAATGCGAAGTTGCATATTGAGTAGGACTCCGTGTCCTGACTAGTCAATGACCATGAGGAGAAACTCGAAAATAGTCAAACACCTGTAATGCTAGTAACTCTCAGGTGGATGATAAAGGCCCATTACTTATAAAAGTGGGTAATTAAGGGTACATTTAGCTACAATAAAGCAAGACGGTTACCTTGCCCACTAATAGTCAATAAGGGGAAAATCTGTTACAACGGCTCTATGATCCAATGAACCCTATAAAAAGAGAGGTAAGATAAAGTAAAAGGTATGAATTCATTTTGTTAACAAGCGACGTGAAGAGTGTGATTATCCTTCTTTGAATTCACTTACTGACTTAAACATCAAAGTCCCTTTGGCTAGCAACACACTGATGTCCCCCTTAGTTCCTTTAATAGTGCGGGATCCATATTCGCCGGGTCCAAATTTGAGAAGGAGACTCCGCTTGCATAAGTTGACTGGAAGGGAAAAATACCTACTTAGTTTGACACCGTCTGTGGGATATACGAACAAAAAGTCATGACCCCATGTCTCTCAAAGAAAACCGAGTCTCCGAGGATGACTTGCCCAACCAGCAAGTACATTCTTCTATAGCTGACAATTCACCTATAACTCTGCCTACTCAAGTCCAGGATTTTAGGCGGATAATTGCTACATCGCAAGAGAACTTTTTGGCTTTGCTCGAAGGGTCAATGCAACTGTTCTTTGTTGCCATGCAACAGCACCAACACCATCAATATGGTGTAAATATTTAGGCTCAGGTCCCTCTACAGCCTAAACCACTACTTGCAAGAGATAGAACAACTGGTTCAGAATGGAATGTTTCCTTTTCAAACAGAAGAGGGCGTCGGTCTCGCTAGAGTTCTAGATCGGCTCGATTTTCGTTGTAGGACCTAGCCGAATGGAGCCGTGGACGTTCCCCTCATCATGAACAATCCATCTGACAAGAAGCTTCACATAGGTGTCAGGAAGATCCTCAACCTCCACAAGAACTCTCTCATCTGGTTGGAGGAGCTGCAGAGTTGCCTCGGCCAACGATCAAGTCCGAGGTATGTCATGCATAGGATCAGGGAATGGTTGAGCATGCCTTGTGGGGCTTCGCCTCCCCATTTGGTACCACCATACTTCATGAACGACTTCCGTGAAAGCTTGTTAGCCGAAGTTCAAGCTCTATATCAGGACCACCGACCCGTACGATGACAACTTGGCGTTTCAGCATGCCATGATGTTGTACGAACAGCATGACAGGTTAATGTGCTTACTCTTCCCTCAAGCCTTAAGGGAGCAGCACTGATGTGGTTTCATTTTCTTCCTCTAGCAAGAATCCGCATGTTTGAGGAGCTCGGTACCATATCTGTTGAGCACTTCATCTGTAGCAGGTTGCGGGATGAAGGACCTAGGGAATTTGATAAAAATTCAGATGCAATAGGGTGAGATAATCAGACAATATGTCAACCATTTCCACCGCATGAAGTTCGAGGTTGAAAACTGCAATGAAGACGCGGCAATAATGGCCTTCTACAACGGCTTGCCAGTCGAAATGACCTTTAAGGAGTCACTTATCAAGCGCACTCCTTCTGATCTCTGGGATCTCATAGGGCGTGCGGAGAAGTATGTCAAGGTGGAGACGGAATCCAAAATCCTCGAACAGATGATAATTAAAGGGGGGCATCAACCATGCCTGTTGTTGCTTTTACACCTGCAAAGTGCCCATCGGACACTCGGTCCAAAGATAGACGTAGAGAAAAGGAGAAGAAGCCCACCACCTCCACAAATGAGGTCTGCGAAGGGAGGTGGGCCTACTTCAAGATCCAACCATCCCAACTGCTATCCAAGATTCAAGGGCAACAGTTCTTCAGGTTGCCCGAGCCGATACGGGGCGATGAGTCGAAACGATATCAAACTCTGCGCTGCGACTATCACAAGAGCACCGGACACACCACCAACAAGTGTCGAACCCTTCGGAGCTTCCTAAAAGAGGAAGTCTGCAAGGGCTACTAAAGGATTACATCTCTCCTAAGAAGGCACAGGCCATGAAGGAGCAGCATGTTATGAATGTTGACCCCAACACTTCGGTGAACGTTATTTCACTGATTCAATAACTATCCGTAAAGCCTTGAGAAAGATGGATATCTCCTTCGAGATGATGCAGATCGACCAAGAGATGAAACTGGTCACCAAGAAGGCGAAGAGCAATGACAAGAGGGTCATCTCTTTCTTTAATGAAGACCTGAGAGAAGTCTAGGGCCCCATTTGAATGAGCTTGTGATCACTCTGCGCATCTCAAACTTTGATGAGAAGAGGAATTTGGTTGACAACAGGAGCTCGGTTGATATTATCTTTATGCAACCCTTTTTCCAGATGGGCTTGAAGGCACCCGACCTCTCCCCAACCAAAGACCCACTAGTCGCGTTCAATGGCGCTCGAGTAATTCCTGTCGGTCCCATCACATTATCAGTTCGTGATGGTAACCAGACCGCCATGATGGAATTTACAATCACGGATCTTCCATACCCTTACAATGTCATCATCGGGCGAACCTGATTTGTAGCAATGAAGGCGATCCCTTTGACCTATCACCAAGTGATCTATTTCTATACTGTAGAGGGGATAATGGAGATCAGAGGTGATCAGATGGCTGCGAGGTGTTGCTACATGGCAGCTTTGATGAGAAAAGCTACCCCTCTTGAGGAGCTGCTTGAAGAAGGGGAAATTCACCTAGAGGGAAAATTACTCATCTACCGGATCAAGGCAGACCCTTACAACCCCGAGAAGTTTTTTCTAATCGGAAGCTTGCTAACTACTGAGGAAAGGGAGTTGCTTCTCAGTTTTCTTAGCAAAAATAAAGATGTGTTCGTTTGAAGGCCGCAGGACATGCCATGGATTGACCCTGAAGTGGCTAATCACCGTCTATTCATCTCGCCTGGGATCTGTCAAGTTCGCCATATGTAATGGCAGATGGCTCCTATTCATGCAGAAGTCGTGCGAGACGAGTTGAATAAGCTGCTCGCAATTGGTTTCATCCGCGAGGTTCATCACTCTGATTGGCTGGCCAATATGGTAGTGGTCCCAAGAAGAACAAGAAATGGAGAATTTGCGTTGACTTCAACGACTTGAACATCGCTTGCCCCAAAGATAGTTTTCCTCTCCCAATGATCGATCAGCTGGTGGATTCTTCGTTAATTAGGAAAGATGGTGGAAGTCGATATCGACCACATGATGGTCAAAAGTGAGCATTGACATGATCATTTGTCACACCTCGAAGCTGATTTTATCATGTTGTGTAAACATCGCCTTAAATTTAACGCATCGAAGCAATTTTTTGGGTTATCTGACAACACAGAGTGGGATCAAAGTGAATCCTGACCAGATCAAAGCTATCCCAAAGATGAAAGCCTTAAAGACCAAAAGGAGGTTCAAAAGCTGATTGGGAGATTGGTCGCGCTCAATTGGTTTATCTCAAAAGCCACTGATCACTGCCAACCATTTTTCAATTGCTGAGGAAGGCTCAAAAGTTCGAATGGACTCTAGACTGTCAGAGAGCGTTCAAAAAAATCAAGACCTATCTTAGTTCACCACCCCTTTTGGGGCGACCGTTCCTTGGTGAGATCTTGCTCTTATACATAGGAGCCTCAGAATATGCAGTCAGCTCGGCGCTAGTAAAGAACCAGGATGGGGGGCAAAGGGTGATATACTATGTGAGCAAGGCACTAATTTCTGCTCACAAATTGTGCCACTATTTCCCACATGATCTACATGATCACCAATGCACCACTGAAAGTGGTATTGTGAACTGCAAACATTGTGGGACAATTGCTAAAATGGTCAATGGAATTGTCAGCTTTTGACATCCACTACCAGCCCAAAAATACAATAAAAGGTTAGGACTTTGTTGACTTTCTCGTTGATTTTACACCAGCAAAGGAGCAATTCTTCGCGGTCTCTGACCTCAGACTGGTATCCTGGATGTTACATGTTGATGGGGCATCCAACTGGAAAGAGTCAGGAGCGGGACTTGCCTTACTAAGTGAAGACAGAGTACTGTTTGAGCATGCGATCAAATTCAGGTTTAAGGCTTCTAACAATGAACCTGAATACGAGGCTCTGATTGTTGGGTTAGAATTTGTGGTTGATCTGGAAGTTAAAAAAGTCAAGATCTTCAGCGACACTCAACTTGTGGTATTCCAAAGTACCGTTGAGTACCAAGCTACAGCTGCATACCAAGTCTATGTGTGTTATCTAGTCACACAAGTTGGGGACGGGGTGATATAGCAAATCGATCATGAGCAGAATACCCAAGCAGATGCTCTAGCTAACCTGGCGACTACTCTAAGGGGAGCCACCTTAGGAGATCCAAATCGAGTTCCTTGAGGATCCGAGTACTTCTCGTTTCGAGCAAATCATGGCAATCACCTCGGAGCCCCTGCCGGTGACCTGAATGAACCCAATTCTCGTCTGCCTGAAGGATGACATCCTGTCGGCTGATAAGGAAGAAGCCAGGAAAATGAAGAATCGAGCAGCTCGATTGAGGATTTCGGATCAAGATATTTTGTATAAAAGAAGTTTTCAAGGCTCATGCTTGCGTTGCGTAACACCAGAAGAGGCCAAGGAAGTCCTGACTGAAATGGACTCTAGCATATGTGGAAGCCATGTGACATCAGGATCGTTGGCGCGTCATGCACTCACGGCTGGGTATTTTTGGCCCACCTTAGCAAAAGACACCTTCGATTTGGTGAGGAAATGTGACAAATGTTAGCGCTTCGCTCCATTGATCTATCCCCTGGCCGGAGGAAAAAATTTGCACCCTATCAAAAGGTGACACATGTCTAGAATTACTTGAACGTGAACCATCGCGTTCGATAATCGATGACCCGATTTGATGATGACAAAACCATAAAGCGACGAGCAGGCACTCCCGATTAGGTGAGACACGACTAGACTAACGTTCTCTCGCTGTGAATCAGGTCTAGTCGGATGATCTTACACCTCGCGGGCAAATGCCAAGTCGCATATCGAATAGGACTCCGTGTCCCGACTAGTCAAAGACCACGAGGAGAACTTCGAAAACGGTTAGACACCCGTAACGCCAGTAACTGTCAAGTGGATTATTAAGGCCCATTACTTAGAAAACATGGGTAGCAGTGCAGTTACAACAAAACTCACCCATTAATAGCCATTAAGGGGTAAAGCTGTTACAATGGCTATATGGCCGAACGAACCCTATGAAAATGGTTACTAAGGCCCATTACTTAGAAAACATGGGTAGCAGTGCAGTTACAACAAAATTAACCCATTAATAACCATTAAGGGGTAAAGCTATTACAACGGCTATATGGCCTAATGAACCCTATAAAAATGGAGGTAACATCAAGTAAGACGTATGAGTTCATTTTGTTAACAAGCTATCTGAAGAGTGTGATTATCCGTCTTTGAATTCCCTTACTAACTTGAGCATCATAGTCCCTCTGGCTGGCATGACACTGGTGTCCCACTTGATTTTTTTTTAGTGCGGGATCCATATTCAGTCGGCCCCAGATTTGAGAAGGAGGCTCCACCTATATACATTAATTGAAGGGAAAAATATCTCCTGAGTTCTATTCATCTGCAATTTTGTTCTCTCAATCCCATTAATAATCTGCAAAGTTTTTCGAATTTCAATATTGAACATGTAAAATTATGTGGTCTGAACTGGGTGAAATTATTTGACAAACATCCCATTAAACAGTATGAATTTGATCAACATTATATAGGGGTGACAAATGCAATCAATGTAAGGGAGTATGTTAAAAAAAAGGATCTATAGGGCGATTGTTGAATTTCAAGAGATTGATCGACTTGCACATTGTCTAATAATATAGGGGTTCATCAATAAGAGGGTGTCGAATGTGATCAATGGAAGAGGATACATAAATAAAAGAAATCGATTGACAAGGATACATATTCCTGATCCGCGAGCACATTATCGAATTGTAGATCATCGACAATAGGGGTATGTATATATGGTGAAATTTCAATAGGTCAGTACATCAACTGATCTGTTGTCTAGTAGTATTGTATTACTCATATAGGGTTGTCAAAAGGGATTAATGCAAGGGGGTATGGTAAATCAAACTGAGAATATACACTACAAGAAAAAGCATTTTTTGCGACGGCTTGCCAAAACCGTCGCAATTTCTCATAATAATGACAGTAATTTTTTGGCGTTGCAAGGCTTTTGCGACGGCTCAGTTAAACCGCTTTAAAAAGAGGTATTTATGGCGGGATATTGTTTGCCGTCGCGATTAATGCATTTTTTTACAGCGGAACACTGGCTGTCGCAAATACATAATTGAGATCCAACCGTTCATTTTCCCACTAGTATTCAGAGCCGTCCAATCTTCCTATGTATATTAAAAAGAAACATTTAAAGCCCTAACATAAACCTGATCTAACCTTGTCGACTGCCGTTGTCGCCTCCGACTTCGATCAAACCCTACCACCGTCGCCTCCGACTTCGATCAAGACCTACAGCCGTCGCCGTCGCCGTCGCCTCCGACTTCGATCAAACCCTACCGCCTCTAACTTCGTCGTCTGACTGCAATCAAACCATCGATCCTCCATCGATCCGAGTGCTTCAGTCTATGATTCTTCTTGATCCACCGTCGTCCGACTTTGATTCTCCAAAGGTGATTCTATAGGCTTTTAGATAGTATATCTCTAACTCCCTTTTCTTGTCTTTGATTTGGTGCCAACCAGTTTTGGGTGTTTTGAATGCCTGCAGTCGAGGTGGTACATCAGTTGAGGACGGAAGCATTGCCCCATCTTTGCCTTCAATCGTGAGGTAATGTGGCCTTGCATTTGGCATTTAGGGTTCAGTTGTTGATTTGGTTACATAAATTTTTATTTGGACTTCTTTTGATTTAATGGTTTTTTGCAATGCAGAGATAAGGTTATTGAAGAAGTAATTGATTAACAAGCTGGAATTGAATAACAAATCAGAGGTAATTATATAAATTTTTACTTGATTCCTGTGCTTGATCTGCTCATTTTTCTATTTAGTTTTTTTATTCAATAAACTTCGTAAAACAATATCATTAACAAAGGTATTCATTGGCCACAGAAAATGACGTCTAAGATTATTATTTGATGGACCAGAATTTTTGAATATGTAGAACATTTGGACTCTGATTGAATTGAGTGATGGATGTGATTTAATTCATAGAAAAAGAGACATGGAAGAATGCTTGTTAATTATGTTCTCAATTTTTGTTGACCACTTACATCCATTTTTTTGTTTTTGGTTCTGTTGAGTGGGATTTTGAGTGAATCTGGTAGGTTGGAATGGATGGGCGGTTCAAAGATTGAGGCTTTTTTTTGTGTTTTTGTGGATTGTTGCGTCATTTACACGAGTAAAAGAAGCTCCTTTGATTATGTTATGTGGTTGTTGGTAAGCCTGTCTGTCGCATTTGCTGTAAACAAAAGATTAAATTGATGGGGCAGAATGTAAATTTTTGCTTGATATTTGAAAAGGAGTACACTTGCATGTGGGTTTCATCGGAATTTTACAATTAGTCTGGATTTATAATTTTATTGGGATATTGGGAGGTGCAGACTTAGGACTCTCAGGTTGATAATAGACTGAAAGATGGTATTACTAGGAATGAAATAATTACAATGCCAATTGACAAGTCATGGAGCTTTTCTAACAATTTCCATAACAATTATTGTGCTTCATATGCTATGAAAAAGGCTGTTATGTTCTCATCCAAGTTTTCTTAGCTCTCCCCTTCTTTAATCCCACATTTTGTACTTCCTGCTGGGAGCACAGGGTTTGGATATGTGCAACATGAGGGCATAGTTGTTGTCTTATAAAATTTTCTTGACTGGTACTCTTCAATCAACTCAAATCCACTGACATTCCAAAAAATGAAATAAAGTTTGTCCTACAAAATCTGATTATGCTTGATGACTTGAAACATTCTTGTAAAATCTTATTCATGTTTTCTGAATATTCTAAACATTTTTCATTCACCTTATCTGATCCAGGTTGGACTTGGGAAACCTGACGATCCCAACCCCTCAACCCAATCCGAATTGGGTTCGAGTTTGTTCACATTCAGGTTAGATTAAACCGCTAGAATGCCAACCTTTATATTGTTTTCTGAATAGATGAAATAGTGTTCTGCACTCTTTTGGGTTTGCGTTTTTCCAACACAGACAAGTAGTCCCTGCCTGTTATAGTTCCACCACCAGAACCTGAAGTAAAAACAATGATTTATCAGGATCCATATTTGTCTTGCAAGTAAAAACAAATAATTAACTAGATGGAGAAAATTATCCATACCATGGAAATAGCATCTATCAAACCCTACAAGGCAACAGGTCTAATATGCAGCCATGAGTAAGCCTGTCAATGGTTTAGATACTGATCAAATAACTTAATTTCTATATCAACTCAAAAATTTCATGGATATGGATATTTATATTCGAATTTATATTTATAGAGCATATATAGTAGAGCAAGTAACTGGATGACAAAGCTGATCTAGTAGAACAAGTAATTGGACGGATTTGAATTGAATAAATTCACATAAAAAATATGACTTTTCTTAGGGTATTATATCTTAATTGATATGCAAAATATTAATAATTTTGATATCTAAGTGAAATTTATGCATATGAACCTTTATGGGATAAGAAATCTCATAAACAAATTAAAATTTTATGGTAATCTTGGTGGGGTTTGGACTCTTCTGATTTGTTGTCCTTTTCACTATGTCGATCAAGTCAATGTGTTTTATAACAGAGTAAGGAACTTGTGATGACTAAGTATGTTATAATAGGGACTTAGTAATTGTAGTTTGAGGATCAACTTTCATTCTCTTATTTAAATGATTGGTGAAATTACTCTCTTTTAATTGAAGGATTGGTGTTTGTTCTTCCATCAAAACATATCGATGTAACAGACAGATGTTGTTGTTCTTTGTTTGGGTACTGTTTGAAGAAAAATTTTCCCTCATCGCAGGTGGTGAATTGAGGATCAAATTGGTTTAAGACATTGGTTGGTCTCAAGAAATCAGAGAAACTGCAGCATTTGGAGAATAATGAGAATGTGAGTACTGTCTTCTGACCATGTCCTCTGTGCTGAAAATGAGTCGATATAAAATATTTGACTAAAGTTTTGATCGGTCATTATCAGTAATTGAATTTAATATGAGTTTTTTTTTCTTTGCCTGCAAAATTGAGAAGTTGGGAAAAAAAAAAATCAATATCTGGATGTTTCTCACGTGTTGAATTCTTGGTCAAAATGGCAAGTTTTCCGATATGGTAAGAGTTGGAGGCATATCAATTATCTTGTAGCTAGCTACCCATATCAATTACCATGACTTTCAAGTTTTAATAAATTTGATAAATTTTGATTTTGTTCTTGTCCGGACTTTCAAGTTTGATTGTGCATCATCAAAAAAGAATCTGCATGAAATCTACCATGACTTTCAAGTTTCAAGTTCAAATTCCAAACTGCAATGTTTCAGGATCCATCTGCATAGCTAAGTGAAGTTGGTTCTATGTTTCAGGTGTTGACTGTTTTGTTTGCTTGCTTGCATCAATAGGCTATGTGGTAGGCAACATTGTCCCGAAGGCCAGAGTGGATGAAGTGGCAGGCTATGAGGATCTCTTTCTGACCCTGGTATATTCCCCCATCTTATTCACATTAATTTACTGCATATCTGGACTCTTCATTTTGATTTGATGGTGTTAAGCAATAGCTTTAAGTACATGCTTTTGTTTGTAATGGTATGGTGAATTATGCGAGAAATTTATGAATTTCAGCGTATCTTGTCAATTTGTTATATTACTATTGATGGATTGATGTTTAGATTTAGCAGGGAAGATAGAGCCATATGTGGTGATTCAATACAGAGGTCAGGAGCGCAAGAGTAACATTGCTAGTGGTTAGTTTGTCTCTTCTTCTTTCTCTTCTTTGTTGTCCTTGTTTTAATTGATTCATGCATGTGAAATGTTTTGTCACCATCAGATGGTGGTGCTTCTTTGTTTTCCATTTTTATCTATGATACTTTGCTAAAGAATAAGTTAGAAGTTAGAACCCCCTTGAATTGTGATTTATCTTCAACTTTATAAGATGACTTTATAATATTATCATGCATTATTTTGTTACCTTGAATTCTATGTTTGTATTTCTACTACATTTTAATTTGCAGCCACTATGGAGGTGAGATGTAGATCTGACTAATTATTTATTTATAGTGTTGAGAGGAAGGTACAACTTTCAAGTAATCACCAAGAATCATTTTTTTATAATTTATTACAATCTCTTGTAAATGCCAGGTTTGCTCAGAATTGAATTGGGTCTGATATAATTAAATATGTGATAGTTCATGATGGTTTAGACCTCAATGGGCCTTCACTAGGGTATCATTTTTCCTTATTATTAATATAATCACTATGAATGGTGAAGATTTATATTATTATTGTTGGTGGTGATAGAGTTGATTGATGTATTGTAAAATTAAGAATAAACCATATTCCAGAACCACTTTAGACCAATTTTTGCATTACATATAGGGCTATTATACAGGGAGCACCAGAGCAGTCATTATTTGCAATTCTTCCTTGGACGAATTATGTATTTTTTATTGTTCTATAAGTAGGTTTATACAATTCAGCGCATAGTATATAATTCATTTTTATGAATGTAGTATATGTTTTTTAGTAATGTTGTTTGATGGGTCTCTATTGATTGAATTTTATAGGCCTTGGAGGCTTAAAAGAATTGGAGCAACAGAACAGGAAAGGAACGCACAAGATGCAGGATGATCCGCTTTCATTAAAATGTTTACCCTTTAGTACTCTTGTTTGTGATATAGCATAACATTTTTTTTGTTTAAAATAATGAAACAAATCTATGAAGAAGAAGACTTTCATTTGCTCATATAGTTATAAAGTTATTGAACTCTTCCATTTGCTTTTTTTAGTCATGAATTAAGTTGTTATTGTCATGAATTAGATGGATGATATTAGCATGGGTTACATATGAAAAAATTTGCAAATCTAAATGAAGTAATAATATGAAGACGAAAAAAATTTATTTGCGACGGTTTAGACTCATGTCACAAAAGCCAAAAAATAAAAATAAAAATGTTTTTTGCGACGATTAGTTTTTCCGTCGCAAAAGATATAGTTTACACAACTATAGTAAAAAATAAGCTTTTCCGATGGATTATTTGTGACGGTAGAAAAACCGCTATAAAAAGTATTTGCGACGGTTAAAAACCGCTGCTAATCTTTTGCGACGCCGTTTGGTACGACGGAACCTAAACCGTCGCAGAACCGTCGTCAAAAGGTATTTGCGACGGTTTTGAGATTATTTGCGACGGTTTTAAAACCGTCGCAAATGCATGTTTTTCTTGTAGTGATAGTTGGTTGACAATGTGAGTGTTGTGCTAAAACAAAATAGTTTACAATATCGTTGTCTAGAAACAAACAAAGAAACATAAAAATATATACACTTTGGACACTCAAGAACACATCAAACGAAATGCACCTTGCATTGATCAAATATGTACAAGAAACAAAATCACGGATACACTTTGGACATTAAAACACATTAATCACACATATAAACTTTGGACACTCTGATTACATCACACCATATGCATTTTGAGGGCATGGTGGATGAGGGGAAGGTCATCGTAAAGCTATAGATGGTGGTGGAGGCGAAGGACGCTAGGGACAAGCTAGTGATTGAGGGATGGGTAATATCTGAGAACAAGGATAGAGGACACGAATTGACAGTCTTTTTATTTTGTATTGTAGGGTGTGTGTAATTTTCTGGGTGTGAGATGGTGTGGGTTCATCGATGTTTGGGGTGGATATATCATGGGGTGAATGGGGTGGACTTATCAAAAATAGGGATCAAAATATCATTCCCACCGAGCTTCGGCCGACCAATTTTCCACTGTAATATTCCCACCAAAAGAAAATGTACTTCAAATGTCATGAAAATGTCATCACAATTATACAAAAAGGTTGTTTACTAATAAATAATAATAATATGGGTTCAGATTAAGCCCAACTCGTTAGATAATTTAATTGTACAATGCATTCTTGATTGTTCGATCTTATCACTATGAGATAGGTATTGTGATTGAGAAATTCGATTAGATTTCAAAATAAAATTAAGATTCAATTAAGAAAAAATTAATTAGAGGTCTCTGGGGACACCTTTGTAATAACAATTAGTCCCTTGGAATTTTCTTGTTTTTTTTAAGTCCCTAAGTTAATGGTGATATTTTGTTTAGGTCCTTCCATCCAACTTCCATCCATCCTTTTTTTTTCTCCCTCTTTTACCCCCAAGTAAACATGATTTGTCTCTTTATCTCCCCAACCTCTTTCTTTTTCCCCCAAACAACTCAACTAGCTGCCAGACCACCTCCACCAGCCCCCCATTGCGCCGATCTCGACCCCAATGTCGATCGCGCCTCCCGATCTCTCCCAACCGTCTCCCGCGTCCCGTCCGTGAGCCCAACCCCCTCTCACGACCCCGTCCGTGAGCCTAATAGTGTACACAGGTATAGCAGGGTGTACAAAATGTGTATAACAGTGTACGCAGTGTAACACATAGAACCTGTAATAGGTATAATAGTGCACACATTGAGAATAACAATGTACATAGTGTAACACAGAACTTGATATGAACCTGTAAGAGGTATAATAATGTACACAATGTGTGTAACTGTGTACGCAATGTAACACACATAATCTGTAACAGGTATAACAGTGTACATATTATGAATAATAGTGTACACAGTGTAACACAGAATCAAATATGAAACTGTAACAAGTATAACAATGTACTTGGGGACATTAATCATGTCAATTAATCCGGATCCAGAATGAGATCAGGGCTCGAGGGAGGTCGGTGTCGTGAGAGGGGGTTGGGCTTGCGGACAGGGTCATGAGAGGGGGTTGGGCTCGTGGACGGGGTTGGGTCTCGAGGAGAGGGTTGGGCTTGTGTACAAAACACGGGAGACGGTTGGAATCGTAATCGGCGTTGGGATCGAAATCGATGAAATGAGGAGCTGATAGTGGTGGTCTGACAGCTTGTTAAGTTGTTAAAGAGAGAGGTTGGAGGAGATAGAGAAGCAAATCATGTTCACTTGGGGTAAAAGAGAGGGTTAGGCTCGCTGACGGGGTCGTGAGAAGGGGTTGGGCTCGTGGACGGGGTCGTGAGAAGGGGTTGGGCTCGTGGACGCGGTCGTGAGAAGGAGGTTGGGCTTGCAGACGGGATGCCTGAGATGGTCGGGAGAGGTCGGGGGGCGCAATGGGCGTTAAAGCTGAGATCAGCACATTGGGGGGCTGGTGGAGGTGTCTCACAGCTTATTGAGTTGTTTGAGGGAAGATAGAGAAGTTGGGAAGATAAAGAGACAAATCATGTTTACTTAGAGATAAAAAAGGGAGAAAAATAAATAGAATTGATGGAAGTTAGATGGAAGGACCTAAACAAAATACCACCACTAACTTATAGACTTAAAGAAAACAAGAAAAAGTCAAGGAACCTATTGTTATTACAGATGTGTTCTCAAAAACCTCTGTTTAATTTTCCCTTCAATTAAATTACAATAAATTATTTTTAAAATTTAATTAAATTATATATTTTAAAATAATAGTATGAGACGATAAATTGTCTAACGCATGTTGTATATAATCTGACCCGAATAATAATAAATAATAATAATAATAATAATAATAATAATAATGTTTGACACTGGCTCTTAATGTCCAAATCATATGTACTGATCGACAGCATCAACCTAGATGATGTTGGGGGCCCTACCCGTTTATGTCCTTTTCACCTGGCTTCAAACTTGGATATGTGTTACGTGTTATCGACATGTGCATCATGCATGCAATGGAT